>BSUD01000002.1:67029547-67134104 GCA_033239045.1 Fagopyrum esculentum | reverse complement strand
CGGTTCATTGTTATCGATGTACAAACAAAGGTAATTGTCTCTCTTTTCGCAAACTGGTGTTCTCCATAACAACTCCAAATCAAGAGTTTAAGATATTTTCCAAAATAACCTTCAAATCGAGAGTTCAAGGTAACCTTCGGAGTCTCCATAACATTTCACTAATTCCAATGGACTCTTTTCAATAAGTTCTTGCAATTGCTCCTTCACTTGCTTCTGCAACTCATGTCTCTGCACAAGTGTTATTCCATACGGCGCCTTAGACATCGGAATTAAATCAAGCTCGACTTTAGTAGAAAAATCTACATTATGGCGTATTAGAATCCGTGATATCTCAGGTTTATTATTATTATTATTATTATTATTATTTTCTCTTCCCATCACATATCGTAATAACCGACACAATCTTGTCTTATCACTTTACAAGTGGTCATAACACAATTGATCTACCTCTATCTATTGAGGTGATGTCTTTAAGACTCGTGTATTGTTCAATCTTCAGCTATCAAGGGTCCTTCTTCTCTCGAATACGTATTGTTCCATCTTTTTCACATGGAAGGCATGGTCGTAATAACCTTTTAAGAACTTGTACTTATGTGTTGCCACACCCGTCCTAACTGTAGGGCATAATCACGTCTTATAACAAATCGATCTTATGTTCTTCGCTGCCCTGGACATCCCAACATATTGGGGGAGTTCTTTTGTATTCTACCTAAGCTTGCACCATTCCTTCGAATAGGTGTAGAACTTACCTCATTTTCTTATGCAATTGTCAAACCGACCGTAGAGGCTCTAACCTTAATCTTTCATGTACTTCTTGTACATCCCATATCGACAACAAACTTCAAAATTTTGGTCTTCTCTTACTCTTGTTGGTCACCTTATGTACCTCTTGGTATCCATGAACAACTTCACAACCGTACTTGTATGCCTTCAGGCAAATTTCTCAACCATAATCACAAAAAGATCCACTCATTACTCCACCAATCACCAACATCGTAATTTAAAGCTTGAAGCATTGCCCTAATCTGGGTCCTTCCTTTCACACCATAGCCATCATGTCTCTTCCATGTGAGTTTGACGTCTCTCTCTCATCTTTTGCTCGCGAAAACATATCCTTCATTTCATTAGAACGAACATACTATGCATCCTCTTATAATACTCTCGTCTACGCACCACAAACAAAGAAAACCTCACCTTCCTCTTGATCTACTAGTTCCTTTTACCATTATCAAACCTTAAAACTTCTACTCTGGGTCGTTCTCCCATATGTCGTTCTCATGACCTAAGAAGGTCGCAAAGGGTCATCTCTAGCCTCCCCTAGGAGGTTTGTAACAAGTACATGCTTGAACTCACTCAAAGTTATTTGATTTAAGACAAATGCACTTCCATTGACGTGCTTCCTTACCATTGACATTGATCTACCGCGAATACTTTAAGCTCTTTTTGTCGATCATCTATATGCCCATAGTCTTGTTTACTCATCCCCTCTACACTCACCAATAGACAACCCACACCTGTGCGTTCTCAGTTGTCACTGATTGACTTGTATCTGACTCTGTGAAGTCAACGACTTATTATTCTGCTACACTTCTCATGTTACTATTCTCATGAAGGTTACCCTCCTCGGGGTACTTTACCTTAAACTTCACTAGCTCCTTTTTATTCTACTTCCCACTTTGTTAGCTCCAATTATGATCCCCTCTTACTTCCGCCTTTGTAAGATAACCATACCTTCCCAACTCTTTCGTGTCATAGGACCCACCTTCCAAGACTTAACCACTCTTTTTGATGTTTTGCAAAAACACTTCTCAAACATTGTGACCTTAATTAACATACACTCGCGTTCCTCATGGTTGGTATCTTTAGTCCTTCGATCAAAGCTCCTTGTTTTGTCTTTCATCTCCTTGGCATCGTCATGTATACACATTTCCCCCTTCTTGGCGTTTCTTAGCCTTGTCATCAAAACGGAATCCGGCCAACTCCACGTGAATTCCCACCATGCCCTTCTTCTCATAACTCTAATAATGTTGACACTTCACTTATTGGTACCTCGTAAGCTTAACTTACGGTATCTTAATCTTTCGCCAAGGTTCTTTCACTCTTGCTCATCTTGACTCCAATGCTTAGGAGCTTCTGAGGAAAGCTTCACATATTACTTGAATACCACCTTTAACATTGATAGAATGTACCATCCCCTCCTCGATTCGCATCTTTAGTTGTCCGCGCATCTTCTTGAAGAACTTAAGTTCGTTATCTCCATTGGTCTCGTTGTCGTTCAATCCTAGCTTCCTTGAAACCGCTTTTGTAATCCTATCCACTTAATCCACGTCCTCCGTTAATCGGCACGACACTTGGAATGCCCCCCCTTAAGTTGCTACCTCTACTTTGCTTCATTGTTGTTCAATCGTTGTTTCTTTTGAACCACTCCCACATCTTCATGCTATTTCCTTTACTTATATAGTTTCCAGCTCAATTTCGTTCAAGTTGACTCAAAGTTCGCGTCCATTTGTTCGTCCATCGGTTACGTCATCTCTAATCTTCTTCTTCGACATCCTTTTAAAGGAATCCGAGAACGCCATTGTGTTTATTAACACGAATGCTCAACTCAATATTTGAGTGTACTCCTCCACGTATGAACGCTATAACAAGCCAACCACATCGTCTTTAAAGGTGATGATACTATACTTATCATATTTTCTATTAGGTCCCGTAACTTCATATGCTACTACTATATATAATAAGAATACGTATACATAACTATATAAATCCTACGTCCATATCACTACCAATATAATACATCCAACATTTCATACACAATATAAGGTCCCAAAACATATAGCCGTCCACATATATAACTATACACATATATCCAGTTCATCATGCAACATACAATCACAAAGATACACATCAATTCTATCATGCATAACTACAAACCTCATATAATATACATATCTACATATATACATATATATATCAAGTCCAATAAACTAAGCTACCAAGATCCGCGGAAGGAGTGGTGGTCCGTACATTCTACCCCGACTCATGCATGTGATTTTGAAAACGAAAACTCAGAACCCGTTGGGTTCTGTTTATTCCTCATTCGGCCTTTAGAAGATTGCGAGTGCCATTGTTGTCAACCTAGGGCTCTGATACCACTTTTGTAACACCCCGAATCCGCGGGACTCGGGATGCTACGGGTTGGGACCTCACAATGGGTTCCGACCCTTAACTTGACAACAATTTCACCGGATCTTGCAACAAGGCACAAATAAAGGCCAAAACCAAATACATTTTATGCAATGCAAAGAAACCCAAAA
This sequence comes from Fagopyrum esculentum, assembly GCA_033239045.1. Classification (NCBI taxonomy): domain Eukaryota; kingdom Viridiplantae; phylum Streptophyta; class Magnoliopsida; order Caryophyllales; family Polygonaceae; genus Fagopyrum; species Fagopyrum esculentum. The sequence goes on along the minus strand of BSUD01000002.1, from coordinate 67,130,787 downwards.
CCATACAAACCAAAGACTTCAGCCGAGATACAACCGAAAGATCAAATGCCATACACGCGGCATACAATATATAATGAATAAAAATCTCAAACACGACTCCAACCAAAACCCAATCCTAAAATGTACGGAACCCCGGCTGCCCACTCTTCCGGATCTCTCGGCCGCATTCCTAACCTGCAAGGCATCTACACAAACGGTTTAAAACCGTTAGCTCTATTCTAAGCATTAGAATCATGGTGAAGGCACAAACACACTCATATATCATAACATCACATAAACATGCTCAACAAACAATCCGGTTTATTATCTTTATTTATTAGGTCGTATCCCGTTCTAATTCAACTTAGGTTTGTGACACGAGAATCCCCGAAACTCGCCTTGTTCCCTACTTACCGGCATGGAATGGTACTGATGCATCCGACCGTCTACCAGCACGGGATAGTCGCCAAGAACCTCCTAGCTCTCTCGGGAGCCAGACAAGTTGTCACAGCCCGTTACCATACACTTGGGCCGAAAATAATAAATATAAAAGTCGATAGTCCTATTAACGGTTTATATGTTATAATGAAAGCGATAAAACACACACCACCAAACACTCAATAACTCTAATACATGGAATATAAGCTAAGTAAGTCCGAAGACTTACCTCTCTCAAGGTAACTCGAATAACCACTCTCAACTTCCCGTAGGAAAACGCTCTAAGCCTGACCAAGCGAGGTACTCTATTAGTAACCAACTAAAAAGCTAGAAGTTCTCGGACTTCTAGTTTCCAACATATATATATATTATATTTATATATATAATATCTATCTCTAGCATGCTAGGTCCAACCTATTTTCTCGAGGATCGTCATAAGATCGTAAAGAAGGTAATTTAACAAGTTCCAATCCAAACAATAATACCTATGGTTCAAGGCCATTACATGGCATTTGCTCTATGATATGCTAAGTTCATCTAACATGATATAATACCATTACCGAACTAACGAAGGAGAGTACTCACACGATATCCAAGGTGAAGCACGGTCCACGGAGTTAAGAACGAGTTCGATTGTTTCTATTGGGCGCTTCCGGACCTAAGGACAAAACTAAGCAAAATTAGTTTAAACGCTAATTTTAAAAAGGAAGGTTTAACGCATAAAGATTTTCAAATGAAAACTCCGTTTTCCAAAACCGAGGTTAAACTCGTTAAAACCATTTCCGGGTAAATTATCCAAAATGGAAGGTTGATTGAAAAACCAAAATTCTAATTTATCCAACAATCGAGTTAAACCCATCAAGGACACCAAAAATAATTTGTAAAGGAGTTGGGTCACATATATTAACAAAATTAAGGGTTTAATAATATTAATAATTTACCGCAGGATATAAATGTTCCTTTTCCAAAGTTTTTGGGTCAGAAATGCAATTACACACAAAATGGGCACAAACTGTAATAAACAGTAAAGAGAGGGCAAAAGGTGCCAATCTTCTTCAACCTTCGTTCGACAGAAGAAAGAAAAGGGGCAAAGCCCTGTGGCGTCTGCAGGCGGAGGAAGGGTGCACGGGGCGGCGGCGGCGCTGGCAGCAGAGGCGGCGGCCGGTGCCGGTGAGGGCCTTGCGGCGGCGAACTCTGGCGGCAGGAGGGGCTAGGGCTGCGGGCGAAGAAATGAGGCTGCGGGCTGCGCGACTGGCTCCTGCTGGCGGCTCCAATCCACCAGGCGGCACAACAAAGCCCGGTGTCGGCTCTACCGGCATGGACTCAGGGCTAGCAGTGGTTCTGACTCTCCCTGCCGGCAGTTCAATCCAGAATAGAAAAGGTTCATCCACCATTTAAAAGAGAGAAAGAGCAAGGAGAGAAGGGAGGGTAGATAGATGCCCCAATCACCAATCCGGCAATCCAGGCGGCTCGAGGCGGTGAGGCTGCGTCTGCTCTTCTCGGCGGGTTCCTAGCGGCGCTGTAGGCGGCAGCGGTTTCTTCCGTTCGAGATTAGAAGAGGGGAGGAGAGTGAAATAATTGTGCAGAAGAGAGATATGAGGGAGAGGGGAAACGATAGAATAGGGAAAGGAAGGTTGGGCTTGGGTTTGTCATCAAGAGGGGAGTAGGAGGCTAGGGTAGGTGAGCAGCTGTAGCAGGGGAAACGAGGAGACGCTTCTCAATAACTCCATCAGCACGCCAGGCAGGAAAAAGAGAAGGGAAGAAAAGAAAAATAAAAGAAGAAAAAAAAATAAATAAGTAAAAGAGTAAACAGGAGGGATTTTATATATTTTTTTTTTGAAAAAGAAACTATCTCGATTTACATTTGGAACGGGATTTCCCGGATCGGTAAATCCCGATTTCCGACATAATTAAATTAATAACAATACGGGAATACATACATGTATCCCCAAAATAATATAATAACCGAAAAAGTTATTTTTAAAATCTATATAAAAAAATATATATATATATATATATATATATATACTTAAATAAGAACTCGAGATATAGCGAATCGAGGGAAGGGAGAAAGACAACGTCGGAATGCACCCGAATAAACGGGGCGTTACATGCACAAAATCTGTAACAAATACATCCAAGTACATCCACATATGTATTGATATTTGATATACAATAACAATCTTTCTTTGTCTTTCATCGTCCTGGAAAAACAAGCATACATCAAGGTGGAATATCAAAGAGGATTCTACCATTGTTTTGTACATTATTGTGTCTGAAGGAACGTGTTCAGCAGCTGACAAACTAGAGTACACATTAATACACGATCGCACCACAATAGTTTCGACATTTGATGCACACCGTTTCTTATATGAATTAAAAAGAGCGGTTAATTTTGATATTCAACACGATCATCCGGGGTGAACAAAGAATTGGGGATCGGATGTAGGCGAAATTCCCGCCAATGGCTGAGATGTTCAGTCGACTCCCTCCCCCTTTGTGGGTTCCGTACTAGTCGCAGCTAATAAAATATGAATTGACACTCAATAAGCATATGTAAAGGAAAACCCTAGGTATGTAGGAGTTATATATATACCTAATCACTCCATAGGCCCTTAGTTTGCAAAAATTACATGTGGGTGTGTGTACTTCATGTCTAATTACAGGATATGGCTATATTTACGTAGACAATTCTGTTTTTGCATGGATTAACAATTATTTAATTTATACATTATACTTGGTTTGAGGAGTAGTATATTAAGCATTAGATCCTCTGTTCCCAATTTCTTACTAATTTGTATATTATTTATATTTTAGTTGACCCCTAGGTAATTATTTATAAGATGTAGTTCCCGAGACAGCACGAGTGTGTTATGTTGCAACCATGCATGTTCACCGCTTTTCCTACCCATGTCCTGCATTGTGGTTTCCAACCATCTCGATCTTTGTCGTCAAAGACTCTAATGCCGAACAAAACATGCCAATATTTTTACTTTTACTACACTATATTTCATGTGATCAGTTATATCTATATAGATAGCTACAAATTTATGAAATAATAAGACTACATCAACTCAAATAAAATATAAATTATTTTTAGATTGAAAATTTCTTAAGGGATTGTCCTAATTCAAATAAGTTGAAAGAAATTTCATCAAAGTAATATAATTATAAACCAAGATTTTTTTTATTAAATCAAAAAAATCAGAGACATTTTACTGTTAATAGACCATAAGTAAACACAACTAAATAAATTTATATCTTAATCATGCATATTCAAATTATCACTATTAATCTAAGGGGGTGTTACAGGCATTGTTCAAGATTTCGTTAATGCACGACGTAACCGTAAAAAAAAAATTAATAATAAATCCTGACATCACGGTTACGGGTTCCGTAACAGTGATGATGTTAGAAAAAAAAAAATTCAGATTAGAATTCATTTAGAAAATTATCACGAATACGGAACCCGTAATCATGACGGTTACGGATTCCGTAACCGTGACCTTATGGCGGTTACGAGATCCGTAAACGTCGTACATTTATTAAATCTTGACCTACTTCCGTTAATCTAATCGAACGATCGTTTAACTTGAAGATACATGCATGTTTATGAAATTAACTTTTGTATCTATTGATAATGCTTTCTCTTACACCATCCATTACCATTAGATGCCCCTTCGTGAAAGGTCACACGTGAAAACATTAATTAACCTCCTCCCAATTGTAAGGATACAAAATAAACTCTAAATACGTTGTCACACCAAACATGGTAATAACAAGGGCGTGTCATCCACTTCCATCCTATGTCGTGAAATAGTGAAAAAAATCTGAATCTAATTATAAAACCTTAGAGTTAGAGGTATCAATCAGGTCATCGGAGTTCGGTTATTTTGGGTTCAAGTTAGTCGGATGAGGTAATTTCGGTCGACTCATCTTTTGGGCCTGCTCATAGAGCAACTCGTGTTCACGGGTCATTCAATAACCGATAGCATGTTTTCATGTTATTTTTACAAATGTGTTTTGTCTTATAGCTGTATGGTTTAGACATCTAGATCTTGGTTTGAGTTTAAAATGTCAAATTTATGTCTACTCCCCGTGTTCATGTGTCTTTGTAGGGAATTGTAGGTAGTTGGGCCTTAAAATGAGCAAAAAGAAGACATCAAGCCATACATTAGTTCCAAGCATCATCAACCCTACACTCCTAATGCAAATCGGAAAAGATTCGAAAGAAACTGAACATTTGATCCAAGGGATGGTCCTCAATCAACTCTCAATTCAAGCCTCGTAATGTTGATATAATATCCCGTACGAGTCTAGCAAGAAGCCCGAAGGATCAACCAATAAAGAACCGGATAAACACAAGGTAAGGAAGGAAACAATGCACCTTGGTCGAGTTTTTGATAATTGAACCAAAGTTTTTTTCCCTACCTCGAGTTTTGTCATCGCTTATTCTAGAACCATCTATGCCGATTTGATTTCTTTTGAGAGGAGACCACTTCCCAAACTCTTATATATCATATTTATTGGATCTAAACTAATATTCACGATTTTTAGAGAAAATTTGAGGGTTCTTCATCTTCTTCAATTTGTTCTTCAAGCTTCAACTTAAACCTCCGTAACTTTTGATTGGTAATTTCAAATTCGTCTATTCTCTTAGTAAATTTCACACTATATATTCTCTCTAGTTTCTATTCATGGCATTTATATTTGCTGATTTTGATTCAAATCTCGTGATGGATGGCTAGTTCCCTACCTAGGTTTGGGGTGAAAATTCCCAAATCATGCTTGTTTAGCTTTGTTTTAGTGTAGATTCGTGATATGAAGAGAATTTAAGCATAATTTGTAACATCTAGGTGGGAGAAAATTTTGGTTGAATTAGTCATTCATGTTGGATTTACTTCATTGTTGGTGGTGTAGTATTGCTATTCTAGATCTACTTGTCAAAGTATTGAATTCCTCTATGCTTGAATGACTAATTGCTAGATTAATCATCTAAATTGAGATTCAAAAGGTGATATGAGGATGATTGTATGGATCCCTACCATGTTAAAGTAGAGTTAATTAGGGTGAAATCATGATATATTATACTCTATTTGTGACGATTCATCGATTTTATGACATGCTAGATGATGTATGCAAATAGCGAACACTGTGTGACGCTTATATTGTTTTTTTATGATCATAAATTATGACTTAATCTTGACCAATTTGATTTTAGCATGACCATTGCATGATCTAATTGATATAAGCTATCCTATAAGATTCAATAGAAGATTAAGATGTTTAGTTGAACACACCTCACATGATATTACCCCTTCATTGATTGAATTTGAGCGCTAGAATAAGCTAACAAGTAATGGTTTGGGAGGATTAGCCCCATACCTAGGTTCTTCTTAGACTTGATTCTTAAACTTTTTATTGGATCTTTGATACATTAAAACCTCTACTTTCCCTTGAGTTTGTATGATCTTAGATCACCACTTTTGTCACTCTTTTTATGCCTTTGCACCTTTGATTGAGACTACCAATGAACTATATAGAATCTTTGTGGAATTCGGCCTTGATGTTTTATCATATGTTACAATGACAATGGTCATGCACTTTTGATTTAATATGATTTTTTAGTGTTTACTTACCACGTCAAGTTTATGGCACCGTTGCCGGGATTCTTGATTAATTGTTGGTTTATTGATCATAGTAGTGTAGGTTGTTTTATTACTTTTAATGAGCTTTTGTTAGTGCTTGTGACTTGTAGATTGTGCTTCAAAAAATAGTTAATAAAATAGCTTCCTAGTTTCAAGAAGAGATGCATGCCAAGAGCAAATTGAATATGATAGATGGTATGCTCAACAAGAAGATAAAAGTTAGGAAAGCGGAACATGAAAAGTCTTTAGCTAGATTGGAAGAGTATATATTGAAAGAAATGCTAGACAAACTAATGATAAAAGTAGTATCCATTTCACAAAGACAACTTATGCTTTAGAAACACCTAGCTCAACATGACGAAGCTAAGAGAATAGAGGATGAATAGCTTCTTGCTAGAGAGGAAGAAGCTAGATTACAAGAGATGTTGAAGAAGCTCCATATCCAAGTGTAGTCACTCTCAAAAGGCCAAGATATTCTTGAGCAACAACTTGATCAATAAGTGGTAATTTCTTCAAGGCTACTTAAGACTCCTCAATTATTCAAGTCCAAGTCAAAGAGATGATGACTAAAGAGGAGTCAAGCATTGAAGAGTCGAGAAAAGAAGAGTCTAGTAAAGAAGAGCCTTCAAAAGAGGAAGTAGTTCATGATGAGGTTACGGAAGGGGATTTGGAAATAGAGAAAGAGGTTGAGGACATGGTCATCATGATCTGCCTCATTAGAAGGATACATGATGGTTCCTCAAAGTCTAATGAAGATTTCAAGATCCCAATCGGGCTCCTCAAATAGTAGAGACTCTCATTCAATTCAACCCATAGGAGTAGTACTAGGTAAAGAATTTAAAAGCAATTATAGGGTAGATAAATTCGTGAAGCAACAAAGTTTTGAAACAACAAGGCAAGACAACGTACACTCTTTCATAATGAGGAAGGGGCAACAAAGCTTGGATAAGATGTGTCCAAGCCGAAATTTTAATGTAGTATTCCTTCCTAATGCTCCCATCAACTTCCTCAAGAGAAAGAAAGCATGGTGGATAAAAATTTTCTTAGCGAAATGGTTTCCCAAGATGTGATAAAGTTGCCGGAAGGAATCTTGGTCGAGTTTATTATTTTAAACAAGGGCGCTTAATTGGAGGCAATCCAATAATACGTTTTTCTTTTACCTTTTTTGTTCGAATAAATTGGAGTAGGTTCCCAAGGTTTAGGTGTGGAGCAGGAATGAGAGAAAAAATCAAGTGACTCGAGAAAATTTGAAGAAAAATGCTTAAAGAAGCAAGGCTAGATGAAGAAGTGAAGAATGAAGCTCAAGTTCCTAAACTCGAGTTTTAGGATACCTTTGCTCGAGTTTGAACAAGGGAACCTCGAGTTACATTGCCTTCGGTCGATTTTTCCTCTGCATAAGAAACTCATCCGAGTTTATGAGCTCGACCGAAGTGTCTTTTTTTGCATACCTTGAGTTTAGTGTGATGAATCTTTATTTATGCCTTTTAACCACTAGATCTTGATCTAAGCCTCTTGTTTCACCTCCTTCACTAAAACTAAGCCCTCTCCTACCTCTCTTCAACTCCTAACCACGTGTGATAATTAACGAAGTTATCCTTACATAACTCCGGATTAATTTCAATATTGTGGAACTGCCAAATGATATCTATCATAATGATTGTTGTGATGATCTGAGTTCTGGAATGTTTTATCCAATTGCTACTTGTTGCTTTACTATTCTTTCTTCTAAACCAGTTTTTTAACGTACCAAAGATACAAAATTTCTCCCTTCCATCTAACATGTTTTATAAATTGATTTACAAGGCAACCGAGTGAAGTCCTTGAGGGAGGTCGAACGACCAACTTTACCAAGTTACGATCTTTTTCTCCGATTACGTCTCTTCTTGCTTGTACATTGTTTTTTTTGTTTTGAACTACATTTTCTCCCAATCAACCAAGTCGTGCAAATAGGTTATCTTCTTTCGGTTCCTCTTTTCCTTTCGTGTTTCTTATTGTTTGTATATATTGAGTTAGTTTATTTCTTTATTTTAATTTCTTTATTAACTTGTCAAGGCGAGAAATCATCTTCCTTATATTCGATTCTGACTCTCTATACTACAACAGGTCTTGTAAGTGATGCATAAACATCTCCGAACCTAGCTCAACTCGATACCCTGATCATGGAAGTTATCAGGCAAGGAGTGAAGATCACTCTAAGGAGGAGGAAAGGAAGAAACAAGCTCATTTTTAGGAGAAAAATGAAGGTCATTTCTACAAAAGAAATTAATATAATTTCTAGAAGAGAAATGAAGATCATTCTCATGAGATGGAAAACATTAGGGCTATAAATGTCCGAGACTCGAGTCAAACCAATCCAGTCAAACTTGACAAGTATAAGCATCTACTTCGACGTAAAGAAGGAACGAAAAACAAGTCATATGGCTTTAGTTTACAGCCCACAAACTCTTTTAATATCATCTCATTTACTCGTTAATAACTATTGGGATGTGTTTTAACTATTGACTTTTAAGCTAGTTTTAAGCCCATCTTTATTTTAAGTTCTTTAGGTTATTTTAGGCCCGATTAGAGAGGGTTCTAAACCTAATTTTCTAGCTTTCACATTTTCTACAAATACAGAATTTTGGAGTAATATCTAGGATTTCCGAATTCTAATTAATGTTGATTAACTTAATCAGTGATAGTAATTGATATATAACTCGCGAAGATTGCGTAAGTATTGAGTATAAGTCCCACCGTTATGTTCATGGCGTAATTGTGGGCTTATGGTGAAATTTTCACTTTTTCCCCCGGGTAATTATTTTTACCCTCCGGTATTATTTGGAGCATTTGGGAGCCCCAATTAATAAAACTGCATTTGAGAGAAATGATCAGGACATGGGACATGTCCTAGATATGAAATAACATGGAAAGACAAAACGGACAAAAGAGTCGTGTTAGCATGAAATATTGCGATATTCTAGGCACTTAGTCTAGTTGTTTTTCATTCATTATTGTGTTCATGGATGAGGCATTGAAGCATTTGTTAGCTTGTTCACCTATATTTTCGATATGGAGGTCTACATTAGTTTGTGATTGATTATAGGTGAATAAGAGCTGAAACCGGACCATTTGAGAGAGAAAAGAGAGGATTCAATCATACCCAAGGATCAGGAACACATCAAGGAAGCTAAAGAAGGAGCTAAGATGGAGAATGTCACGACACAAAGGAAACCACAAGCAATCTACACTTCCACGCCCTAAATTACGGCCGTAGAAGAGTCCACGCTCTAAACCACGGCCGTGGATCTTGGCATCATGAGCGTGAAGCATTCTAGTAAGTTACACGGCCTAAAGTACGGTCGTGGAAGATGAGAGACACTGTAATCCAATTCCACGCCCTAAACCACGGTCGTGGAACATCAAGAGACCATGATTTAGGCAATCCTTTGACGAATCATTTATTGCCACATCATCTACGTATTTGGGCTGGAAGATATCTCTTACTCTACGTATAAAAAGGTGGGAGGAGGGAGTTTTCAGCAACCTCGCTTTGGGAGAGTTAGCCTTAGGGTTTTTGCGAGGAACTTTGCGGAAGCGCCGGCAGTTTGGATTCCCGAAGATTGTGTGTGGCGGAAGTTGCGCCCTTTTCTTAGGTTTTGATATTGAAGACGGATTGACATCCCGTTCTTCGTGTTTGCCTAAGATCATTGTGAGGTTTTGTGTTATATTCTGAATCCATTGAGTATTCCATTTGGTGTTTGGATTTGAGATTGACTTTGAGTTATATTTGAGTTTTCAAGGGTTTTCATCTTTCATTCTTCTTAAATTGATTTTTGATATCATGACAATGGGTATTGGCTAAAAACCTTTAGCAATTCTAAGGTGAAGGGTTGATAGTTGTGGCTTAGATGATGATAGATCGATCGTAAATTGATTGGACCCTGAGAGTTAGAGAGATCTCGTCGACGAACAAAGATCACGGCCTGTTCTTGAAGTTCCACGGCCGTGGTTCTCAAGATCTGACCGTGATTTACCCTAGTTTACGAACTTTGCTTTTACTTTGATCCAAGGTTAAAGATTAGCTTTAATCTAGTCTTGGTTTATCCTTTTCTAGGTAGTAGTGAGACTTATCACCCTCTATTTCGATTTCGAGTGTCGCAACCTTAATCGTTTTAGTTAGTTTTGATCCTTGGGTTACAAGTTTGGGTATTTGAGATTAATTCTTATCCATAGATCCTTTCTATACTGAAGCCTCAACAACCTTTATAGAGAGTGTCCTTAGATAGGTCATATAAAGTTCTGGAACTTCACCGTAGATTACTTTACTTTAGCATACCTTTGCAACTCTTAACTCTGTCCTTAGTTCTTTAGTATATCTTGAATCGATTGCCACAATCGGACACCTGAATCTTTAGAATAGTTGTTTTCCCAATATTTGCAAAGCTTATTACATTTACTTGCTTGACGAACTGCGAACTGAATTTGTTCCCCCCAAATCCCTGAGTTCGATACTCTGGAATTCTTGCTTTACTACGCCGATCCGTACACTGCGGGTTCGCTTGCTTTGATTCTAGTTTTATAAATTTAAAGCTTATTTGCACGCATGCTTAGTGGCGAACAAGTTTTTGGCGTCGTTGCCGGGGATTTGGTTTAGGTCAAATTCGGTTATCGGTTGTCAAGCTTGGGAGCTTTGCTCTTGTCATTTGATATCTCTTTTAAGTGATATTTGCAGGTTATCTTAGGTATATGTGCAGGTCTAACACCAACAAAGACCTCTTACCTCTTGATCAAGAACTTGAGAAGACTTTGAGAAAGAAGCTCAAAGAAAGAAAGATGGCTGAAAGTAAAGAGAGGAATATCCAAGCAAAGTTGGATGATTCCGAAGCTTGACTTAGATGGAGCGAGAAGACTCGCAAGGAAGAATCGGAGCGTCATCAATTGCAAATTGATGAGCTCAAGGACATGATGCTGCAAATGAGGATGGAGATGACTGATTCCAAGAAGAAGAAGAGAAGGAAACCGACAAGATCGGTTAGAACCGACTCATCCGATGAAGAGAGCGACTCCTCCATGTCATCGCTAGAGGACATTGATCCAACGATCAATGCGAACCAGAATAATCCAAGACCAGCCGCCAATCATCGTATCCCGGCTAGGGATGCGAGAGTCGCTCATGTAGATGAAGAGCCAAGAACTCTTGGCCAAAGAATGGATCCGATTCAGCAACCACGCCGTCTAGGTGTGAACTTTGATGCTGACGATATTCAGGGGTTTAGCTTTAACCCACAAGTTATTACCATCGTTCGCCAAAGCCAGTTTGGAGGAACGAGTGTCGAATCTCCACATCAACATTTACAGAATTTTGAGATCTTGATGGAGACAATGAAGCCAAAGAATGCAACCACCAACAATTACAAGATCAAGCCATTCTTTTTCTCTTTGAAAGGGAAAGTTTTATCTTGGTATCAAGCTCTTCCAAATGGAAGACTCAATACATGGGAGGATCTTTCTTCGGAGTTCCTAACCAAGTTCTTTGCGCCATCCAAGACGGCGGAGTTGACAGGTAAAATTAATGCTTTTTCTATGAGATCTAATGAAAGTTTGTTTCTGTCTTGGGAAAGATTTCAGGATTTACTATTGGATTTCCCACACCATGGCATTTCCAAATTGGAGTTATTGGAGATATACTGTAAGGGGCTAGATGTGGAAACACAATTCAAGCTCCAATCCCTTTCATGTGGCACATTCATGGACATGAGGGAAGATGACGCTTGGGACTTTATTGAGAAGCAAGCCCGAGTCATTGAGAAGTACTCTCACCGGAAAGTGGAAGCTAATCGAGTGGAGCAAGGAGCAAAGCTAATACAAGCTGCTCAAACTCAAATCTTTTCTCTCAACACCGAGATTAAAGAATTGAAGGAAGTCATCAAGGCTAGCTTTCCAAAGCCTAAGGAGCAAGATGTTGGTTATTTAGGAAACAACAATAACCACAATGGGAATGAGAACACCAATCGCAACAGCCGGAACAACAACCGGAACAATTAGAACAACAACAACCGGAATAACAATTGGAACAACAATAGGGGTTCAAACAACACCAATTGGCGTTCCAACCAACAACAAAACTCCGGTAATTCTTATCCCAATTCAGGAAATTCACTAACTCCACCATCTTCTTCTTCCATTCCTTTGAAAAGCCAGGGGCAAACATCTAATAGTGGAAGCACTTCGGGGAAAGAGAAGCCCGATCCCATGCTGGAAACGATCTTGGGTAAGCTTCAAGGGTTGGAGAGTCACATCACTAAGGTTGATAAAGCCCAAAAGGTTTTAGAAAACCTAATGTTCAGCAATGCTGAGGAAGTTCCTAGAAATCAAGGAAAACTTCCAAGAAAGACGGAGGATAACCCGAAAGGAAGGGTGATGGCTATCACAACTAGGAGCGGAGCAACAACCACCGACCCGCAGCCCAAGTTTGTGGAAGTTCCCGTCGAAAAGGAAAAGGAAAAGGGGAAGGAGAAGGAAGACATCTACATTCCTCCTCCAGCTTACAAACCTCCCCTACCATTCCCACAATCTAGAGCAAGAGCGCGTCTAGACAAGCAATTCGGTAAGTTCATTGAACTCATGAGCAAAATGCATATTAATATACCTTTCATTGATGCAATTGTAGGTATGTCAGCATATGGAAGGTTCTTAAAGGAGATCCTCTCTAACAAGAGGAAACTAGAAGACTTTGGAGAAGTCAAGATGAGTTCGGAATCGTCGGATCTCATCAAAACGATGAAGGAAAAGATGCCCCCAAAGCTGAAGGATCTGGGGTCATTTTGTGTTCCAATCAGAGTAGGACATGTCACATATGATGCATTATGTGATTTAGGAGCAAGCGTTAGCATCATTCCGCTTGCCTTATGTAGGAAGATCGGTCTAGGCGAGCCTAAACCGGTAAAGATGACGTTATATATGGCGGATCGATCCATAACTCGTCCCGTCGGCATCATTGAAGACGTCCCAGTCAAGCTTGGTAAGTTCTATGTTCCAATAGATTTTGTTGTGCTTGACATTCCTGCAGATAGTCCGGTCCCGATCATACTCGGAAGACCGTTTCTTGCAACATCCGGTTGTATGGTGGATTGCAAGAATGCTAGACTCGCCTTCGACATAGGAGAGGAAAAGGTAGAGTTCGTTCTTTCCACTTTGATGAAAGAACCAGATCTTGAAGAGGATATGCTTAACATCCATGACGAAGAGGCATCTAGAGAGGAAGTAAGCTCAATTCTATTCAAAGATCCTTTGCAAAAGGTGATCACCATGAGCATTATGGACATCGGAGAGGAAGAGGAATGCAATGAGGAAATTGAAGCTTTAGAGGAGCAAAAGGAAGTGCATGAAGATGAGTTTGAAAAACTCTACGACGGGTCAGAAAACGTGAGGAATCACGGCCAGTCGTGCTATTCCACGGCCGTGTTCCACGGCCGTGGTTCCCACCAACATGACCGTAATTAGCTATTCAGAGGACTCCAGTAAGTTGCACGGCCAAAACCACGGTCGTGGAACTATCAAAGGTGCCGTAATTGACTTCCACACCCTAAACCACGGCCGTGGAGGAAACAAAGGAGCCGTGATTTTGGAAAAATCTGGGAACAATTACGTTCTTTCTACCACTTCTCTTGAGTCTTCTCCAACAACTTCTATATCCTTAGAGACTTCTAAGGGAGCATTGGACACTCCTCAAGAGCCATTAGAGAGTCCAATAGTGATGGAATTGAAGCAACTTCCCACACATCTAAGGTACGCATTTCTATGATCTAATTCTACCTTTCCGGTAATTGTTAGTTCCGATCTAAGTGAAGATGAACATAGTAAGCTTATGGTTGTTCTAAAGAAACATAGGAAAGCCTTAGGTTACACTATAGAGGATCTAGTAGGAATTAAGCCTTCATTATGCATGCATAAGATCCTAATGGAAGAAGACTTTAGGACTTCGCGACAACCTCAAAGGCGGTTAAATCCGACCATGAAGGAGGTTGTCAAGAAGGAGATTCTTAAGCTACTTGATGTAGGTATTATCTACCCTATCTCCGATAGTAAGTGGGTAAGCCCCGTACAAGTTGTCCCGAAAAAGGGAGGATTGACGGTCATTACAAACAAAAATAACGAGCTCATTCCTACAAGAACCGTGACGGGATGGAGGTTGTGCATAGACTACCGCAAGCTAAACAACGCAACGAGGAAGGACCACTTCCCATTACCATTCAACGATCAAATGCTTGAAAGGTTAGCACAACACTCACATTTCTATTATCTTGACGGTTATAGTGGTTTCTTCCAGATCCCGATTCACCCAGACGATCAAGAGAAGACCATGTTCACATGCCCGTGGGGTACGTTCGCTTATAGGAGAATGCCGTTTGGGCTTTGCAACGCCCCAACCACATTCCAAAGGTGCATGATGGCTATCTTCTCGGAGTACATAGAGGAGATCATGGAGGTTTTCATGGATGACTTTTCTGTTTATGGTTCCTCTTTCGATAATTGTCTTTCTAACCTCTCTCTTGTGCTACAAAGGTGTGAAGACACTAACCTAGTTCTTAATTGGGAGAAGTGTCAATTTATGGTGAAGGAAGGCATTGTACTCGGACACTTGATCTCTAGTAGGATCTAATTCTACCTTTCCGGTAATTGTTAGTTCCGATCTAAGTGAAGATGAACATAGTAAGCTTATGGTTGTTCTAAAGAAACATAGGAAAGCCTTAGGTTACACTATAGAGGATCTAGTAGGAATTAAGCCTTCATTATGCATGCATAAGATCCTAATGGAAGAAGACTTTAGGACTTCACGACAACCTCAAAGGCGGTTAAATCCGACCATGAAGGAGGTTGTCAAGAAGGAGATTCTTAAGCTACTTGATGCAGGTATTATCTACCCTATCTCCGATAGTAAGTGGGTAAGCCCCGTACAAGTTGTCCCGAAAAAGGGAGGATTGACGGTCATTACAAACAAAAATAACAAGCTCATTCCTACAAGAACCGTGACGGGATGGAGGATGTGCATAGACTACCGCAAGCTAAACAACGCAACGAGGAAGGACCACTTCCCATTACCATTCAACGATCAAATGCTTGAGAGGTTAGCACAACACTCACATTTCTATTATCTTGACGGTTATATTGGTTTCTTCCAGATCCCGATTCACCCAGACGATCAAGAGAAGACCATGTTCACGTGCCCGTGGGGTACGTTCGCTTATAGGAGAATGCCGTTCGGGCTTTGCAACGCCCCAGCCACGTTCCAAAGGTGCATGATGGCTATCTTCTCGGAGTACATAGAGGAGATCATGGAGGTTTTCATGGATGACTTTTCTGTTTATGGTTCCTCTTTCGATAATTGTCTTTCTAACCTCTCTCTTGTGCTACAAAGGTGTGAAGACACTAACCTAGTTCTTAATTGGGAGAAGTGTCAATTTATGGTGAAGGAAGGCATTGTACTCGGACACTTGATCTCTAGTAGAGGGATTGAAGTAGATAAGGCTAAGATAGATTCTATAGAAAAGCTCCCTCCTCCATCTTCGGTGAAGGGGATAAGAAGCTTTTTAGGACATGCTGGATTTTATAGACGTTTTATAAAAGATTTCTCTAAGATATCAAAACCGCTTACTAATCTATTGATGAAGGATGCAATTTTTGATTTCTCGCAGGAGTGCTTAGATGCGTTTCATAATATTCGGGAAGCTCTAATCTCAGCCCTGATCATTCAACCTCTAGATTGGAATCTTCCATTCGAGGTCATGTGTGATGCAAGTGACGTAGCTATAGGAGCTGTGCTTGGGAAAAAGAAGGAAGGACGAACCCATGCTATTTACTACGCTAGCAAGACGCTAGATGAAGCGCAGCTTAACTATGCCTCTACTGAAAAGGAATTTCTAGCTATTGTTTATGCATTTGCAAAGTTTCGTTCTTATCTTGTAGGTGCAAAGGTGATTGCATACACGGATCATGCTGCGATCCGGTATCTACTTGCAAAGAAGGATGCGAAACCAAGGCTGATTAGATGGATTCTTCTCCTACAAGAATTCGATCTAGAGATCCGTGACAAGAAGGGTTCGGAAAATTCTGTTGCGGATCATTTGAGTCATCTACCACATCTAGAGGACGACAATCTACCTATAGATGACTCCTTTCCGGACGAACCATGGTTTGCTGATTTTGTTAACTATTTGGTTTTCCATGAAGTACCACCCGGACTATCCTATGCACAAAGGAAGAAGTTCTTTAAGGATGTCCGGGAATACTTTTGGAATGAACCTCTCCTCTTCAAGAGAGGTCCCGACGGCATCATTCGACGATGTGTGCCGGAAGACGAGATGCAAAGCGTCATCCGTCATTGTCAATCACTACCTTGTGGAGGACATGCTAGCTCGAACAAGACTAGCGCTAAGGTATTGCAATCTGGATTCTTTTGGCCTACTTTATTTAAAGAAGTGCAAACCTTTGTTTCCTGCTGCGATGCTTGTCAAAGAACAGGGAACATATCTAGGAGAAACGAAATGCCTCTTAACAACATTCAGGAGGTAGAGATCTTTGACGTTTGGGGAATAGACTTCATGGGACATTTCCCATCATCTTGTGGAAACCAATACATACTTCTAGCTGTAGATTATGTTTCGAGATGAGTTGAAGCGATTGCCTCTCTAACTAATGATGCCATGGTTGTGGTTAAGTTCTTTAACAAGACTATTTTCCCAAGATTTGGGACACCACGGACTATCATTAGTGATGGAGGCTCTCACTTCATTGCCCGACGATTCGAAGCTCTACTAGCTAAGTATGGAGTGACTCACAAGATCGCCACCCCTTATCATCCACAAACGAGTGGACAAGTGGAGATTTCAAATCGGGAGATTAAAGGAATCCTAGAGAAAACAGTTTCGAAGACAAGTAAAGATTGGTCTTTGAAGCTAGATGATGCATTGTGGGCATACCAGACTGCATACAAGACTCCCATAGGAACGACACCATACAACCTTGTGTATGGGAAGTCTTGTCACTTACCGGTAGAACTGGAACATAAGGCGTATTGGGTGGTAAAGTGGTTAAACTTCAGCATGAAGGAAGCAGGCGAGAAGCGCCTTTTGGACCTTAACGAGCTTGAAGAACTTCGCTTAAACGCCTACGAGAACGCCAAGATCTACAAGGAGAGAGCAAAGCGTTGGCATGATAAGCACATCATTCCAAAGGACCTCAAGGAAGGAGATCAAGTTCTCCTCTTCAATTCAAGACTTCGTCTCTTTCCAGGTAAGCTTAAATCTCGTTGGACTGGACCTTATCTAATCAAACATGTTTTTCCCCATGGTGCAATTGAAGTATGGGGTGAAAAGGGCGGAAGCTTCAAGGTGAACGGTCAACGACTCAAGAAGTACTCACCGGAGCTCCAAGCTGAGGAGTTCGCGCCTACCGCACTCGAATAGGCGCAAGTACGGTCTAGCTACGGACCTTAAACAAGCGCTTCTTGGGAGGCAACCCAAGGTATTGCACTTATGCTTTTGCTTTTCATTCTTAGATTAGATTAGTCTAGACGTTTTTGTTTTGTTTTACCCTCGATACCTCCCGGTATGTCGTGTTTTTGGATGTAGGAACAATGGAATAG
This sequence comes from Fagopyrum esculentum, assembly GCA_033239045.1. Classification (NCBI taxonomy): domain Eukaryota; kingdom Viridiplantae; phylum Streptophyta; class Magnoliopsida; order Caryophyllales; family Polygonaceae; genus Fagopyrum; species Fagopyrum esculentum. Next base: position 67,113,099 of record BSUD01000002.1, on the reverse strand, counting down.
GCAATGGGAAAGGAAAAAGTTGGAAGAAATTGACGAAACTCGGGTTTTGGCACATTACAGAGAGTTTCACGCCCTAAACCACGGTCGTGGAGGATACAGTGACCGTAATTTTTCAAAATCTGAGAAAAATCACCAAAAACCACGGGTCCGTACAAAACCACGGCCGTGGAAACACCCGAGTGACCGTGATTTTCAAAAAATTTTACGGCCACTATATAAACCACCTTACTTCACAAAAACACCCCCTTTCCCAAATTCACGCCCCTCTTCCACGCCCTAAACTCCGAAAATCTCCACATCTCGCAAATCCTCATTCGGTAATCGTTTCGAACGATTCTTGGTGCTAAAGTGGAGCATTTTCATTCCTCTACAAGATCCAATCGACAAAAGAAGTGAGAAATCCCTCCAGAAGGCAGAATTTGGATTCAAAGATCCAAAACCCTAGGTTTTAACTTTTCTTCTCTTCTTTGTCAATTCGGGCTAAATTTTCGCAAGAACTTAGAGAAATTGCATAGGATTGAGATTGGAATTAGTCTAGGACAGGTTCTGCTGAGTTTGTTGTTGATTTTGTTGAGATTTGAGCAAATCAGAGACGAATCACGGTCTCTAAAACTTCCACGGCCGTGGAATAGGAAGAACAGACCGTGGTTTTTTCTGGAATTGAGAAAATGTTCACGAGAAGTGCAGGAAAGAAAAAGAAGAGAAAGGGTGATAGTTCCTCTTCTTCCCAAGCCCCTTCTAGTGAATCACCATCACCTCCACGCCCTAGAATCCCAACCATTCACCCAAACTATCTAGAGGCTTTAGAAAAGATCGAGGAGAGAGCGGTCATAGGACCTTAATACCTCTTGCTTGAGGAGTTGGAGCCACTTAATCTGGTGAATGACTTGACATGGCTCTTGGATAGAGCCGGACTGATTGTTTTCTCCGCTATTCGAGCGGATGCATATGAGGAGATTACGAGGGAGTTTGTTATTTCCTTCGAGCACAGCCATGTCGAGAGGACGGTTTCTTTTAGATTGATGGAGACGGATTATGAGTTCTCTATCCAGCAGTTTAGAGCCTTCTTTGGGTTTCGTGAGACCTTTAACGGTCTTTTCCCTAGCGGTGTATACGCTAAGGACTTCTGGGAAGATATAGCCATGATTTATGACAGTGAGGACCGCTGGCAGCCAGCTGACACCAAGGCTAAGCTCATCTACCACTTAGCCTTGAAGATAGCTCATAGGGTCCTTTCCGAGTGCCTATTCCCTAGGAACGAGACCCCCCAAAATATAAAGACCGATGAGCTATTCCTTCTCTATTGCATACTCCACGGTAGACCGGGAGGTAGACCCGTACGGTCGTACAGCCGACCGTACGGGCGAAACGTGTCCCGAAAAAAAAAAAATTTCTTTACTGAAACGATTTTTTTTCTTTTTTTTTTCAGAAACGAATGAAAATTTGTTTGAACTACCATGTTATAATTTATGCACTATTCTCTTATAAACTTTGAACTATTCCCATATAATCCATGAACTATTACTTTTTAATATAATCCATGAACTATTCTATTATAATTCATGAACTATCCCATAATAAGTTTTGAACTATTACTTTCACTCCTTTATAAATTTTTGCACTTTAAACTATTCTATTATAATTCATGAACTATTCTAATATAATTCATGAACTATCCTATAATAAGGTTTGAACTATTACTTTCACTCCTTTATAAATTTTGCACTATGAACTATTCTATTATAATTCATGAACTATCCTTTTAGAAAGTTATGAACTATTCCTTAATAAGTTTTGAACTATTACTTTCATTCCTTTATAAATTTTGCACTATGAACTATCCTATTATAGTTCATGAACTATCCTTTTATAAGTTATGAACTATTCCATAATAAATTTTGAACTATTACATTTACTCGTTCTTTAAAAAAAAAAAAATTCCGGGACACGTGTCGGCCGTACGGACGGCCGTACCGGAATAATGTGCCTTACTTGAACAACACACACACACACACACACACACACACACACACATATATATATACTGTCGAGATCGTCATTTGGGTGACGACTTCTGTACACACTATCCCAAAACATCTATACTCGCTTTAAACCCAAAACCTTTTCAAAAGTCAGACCCCTTTCGGGTTCTGTTTATTTATCCACTCTACCTTTATTGCAGATAGCAAGTGCCAAGTGCCATTGTTATCAACCTAAGGCTCTAATACCAACTCTATAACACCCCGAATCCGCGGGACTCGGAGTGCCACATTGGGCTAGGATCTCACAATGGATCTTGACCCTAGCCTGACAACAAGTTCACTAGATATTACAACAAGGCACAGGTAAATTAAAACAAAATACATAAAACTGTATAAGATACATCAAAAGGGTTTACAACAACAAAGCCGAGTACAAAACAACATCCATAAACAACATATACAAAAGATCCCATATCCCACGCATCCTAATGTACAGAAGTCCTCGGCTGGTCACCCCATCTGGCTCAATCTGCAGTCTTCCTAACCTGCAGATCATCTACAACACGGTATACACCGTTAGCTACAGTAATGAATAAGTATGAAGGTAATAGCACAAACACACATCCATAACTCATACATGCAATGCCACACGTATTCATTTACTATCTTTTCATTCATTATTCCATTACTAATTCAACTTATTTTATAACACGAGAAGCCTCAAGAACCTCGTCCCATCCAACGTAACACAGGGGTTTTACATGGGGATGATCACCACTCGTCCCCCCTGTGAGATCATCTTCAGGGCACCTCTTCCTACCCGCAGGTGGAGGCAAGTGTTCACGACCCGTTATAATATACTTGGGCCATTTAATATCATAAATAGTCATCCTAGTCCGGTTTAGGTTATAAATGCACAATCATATGACACACACAACCATCATAATCACACAAACCCACAACTGAACGCTAAGTAAGTCCTATGGACTTACCTGTAATACTCGTATCCAAAACCACGTCACAGATTTCCCTCGGGGAAGTAATCGACGCCTGTAATAGAAAGGCACACGACATCACATACTGCAAGGGTTAGGAGACTCGTCTCCTTAACCATAACCAACCTACAACCTCAATCTAAACCTCAAGATCATAACATGCTCACAAATTCCTAAGGCATATCCTCAACATAAACACGAGTGTCTAAGGCACATCTCTATCATACCACTCATCCTAACCAAGCTAGCCTAGCTAACATCTAAGCCAATGCCAAAGGAAATGAAGGAAGGAAACATACCAACAAGGTATGCCCTGAATGCACCAACAGAAGCAAAGAACTCAAGGCTGACCCAGTGAGGCGCAAGGGCGGCTCACTAAAGGCGCAGAGGCGGTCCACAGCAGGCGTAGGGGCGGCCAAGCTCAGGCGCAGGGGCGGCTGTCTGTGCAGAATGTTGGCCCTGACTTCTCTTCGATCTCTTTCTCGACTCTCTTCACTTCTCCATCATACCACAGAAACACACATACATATATACACATGTATGAACAACAGAATAGCCAGGAAAGGATCCAACACAAGTCTAACTTGTGATCCTAAGCTATGAAGAAAGAAGGAAGCAAGAAAGAAAAAGAAAGGAAGATGGAGAAGGAGGTCTCACCTCAGCAAAGACCTAAACAACAACTAAGAGCAACCAACACACCTCACAACCTTAGCACAACAGCAACTCTCAACATCATCCTCATGATCATCGAAAGCCAAAAGCACAACCAAACTCTCAAAAACTCACACACAAGATCAAAGAGAGAACAAAGAAGAACAAGGAAGAAGAGAGAAGAAGATGAACGTGAGGAGGAGGAGAGAAGTTGGAGAGATGAAGAAACCCTTCATCAGAAGCATGGGAAAGCTTATAAAGGAAGCTAACCAAAAGCAAGGTCAAGAGGTCAACAAAGGTGGCTACAGCCGCACAAAACCGCAGGGGCGGATCAGGCAAGGCACAGGGCGGCCCTCCTAAGGCACAGAGGCGGCTAACAGGGTCCGCATGGGCGGCTGATAGGGTCCAGCAAAGGCTCAACAAGGACTCAAGGCTCCTAAGGACTAAGGCTCTTACAAATCAGCCCTGGCTCAGCACAACTTAGCACCTAAAAGACTAAGGCTCTTACATCACACTTCCCTAAAAACAAGTTTCGTCCAAAAAATTGAAAAATTCCCAAATCCTCTCAGACCCATACATCGAGGTATGAACACTCTATCTATTGGAGGTATCACATCTCCGCTCACAAGATCACAACCTATAACATTCTATAACCTCAAATTACTGCATGGAGGAATCATCACTCCAGCAACACCATCACATAACTAAGCAAGGCATAGAGGTAAACCATCTCAAGCCAACACATAACAACATCACAATGGCATGGAGGAAAACCATCTTTGGCCAAACCACACTCATAACGCAAGGGCGTGGAGGAAAACCGTCTCCACTCAAACTATGTCCATAACAAAAGCATGGAGGAATAACCATCTCCAGCTGAACCTAGTCATAACATGATAGCATGGAGGAAAGAAAAATCTCCAGCTATAACACAACTCGCGCTAGCAAACAAGATCTAAGAGATCGTATCCACACATAACAGCTAGCACGAAAGCGCAACATATCACATAAACACATAACATGACACTCACCAAGATAGCACTAAGATCTACTCGTGGATCCTACAGGTGCATCTATCTCGGCATAGAACTTTGGACAGTTCCTTTGGATACTATCCTCGGTCTCCCATGTAGCCTCCTCTGGTCCTCATTTCGACCACTGTATCCACAGCATAAGAATGTCCTTCGAACGCAGGCGTCTCACACCTCGTTCTAGGACTGCAATAGGGTGCTCAACAAAAGTGTGATCCGGCTCAACCACTAAGTCATCATAGCTGACAATGTGCCTCGGGTCTGGTATGTACTCTTTCAGCTGAGACACATAAAACACAAGATGAACGTTCTCTAACCTCGGTGGCAAAGCTAATATGTACGCTGCTCTCCCAACTCTATCCAGTATCTCAAAAGGACCGACATTTTGGGGACTCAGCTTCCCCTTTATGACAAAACGTCTGATGCCATGTGTCGGAGATACCCTCAACCAGACATGAGCTCCTACCTTGAACTCTAGAGGTCGACGCCTCCTGTCTGCATACGAATTCTAGCGACTTTGTGCAGCCAACATTCTCTCTCTGATTAGCGCTACTCGAGCCATATTATCTAGAATCTACTCTAGCATTATACCACTAACACTACTAGGCTCATCCCAGCATAACGGTGTACGACATCTACGCCCATACAGTGCCTCATATGGGGCTATCCCAATCGATGTATGCCAGTTGTTGTTGTATGAGAACTCAACCAATGGGAGGTAATTTGACCATCCACGTCCCCAATCCAACACACAAGCTCGCAACATGTCATCCAATGTCTGAATGGTCCTCTTTGACTTACCATCTATCTGAAGATGAAACACAATCGTGAAGTGCAAACTCATCCCCAAAGCAATCTGAATCTGCTGCTAGAATCTCGAGGTGAATCGTCCATCTCGGTCTGAGACAATCGTCCTCGGTACACCATGGAGTCCCACTATCTGCCTAGTGAACTCCTCAGCTAGTCTACTCACTAGCCACGTTTTTTTTATAGGGATGAAACGTGCAGTCTTCGTTAGTCTGTCAACCACAACCCAAATGGAATCAAAGCTCATGCTCGGTCTCAATCTTGTCACAAAGTCCATGGAGATGTCCTCCCACCTCCACTGCGGTACTGGCAGTGGATGGAGTTCTCCTCCTGGTCTACAATGCTCTATCTTGACCTGCTGACAGGTCGCACACTGAGCCACAGAGTTGCTACATCGGGCTTCAGCCCTCCCCACCAGTATGAACGTCTCACATCCTGATACATCTTACTCGCACATGGGTGTACAGAGTAAGGTGTGGATTGAGCCTCCTGTAGAATCCTCTACCTCAGATCCGCATTAGAGGGTACACAGAAGTGGCCACGGTGTCTCAATACTCCATCTTCTCATATGAAGAATTGTGGTGCGTCACCTCGAGACATCCTATCTAGTATCCTCGTCATCGTCAGGCAGGTCCCCTGTTTCCATTGGATCTGTCCCAACAGATCAAATAGAACCTCTTAAGTGCTCAACTGGGCATCCTCATCAAGAAACTGGATGTTCATCTCTAACCATGCTAGATCTCTCTGAAGCTGGGGTTGAATTGTCAATCTCGCAATCGCCTTCTCTCAAGGTGTCTTCCTACTCTAGGCATCGGCAAAAATATTTGCCTTTCCTGGATGGTACCGAATCTCAAGGTCAAAGTCCTTGATCAACTAAATCCATCTACGTTGGCGGTTATTCAATTCCTGTTGTGTGAAAATATACTTCAGACTCTTATGCTCTGTGAAGATCTGACATGTAGCACCATACAAGTAATGCCTCCAGATCATCAATGCATGAACTACCGTTGACAACTCCAGATCATGAGTTGGGTAGTTCTCCTCATACGTCTTCACCTGTCTAGACGCATAAGCAATCACTCTTCCCCGCTACATCAGAACACATCCCAAGCCTAGCTTGGATGCATCACTATAGACTACAAAGTCCTCGGTGCCCTCCGGATGCACTAAGATGGGAGCAGAAGTCAAACGTCTCTTCAACTCCTCAAAACTCTGAGTACACTGCTCGGACCATACAAACCGGGTAGTCTTCCTCAATAGGATGGTGAGTGGATGGGCAATCACAAAGAATCCCTCCATAAACCGTCGGTAGTAACCGACTAGGCCAAGGAAACTGCGCACTTCCTTGACGTTCGTCGGTGTCGTCCATGCTTCTACTAACTCGATCTTCTCCGGATTAACCTTGATTCCTTTGGCAGAAACAACATGACCCAGAAATGCTACGTACAGTTCTCTATCACGCAAAACTCGTGCCATTGTCCTCAAATGTCCTGCATGTTCCTCTCTGCTACGGGAGTACACCAGGATATCGTCTATGAGGACCACTATAAACTGATCCGGAAAGTCGATGAATACGCCATTCATCAACTCCATAAAGACGGTGGGCACATTCGTGAGCCCGAATAGCATCACTACAAACTCGTAGTGGCCATATCGAGTCCGAAATGCCGTCTTATGCACATCCTACTCTATCACCCTCAACTGGTGATATCCCGAGCGCAAGTTGATCCTGGAGAACACACTCGCTCCCTGAAACTGATCTAATAAGTCATCAATGCGAGGAAATGGATACTTGCTCTTGATGGTCAACTTGTTCAGCTCTTTGTAGTCGATGCACAGTCTCAACAATCCGTTCTTCTTCCGCAAGAAGAGGACAGGTGCTCCCCACGGGGATAAGCTAGGGTAGATGAAGCCCTTCTCAGCCAACTCGTCGAGCTGCTTCTTCATCTCTAACAACTCGATAGGCACCATACGGTATGGGGCCTTCGAGATCGGTCTCGTACCAGGATCTAAATCGATACCGAAGTCCACGCTCCTCTGAGGCGGCAATTTGGATGGCTCAGCAAACACATCCAAAAACTCGCAGACCACTGGGATGTCCTCTAACGATGTACTATCGCCCTCCTTCATGGCATAACACTAGAAGGCTTCGCAACCCTATGCGATCAATCTCGCTGCACGTACTGCATTGATAACCATACCCGTCTTTCCAAGGTCCCAACCTTGGAAAATCTCGATCCGACCCAACTCGATAGAGACCGTCACGGTCCTCCTACCCACATCTAACACAACATGATGTCTATCCATCCAATCCATACCCGGAATGACTTCCTCATGCACCTGCGGCATGACAAAGAAGTCCAACCCCAAATCACAGTTTCCTAAATGGATAGGACAACCATATACCTCTCGGGTACCTCTAACCTGACCCCCATTTGGTAACCCTATCAAGAAAGGTCTACCCTCTACTGTATCTAAGGTTAGTCTATTAACGCATCCATCATATATGAAAGAGTACGTAGCACCCGTATCAAACAAAACTCTAACAGGTAAACCATGAATCAGAATGGTACCTGTAGCAGCTGGCGTTGGCGGCTCCTCAATGCTCCTCAACTCAAAAACTCAACCTCGAGCTCCTCTAGTGTCACTGGCACCACTATCTCTACCTTTCCCTCTACTCGGTCCTAGAGCAGAACCCTGAGTAGGAGGATGGTCTGGGACTCTCTATTGTCCCTATGGTGTTGAGACGGTCTCGTCCCACCTCCTGCTGCACCAGCAAGGGAAGAACCCTATTGTGATGACGTCTTTCCCTGACGGCAAAACGTAGCCCGATGTCCTGGCTTCCCGCAAGAGAAGCAAGTCAATGGTGTTGACGAGGCTAAAAACCTATGGTCGTTGTCTTTTAGCTTAAGTCAAAGTTAATTACCTAACGTTACACTAACCGGTTTGTATAGTGTAAGTAAGGGTCGATCCCAAGAGAGTCTTGTCAAGTTTTCATTATATTTACTTACCGAATTGTAACCAATGGGGAGGGGGGTTGGATTGAAACAAAGTAAGACAAAAACATATAAATTAAGCAAAGATGGTGATAATAAAATGAAAAGCTGCACTTGCTTGTATCTTAGCATGCACACTACTTGGTTGGTTCTTTTTACAAGTTATTCATCAATGTTCTTGTCTTGATCTTAGATATGTGTTGAGCCAACCAGCATCAACACAAATTAACAAGATTAGTGATCCGTAAACCTACAAGATCAAAGCACAAGTTAGCATTCTAACAAAGACAAAGAGATATAAAGAATGTATAAACACTGTTAGACTTTCTTTATAGTTATATTCCTTTTCCTTTAAGTAATTACAACTAGCTTTTACCTAAAGGGTTACTACTAGATTAAGGACCCGAACCCGGAATCGATTATTTCCTAGAACTTTGCATGCATTAGACACTTAAGGTGATCAATCTAAGTGGTAAGAAACATGCAAACATAAGTTAAAGCTCAAGGAATATAACACATATTGACTGAATAAACTTATATTAAAAAAGACTTACAACCAAGCACCAATGCAGCTTCGAAACAACCCAATGTAGCAAGGGAACTTAGAAACTCATTAAAAATTAGAAATAAAGAAAATAGAGCTTTTGTGGGAAAATGATGGATGATTCTAACAATCAGCCAATGCTCTATTTATACTACAAAAGACAGTAAATAGGAGTAAATTGGCCGTCCTAAAAAGCCACCTTAAATGCCATAAAGGTGGTGCAAACAGCCGGAGTTAAGTCCTCTGGCGCTAAACCGCGGGGACAGGCTTCAAGGCCGCAGGGGCAGTTTAGGCCAAAACTCTCGATCTTCTTTTTAGCCGCTGGGGCGGCCTGGCAATCCGGAAGGGGTGGGTCTTTAATGCTCCTTGAACATCTAACTCTTCAGCTTCATGCCGTTTCTGATGACGAGCCGTAGGGGCGGCCCAGTGTCACCGTAGGGGCGGTGACACTGACTCTTCGACTTCACCGGTCCACAGACTTGTCCGCTGGCAGAAGCACAGGGGCGCCGGCTTCGCTTCTTCAGGGTGAATCACCGCAGGGGAGGCCGGAGGCGGCCGCAAGGGCGGTGACAAGCTTGTTCCGGGCGCTGGCGAAGGTGCAGGCTGCGTCCCGGAGTGCAATGCCACCGCAAGGGCGGTGACACTACTCCGCGGGGGCGGTGTGGCACCAAAAACACTTCTTCTTGATCGTTCTTTAACTCCCAAGTGTTGCTAATATCTTCTTTTGCTTCATTTGGACTTCTTCATCTGGATCAAGATATTAGTAACACAAACCGACTCAAAGACACTAAAAACTATCCTAATTGATAGTGATTTCATCATCTATCAGGTGCTCTCGGGCAATCAGTCCTCACATGTCCATACGCTCCGAAGTGGTAACACTGTCGGCCTCTCTTAGAAGTCAATGCAGACACTGGATAACTCAAGCGGCCCTGAGTCTGGCCTCGCCCGTATTCAGATGCTCTTGCTCTAGTCTATCCTGCACACTGTCTCTTCTCATACCGTCCGTTTGAGAAGTCCTCCTCTGGCTAGCCCGCTCACGCACATAAGCTGAGGCTCTATCCTAGTAGTCTGTCAAAGACTCACAATGAAATCCCGCCATGTAAGAACGTGTACTCTCCCTTCGTCAGCGGGAGAACAAATACATGTGTTGGTCCTTAGAAGGTGCAACTAGACCCATTAATGCCAGCTCCGTCTGGAAACGACTGATGACATCTGCTATCGGCACATCCTCGAAGCCTGCATCTACAAAATCCTGTAGTTTCTCCCTCCTTAGTGAGGCAGGGCACAAACGCTCCCTGAATATGGTCCGCATCTAATCATAGTCACTAGCTCGAACCCGCATAGGCCTCCACCACTGCTGAGCTAGGTCATGGAATAGAGTATGTACTACCTATATACGTCTACCCTCTGGACATCTAATAGACTCAAGGGTTGAGTCCAAACCTCCGTCTCCAATCCAAACCTCCGTCTCCAATCCAAACCTCCGTCTCCAATCCCATCTTTCTAGAGAAAGGGGGTACTCCAAACTGATGAAATGCCTTCAACCAAGTTTCTGGTTGAGGCCCTCTATACTCCTCTCGAGCTCTAGCAACCTCACCAACGCGTGTCGGTGTAAATGGCACTTGAGTAGCTCCCTGGGATAACTCATAAGATCCTACCTGTTCTGGCAGATCTGGGGAACGTCTACCCGCTCTAGCAGCCTCCTCAACTCGTCTGATGTACGCGCGGAACTCTGGTCCCCACAAAGAGACATTATTATGCTAAAAATGTACCACGCAAAAGTCTTCCAATTTATAACTCGATATGTTCTCCTAACTCCTAGCGAACCCACAGTGTATGGGTTGTTTTGTAGCAAGGATAGTACTCCGAGGTCGAACACGAAGACTAAGGTGAAATCAAATCAAACAAGTGATCATGGATAGTGCAAATCTAGTCTAAGAAAAGAGAAAGAAATAAAGAAATGAAAATCATGATATTTTTGGTTGGGTTTTTATGGTGATCAAACAAAGATCACGGATCATGCAAGATTTATCAATCAATCAACCATCACAAACAAACAACACAAGAACAAGACATGTGATCAAGTAAGAAAAGCGAATTCTAGGGATTCAGACTTTCGGTTATGGCACTGGACTCAAACTTCTAATCAACCTTGGAAAAGCTGCGGTATGTTGGGAAAGGGTGTTTCTCCAATGGGATCAATCACTGGGTAGGTCTCATGGTCCACTAATCCCGCACCTAAGGTCCTATTACCGGGTAAGTCTCTAGGAGCCTAAGGTTGGGAATTCTACACAAACTGGATTGCTATCTAGGGGTCAAACCTCTCCTTACCGGGTAAGTCTCGGGAAGGCAAGTCCTAAGCAACAATCCTAGCACACTCAATCCAATAGCGGCTTGCGAGGCTCACTACTACCTAGAGTTCGTCATCTTCGGTATCTAAGATCGAGAATTACCGGTAAGTCTCTTCTCTAACTTAGGTTGCTAGCATTTGGTCACCCTAAGCTAGATAAGGCTTAACAAACACTAGGATTTCAACAATCTAACATCCTAACATACGGATTTATCAATGTAAGTACAACAGAGCAAAACCACGGGCTGATCATAAACAACCACGGCCGTGGTTTAGGAGAAACAAGTTGTGGTTTTGATCGGGGGTTAGAATTCAAGCATGCAAGCCATCAAAAGGTACATTCAAGTCTATATAATCATTATCCAAGCCATTACCTTTTGTCCATCACCCTAGAATCACAATTACTTAGCCAATAACATGTATCTCAAGATCTAGAATCATCATACAAGCATACATGGGTTTCATAGCTAGATGGTGAATGAAAGCAAGTAAAAGCAAGAAATCTTGGCTGAATATGAGTTTAAACAAGACTTACAACCATTCAAATGCAGCTTCAAATCGTTCCTTACAACAGTTCCAAAAGCTTCTCAACAAAAATCACTAAAAACCACTAAAAGTCTCACTCTATATCTAAGTTTGATGATGTTGTTCTTCTCCCAAAATGAGAGTGTTTTTGTTCTTCTTCCAAGTCTTCCTCCTCTACAATGGATGATGATAGAGAGTCCAAAAGCAAGCCTGCAGGCTCTACCAAGTCCACACTCAACCAAGAAAAGCAAAGGTCGGGCAAATAAATCGTTCGACAAGTGTCAAGGTTGTCCAGACATAAACCACGGGCAAAATAATGAAACCACGGGCGTGGTTATGGCCTCTGGGCCGTGATTTTGCACCAGAAGCCATCCTTGGATCACCAAGTCACGAATTGGTGCAAGGCATGCACCAATAAAGTCTTTTGTGTTCTCCTTTGCTCCTAGGGGAGTCCGGATGTGTGCCATCACGAGGAATGATCCTCGAATGTATCGATTAAGTCCAAAAGCTCCCCAAAATACCTACAAAACCGACAAAAGCTCGCGTAGACGCCTATTTCGACAATGTGGATGAATTAAGCGTAAACGGCATGAACTAATGCCAAACCATGCATGAATAACGGGAAAAACTATCTAAATGAATGCCTAAACTAACGTCATAAATCATGTCATTGAAATACTCCATACTTGCCACTTGCTTGTCCCCAAGCAAGGTTCAAACCTAAGCTACAAGATGGCATGAATTGTGAATGCGGAAAAAAACGGAAAATATTTTTGCAATTATGCTTCTAGTCATAGATCACCTTCATAGTGATGTTCATGGCAAAGGATGAGGAAATGTGTATCAAGAGAATAAATGCATGGAAAGACAATCACATTTAGCTTGAAATCCTATATGCAAAGTAAATCGAGAATGTCTAGATGATCATGAAAATACCAAATCTAAATCACTTAAGTCAAAACACATGTGCATAGAGGTTTTAAGGACTTAGGAAAGAAGGCCAAGAAACGTTGTTTAAACGTGGGAATTTTGGGTCATGTGATGCTAATCCGGGAAAGGAACTAACTCCATAACTTCATTTTTGTTCAACTCCACCATAAGTGTATATTTTTTTCTCCATCTTTTTCTTTTCTTTCTTTTCTTTTTCTTCTTTTTTCTTTCATTTTTATTTTTGAGACAATGGCATTGATCTACAAAAGCCGAAACCTTGGTGATTAGCGGACCTCGGGATTTTTTCGAGGTGCCTCACACCGGGCACACATACCAAGGATCGATAGGACTATCGGTTAATCCGACTTTTACAAGACACAAACACCCGATTATGTGAATGGTGCCGAGTTACTCGTCATCAAAACCAATGTCCCCAAACCTATATTTTTTCTACACTTTCACAACACATTCATACACTTCCTTCAACACCCCACAATTACTTTTCACACACTCAACACACTAGCATGCTCCTATTCCCGGATGGGTCAAAAGAGGCCAAATTTTTTTTATCAATTGAGGTGCTTCAAACAACATGATCAAGATGAGAACAAGATAGATGAATTGCCTTAATCATTCCTATATGATGTGTAAGAACTAGCAAGCGATTTCGATTATCAATTCTCAATCCAACTTAGACAACAATCTTCATCACAATTTATACATGGAGATCAAGAGAAGTATTCAAGTCCACATATGCATAAATTCTTTCAACACACAAGGTCATCCATAGCCAATTCACAAAACAAACTCATCATAAGGGTCATATCCAAACTAAGAAGCACAAATTTTTTTAAAAAAAATTTTGATTTTTTTGAATTTTTGAGATAAATATGTACAATGCAAAACATAATGAAACATGTGACAATAGTATGAAACTATCCTAGATGCAATCATGAAAATGATTATGAAAACCCCACCCCATACTTAAAACCACATTGTCCCCAATGTGCAAATTAAATAAGAAAGTGAAAGAGAGTCCTCACAATGTAAAAATGGTATTTTCGGTATTTTGGTTCACTCATGTGGAGTGATGGTGGATGATCAATCAAATATGGTAGAGAGCTCTTGATGTTCATTATGGCATCGGGACCTGCGCTAAACACCGCAAGCCGTCAAAGTCCCACGTTCGCTCTACCACGTTTGATGCGGGATCATCATCATCATCTTCATGTCTTACAAGACTTCTTTGCTACCTAGACTCTAGCACACAAACACAAGACACACAAACACACCAAAACAAAAACAAAAGCAAAAAGCGAAAACGAAAACAAAAAACAAAAAGGGAAAGATATGTACCAATGGGTTGCCTCCCATTAAGCGCTTCTTTAAGGTCATTAGCTTGACCAAAACCGGGAGCGTTTCACTCAAGGTGAAGTGGGGCAATCATATCCACCGGAGCTTGCGGGATGTACTTCTTCAAATGGTGCCTATTCACCTTGAAATCTCCACAATGCTCCCCACCTATCTCAACCGCTTCATGCGGGAAGACCTTCCTCATCACATAAGGACCCGTCCATCTTGACTTGAGCTTTCCGGGGAAGAGCCGCAGCCTTGAATTGAAGAGAAGGACTAAGTCACCTTCACTCAATTCCTTTGGGATTAGACGTTTGTCATGCCAACGCTTGATCCTTTCTTTGTAAATCTGGGTATTTGCATAAGCATTTAACCGGATCTCCTCAAGAGCATTCATGTATAGAAACCTCTTCTCACCGGCTTCCTTGAGGTCAAAATTCAGCCACCTTATGGCCCAATATTCCTTATGCTCCATCTCCATCGGAAAGTGGCAAGACTTGCCATAAACTAGCTTGTAGGGAGTGGTGCAATTGGTGTCTTGAAGGCGGTTCTATAAGCCCATAGAGCATCATCAAGCTTCATAGCCCAATCTTTTCTTATCCTAGAAATCCTCTTCTCAAGTATTCCTTTTATCTCCCGGTTGGAGATCTCCACTTGGCCACTAGTTTGGGGTGGTAAGGTGTGGCCACCTTATGAGTCACCCCATACTTAGCCAAAAGTGTCCCAAAGTTCCTATTGGTGAAATGCTTCCCTCCATCACTTATGATCACTCTTGGTGTTCCAAACCTAGGGAAGATGACTCGGTTAAAGAATCGCACCACTACTTTGGCATCGTTTGTTGGAGAGGCGAATGCTTCCACCCATCTTGACACATAATCCACCGTCAATAGATTGTAGAGGTTGTCACACGAAGAGGGGAATGGCCCCGTGAAGTCCACACCCCAAACATAAAAGACCTCAACCTCTTGGATATTGTTCAAGGGCATCTCATTCCTTCTTGAGATGTTTTCCGTCCTTTGGCAAGCGTCACAAGCTACTACAAAATTCTGCACATCCTTAAACAAGTTAGACCAATAAAAACCGGATTGCGATACCTTTGCACATGTTTTGTGTGAGCTAGCATGGCCTCCACATGGAAAGGAGTGGCAATGACGGATCACACTCTCCATGAAGTGGCATTTCTCCCAATTCAATACAAGATTAGTTTCCTCACATCTCTTCAACACCAAAGATAGATTAGCCAAGCAATTATCAAATGAAGAGCCATACACCGAGAAATCATCCATAAACACTTCCATAATATTCTCAATATATTCAGAAAAAATAGCCATCATACACCTTAGAAAGGTGGCGGGTGCATTACACAACCCAAATGGCATCCTTCTATATGCAAATGTTCCCCAAGGACAAGTAAATGTTGTTTTCTCTTGGTCATCCAGGTGAATTGGGATTTGAAAGAACCCTCTATAACCATCAAGGTAACAAAAATGTGAATGTTGAGCTAATCTTTCTAGCATTTGGTCAATAAAGGGAAGAGGGAAGTGATCTTTCCTAGAGGCAACATTAAGCTTCCTATAGTCAATACACATTCTCCACCCCGTAACCGTTCTAGTTGGGATTAGTTCATTGTTCTCATTAGTTACTACGGCCATACCACGCTTCTTAGGAACAACATGAACGGGACTAACACATTTACTATCCGAAATCGGGAAAATGATTCCCGCATCTAGCAACTTTAAGATTTCTTTCTTAACTACCACTTTCATAATAGGGTTCAATCTTCTTTGAGGTTCAATAGAAGGTTTATGGTTGTCTTCCATCAAGATTTTATGCATGTACAAGGATGGTTTAATGCCAACTAAGTCATCAATGGTGTATCCAATAGCTCTCCTATGCAATTTCAATTCATTCAACAATCTATCAAGCTCATCATCATTCAAAGATGCATTCACAATCACGGGATAAGTAGAATTTGAACCAAGGAAAGCATACTTAAAATTAGAAGGGAGAGGTTTGAGATCAAGTTTAGGAGGACCTTTATCGGTTGGATGTGATCTATATAGCTCCACATTAGATGAATCCAAAGCCATTGAAGACTCTCCAAGACTCCTTGAAGCTTTATCAACAACTAAGGGACTTTCTGGAGAAACCACGGGTGATCCCACGGGCTATTGCATAACCACGGGCGTGGTTTTGGAAAAATTAGCTATGACATGGTTTTCCACAAGTCTATTTATTGAAACCACGGGCGTGGAATTGGCCTCTGGGCCGTGGTTCTTACAGTTCTTCAGCCCTCCTTCATGCACTTACAAATTCAGCAGTTGTCTCCTTTTTTTTCATGCATCCAAGGCTTGGATTTCTTCATTGCAACCTTCCTCAACTCCTTCCTCCATGATACTCATGCTAAGAACCTTATCTAATGGATCCTTGATTAGGATTGAGCTCAAAACATCCCTAGATGCTTCTTCCTCGACAATGTTGAAGACGTCTTCACTAAGGGTTGACCCATTCATCATTATGGACACTTTGAACTTGATATTTTCTTCTCCTATGTTGAAAGAGAGGATCCCATTTTTGCAATCCACTGAGCATACTGAAGTGGCTAAGAATGGCCTCCCTAAAATGATAGGAACTTGGTAGTCCGTCGGAATGTCCAAAACAACGAAATCGATTGGAACATAGAACTTCCCAAGCTGAACTGGTATGTCCTCTAGGATCCCCACGGGGTGAGTGATGGATCGGTCCGCCGTGTAGAGGGTCATCTTGACCGGCTTCGGTTCTCCTAGCCCAACCTTAAGGCAAAGTGCAAGCGGGATAATGCTAACACTAGCTCCAAGGTCACATAGGGCCTCATATTGCACTTCTCCAACTCCTATTGGCACACAAAAATACCCCGGATCTCGCAGCATAGGAGGCATCTCCTCCCTCATGGTTTGTATCAACTCGGAAGACCTCATTGTCATCCTCACTTCTCCATACTCCTCCAACTTCCTCTTGTTGGAGAGTATCTCCTTCAAAAACTTTCCATAGGCCGGCATACCTAGAATCGCATCCATGAACGGAATGTTAATATGTAATTTAGACATGAGTTCAAGGAATTTACCGAAATGTTTATCCAAACGAGCTCGTGCTCGTGATTGTGGAAATGGTAGTGGTGGCTTGTATGGAGGAGGTGCCACATATGTTGGCTCATCATCTTTGCTCTTGCCTCCTTCTTGCAATGGTTCTTCTTCCACTACTACTTGCTTCCCCTTGTCATTCTCCTTTAGTGAGGGATCCTTCATGCTCTGTCCACTCCTTGTGGTAATCTCCATTACTTGGCCTCTTGGATTGTCCTCGGTCCTTCCGGGAAGCTTTCCCGGATCCCTTTGTGCCTCACCCGCCTTTTGGTAAACTTGTGCTTCTAGCACCTTTTGAGCCTTGGAAATGGATGTCATCGTGCTCTCAAGCCCACTCAACCTCCCTAGCGATTGTTCAAACATCATTTCGGTCCTATCCTTTGGAGGTTGAGCAAAACCGGGTGGAGGCTCTTGTGAAGCCTTAGGTGGTGATGATGCGCTTGTGGAAGCGGGAGGGTTCAAGGCACCTTCCGGGTTAGAATAGGAGAACCCGGGATGGTTGTGGTTAGGCCAATAGTTGTTGTAATGCCGGCTGTTGTTGTTGAAGTTCCTAGGGCCTTGGTAGTTATTGAAGTTGCCCCTTTCCCATTTAGTTAACATCCTCCTCTTTGGAAGCCAAGTTGGCTTGCACTTGCACTTGAGAACTTGCTTGACTCTTTAAGGTTGTGGTACACAACTCCCTCAAGGACTTAAGCTCATTGTTGATTGCATCGAGTTTGTAGTTGCTCATGGTGACTTCACTTACTTCATATGCTCCCGGTTTCCTCCCATCACTCTTCCTATGGGAGTACTTCTCTATCACCAAGGCTTGCTTCTCTACGAAATCCCAAGCCTCATCCTCATTCTTTTCCATGAATGTTCCTCCAGAAAGTGATTGGAGCTTGAATTGACTATCCTCATCAATCCCCTTGAAATAAATCTACAATAGCTCTATCTTCGGTATCCCATGGTGTGGACAATCTAGGAGGAGGTCTTTAAACCTCTCCCAAGATTTGAATAGGCTCTCCTTATCCTTAATCACGAAGGCATTGATCTTCCCTCTTAGCTCGGTTGTCTTGGAAGGTGGGAAGAACTTTGTAAGAAATTCGGTTGTCAACTTATCCCAAGTACCCACATGTCCTAGTGGAATGGATTGGTACCAAGCCAAGGCTTTATCCTTAAGTGAGAAGGAAAAATCCCTAAGCTTGTGGTTGTTGCTCTCCAATCTAGGTGGTCTTAGAGTCTCCATCAAGATCTCATAATTCATCAAGTGTTGATGAGGAGACTCTCCTTCTATCCCTCCAAATTTATTATGCCGGATCATTTGTAGCACTTGAGGGCGGAGCTCGTAGTCATGGGTTGCGGGATCTCCTAAGTTTACAACCGGACGGTGCACTCTTTGGGCTGGATCCATACGTTTCCCTAGCGTTTGTGGCTCCTCAATAATAATAGGCTCATTCCATACATATACCGCCGGCTACGGTGGTGGTGGAGGTGGATGTTGATGAGCATTAACTTCTCTTTGCACAAGAGCTTGCCTAATCTCATCAATCTCCTTCCTAAAAGCCTCTTGCCTCTCGTTTGCAAGTCTCCTCTCATTCTCAAAAGCTTCTTCCCTAAGCCTCATTTGCTCTAGAGTTTCTTCTCTAAGTCTTAGTTGCTCTAAAGTTGCATCCAATTCAGCCCTAAGGTTTTCTTCGGCCATCTCTTTCTTCTTCTTAGCACCTTTGGATCTAGTCTTAACGGTTTTCTCCTGTTCGGGATCGAAAGGAGCTAAATCCTTGCCACGAGATCTTCGCATGCACCTAAAGAGTGAGAGATTTCCTAAAAAATCAAAGACACAAAACAAACAAGATCACAAGCAAAAGAAAGGCCTATACTACAAACAATCACAAAAAATGATTCAATCTAGACCTAGTCCCCGGCAACGGCGCCAAAAACTTGTTACACTAGAAATATACCACGCAAAAGTCTTACAATTTATAACTCGATATATTCTCCTAACTCCTAGCGAACCCACAATGTATGGGTCGTTTTGTAGCAAGGATAGTACTCTGAGGTCGAACACGAAGACTAAGGTGAAATCAAATTAAACAAGTGATCATGGATGGTGCAAATCTAGTCTAAGAAAAGAGAAAGAAATACAGAAATGAAAATCATGATATTTTTGGGTTGGGTTTTTGTGGTGATCAAACAAAGATCACAAACCATGCAAGATTTATCAATCAATCAAGCAACACAAACAAACAACACAAGAACAAGATATGTGGTAAAGTAAGAAAATCGGATTCTAGGGATTCGGACTTCCGGTTATGGCATTGGACTCAAGCTTCTAATCAACCTTGGACAAGCTGCGGTATGTTGGGAAAGGGTGTTTCTCCAATGGGATCAATCACCGGGTAGGTCTCATGGTCCACTAATCCCGAACCTAAGGTCCTATTACCGGGTAAGTCTCTAGGAGCCTAAGGTTGGGAACTCTACACAAAACGGATTGCTATCTAGGGGTAAAACCTCTCCTTACCGGGTAAGTCTCGGGAAGGCAAGTCCTAAGCAATAATCCTAGCACACTCAATCCAATAGCGGCTTGCGAGGCTCACTACTACCTAGAGTTCATCATCTTTGATATCTAAGATTGGGAATTATCGGGTAAGTCTCTTCCCTAACTTAGTTTGCTAGCATTAGGTCACCCAAAGCTAGATAAGGCTTAACAAGCACTAGGATTTCAACAATCTAACATCCTAACGTACGGGTTTATCAATGTAAGCACAACAGAGCAAAGCCACGGGCTAATCATACACAACCACGGCCGTGGTCTAGGAGGAACAAGCCGTGGTTTTGATGGGGGTTAGATTTTGAGCATGCAAGTCATCAAAAGGTACATTCAAGTCTATTCTATCATTATCCAAGCCATAACCTTCTGTCCATCACCCTAGAATCACAATTACTTAGCCAATAACATGTATCTCAAGATCTAGAATCATCATACAAGCATACATGGGTTTCATAGCTAGATGGTGAATGAAAGCAAGAAATCTTGGCTGAATATGAGTTTAAACAAGACTTACAACCATTCAAATGCAGCTTCAAATCGTTCCTTACAATAGTTCCAAAAGCTTCTCAACAAAAATCACTAAAAACCACTCAAAGTCTTACTCTAGATCTAAGTTTGATGATGTTGTTCTTCTCCCAAAATGAGAGTGTTTTTGTTCTTCTTCCAAGTCTTCTTCCCCCACAATGGATGATGATAGAGAGTCCAAAAGCCAGTCTGCAGGCTCAACCAAGAAAAGAAAAGGTCGGGCAAAGAAATCGTGTGACAAGTGTCAAGACTGTCCAGACAGATACCACGGGCAAAACAATGAAACCACGGGCGTCGTTATGGCCTCTGAGCCGTGATTTTGCACCAGAAGCCCTCCTTGGATCACCAAGTCAAGAATTGGTGCAAGGCATGCACCAATAAGGTCTTTTGTGTTCTCCTTTGCTCCTAGCTTGCTCCTTGGGGAGTCCGGATGTGTGTCATCACGAGGAACGATCCTCGAATGTATCGATTAAGTCCAAAAGCTCCCAAAAATACCTACAAAACCGACAAAAGCTCGTGTAGACGTCTATTTCGACAATGTGGATGAATTAAGCGTAAACGTCACGAACTAATGTCAAACCATGCATGAATAACGGGAAAAACTATCAAAATGAATTCCTAAACTAACGTCATAAATCATGTCATCAGACATGATCCGAGTCATCCGACTAGACTCGTTGTCTCGCAGATCTACCACTCCTAGTCTCAGTTGCGACGCTCTCAGCAACCTCCTCGTGTGCATCCTTTGCTATAAGCGGATCAACAGCGGGAGCTGGTCCCTGACCTATCACTACTGGAGGAAGAAGTGGTCTACCTCTACTTCGTCCAACTGCAGATGTCGCTCTAGTCCGAGCCATTTGCGGGGTATACACACCTAACTTATAAGGCTATATATATTCCATATGTATACATATATACATAATGCTTAATCCAACATACATGCAATCACAACATCACATAATAAGTATCTCTATATATATACATATATACAGTCGAGATCCTCAGAAGGGTGATGGCTTCATATACACACTATCCTAAAATGTTTGTACTCGTTTCAAAACTAACATCATTTTCAAAAGTCAGACCGCTTTCGGGTTCTATTTAATTTTCTACTCCACCTTTATTGCAGATTGCAAGTGCCGTTGTTGTCAACCTAAGGCTCTGATACCAACTTTGTAACACCCCAAATCCGCGGGACTTGGGGCGCTACTAGGCTAGGATCTCACAGTGGATCCTGACCCTAACTTGACAACAAATTCACTGGATCTTACAACAAGGCACAGATAGATTAAACCAAATACATAAAGTGTATAAATATGTACATCAAAAGGTTTACAACATCACAGTCGAGTACAAAACGGCAACCATAAACATTTAAGCACAAAACATCCCAAAAACCCACGAACAACCTAGTGTACGAAAGTCCTTGGCTGATCACCCATCTGGCTCACTCTGCAGTTCTCCTATCTTGCAGAATATCTACAACACGGTATAAACTGTTAGCTAACAGAAATGAATAAGAATGAAGTGATAGAACATACACACACCAACACATTACAACATGCAATGCCACATACACTTCCGTTTATTATCTTTGATTACGTTATTCCATTACTAATTCAACTTATTTTGTGGCACGAGGAGCCTAAAGAACCTCGTCTCTTCCCCCTTTAACTCAGGTTTTGCGTGAGGAGCTACGTCCTCCCTGAGCTACTAGCTACCGAGCACCTTCTCCACTCTTGACGAGCTTTGACAGGTGGTCACCGCCCGGTTATAATGAACTTGGGCCAATTATGTATTAGGGTCGCTATCCTAGTCCGTTTTAGGTTATAAATGCAACAATCATATGCACACACACACACACACACCACCATCATAAACACTCAAATCCACTACTACTCGCTAAGTAAGTCCTATGAACTTACCTGAAAACTCGTAAATCTACACCACGTCACAGTTTCACCTCGAGGAAACGATCAATGCTTGCATAAGCAAGGTATACACAATATCAAACGCTGCAAAGGTTAGGAGACGCGTCTCCTACACCTCATAACCATAACAAAATATAACTCTCATCTAAACCTTAGATCCTCAACATACACACAAGTGCCTAAGGCCATTCCCAACATACATCTCATCAATCTCATCATAAACCATTATAGCCTAGACATATCTAAAGAAAAGGCCAAAGGAAAGGAAGGAAGGAAACATACCAACTAGGTATGTCCTGTACACGCACATGCGGAAGCAGGAAACGCAAGGGTGCAACACAGGAAGGCGCAGGGGCGGCAGCACTCCCACACAAGGGCGGCCCAACGGATCCGCAGGGGCAGTTGTCTGGTGGCGCAGAGGCAGCTAGTGTGCAGAGGGGTGATCTTCGACTTCTCTTCGATCCTTCACTTTCTCTTCTTTACCTCTTCATCAACCAGAAACCAAACATACACATATGTATACATATATGAGCATCAAAAAGTTCCAGGAAAGGTCCGCACAAGCCTAAGCTTGTGAATCTTAAGCTAAAGAAGAAGATGAGAAGAAAAGAAGAAAGGAAAAAGAGGGAGAGGAAGAACTCACCAACTGGAACTTAAGAAGAAGAGAAAGATCAGCACCTACACAACCTCAGTTGGCTCTCCACAGCTCAGCATCACATCTATCATCATCAATCCAAGCTCAAAGCTCAACAACTCTCTCAAAACTCACACAAGATCAAAGAAGATCCAAAGAAAGAGAGGAAGAGAAGAAGATGAGTGAGGAGAAGAAGGCTGGAGAAGGTGAAGAAACCCTCATCAAGAAGCAAGGAATGGCTTATAAAGGAAGCCAACATAAAGCACGGTCAAGAGTCAGCAAAGACGGCTACAGCCGTTGAAATCCGCAGGGGCGGACCCTGTGAGGCGCAGGGGTGGCTCACAAAGGCACAGGGGCAGTCCAAGCTTGCGCACGGGCGGCTCAGCCCTGGCTCAGCACAACTCAGCACCTAAAAGTCTAAAGCTCTTACATTTAATTTCTTAAATTTGAAAATTCATCAATTATATCAAACTCTAATTCTGAAAATTTATAGGATTAATTTGGTAAGTAGGCTATTTTGAGTTTATTAATAACTAAGCCTTCCTTATTTTCTTATTAGGTGAATATACCCCTCATTATTTTTACAGTTTAAACCTAAATCCCTTCCTTTCTTCTACCTACAACTGCATTCACACCTCTTCTTCTCCCTCAGCCTTCTTCAAGCTTGCCCAATCTAAAAGCTCAGTCTTGCTGCTTGCAAAGATGGAGGTGGAGGGAAGGATCGATCTACAAACTGCTTCAACAGCTCTTCAATCTCCACAATTCTGGCCTAGATTTGCCCTTACCCTATATCTCCCCCTCTCTGTCTTAACCTACATCTGCCCTAAATCCCTCTTCTTTCTCCGAGGATCCTCTCCCTGGCTCCCCGACATGGCATGTCGCCACCGCCGATTTTCGCTTGTGTGGTTGTTGGCATTGTAGTGACCATCGCTGCCATTTATGGTATCATTTTTCTTTCCGTTTCCTTCTTCTTATTCTGTTCTTTTTGAATGATTGCAAGTAGCGGCTAATTTAAGAAGCTCTTCATCTTATATTAATGGCGAGAAGTATGTTTACTGATATCAAAATGGAAAGACATGGAATCGAAGCTTTGCGATCTTGAAAAATCTCTTTCGATTTCTGTCGAAAACAATAACGTTGAGCGGTAGGGTCGGATTCTAGCTCAGCAGGTACCACACAAGCCCATCTTTCCTTTTGTATTCATGTGCTCAAAGTTATCGTGTGTCCAACATGGTCGGACTTCATGGTTATGAATTGCAATTTCCTCAAGTGTCTCTACTTCTTTGTGTTTTTCTTTGCCAAAGAAAATTGCTCTTTTACTTACTGTGATAATTGTTATAAATTGTCCAATATATTGTTTGATCTGAAATATAAATGTGGCCTTGGTATCTGGTTTAATTAAAGCCTTTGTATGTATCCTTCATTATTAGTTTGATGCAAGTTATTGTCTAATTTTGATCAATCATATAAGGAAGTAGTGTTGCTTCTAAAAATTAGTTTGGCAATTGGCTGGCAGGTCAAAGAGGTCTTGGAAGCCAAATATACAGAACAAGTGGCTTTTCAGTTCCATCCTAGACCTCCACATTCAAGTCAAAGTATCCACCCATGTACTCCGTTCCATACACAAGGCTGGTGAGATTGACGAGTACCTGTTGAAAACACCTTATCATAAGATGGACACCGAAATGGGTCTTTTCTGGAAATCCAAAATTGAGAAGTTGTGCCAATAGCTTGACTATGTGACTCTAGGCATGAGATGTTATGCTTTTACCTTTGAATTGTACTTGCAACTGTTGGAAAATGAAAGGTTGGAAGTGAGGTTTTATATTAGTGATGTGAGGATGATCGAGTGTTGGATTGATGCCCTGATAATATGCATTAATGCTGTGAAGGTCTTTGGTGTGTCTCTCCTGGCTTTGTTCAAGGAGAAGAAGCCAAGGTCTAAATTTTGTATCTCATGTTTGTGACAGTATATTGGAAGTCTAGAGTTTGTATAAAAATTATGGTATGTCTGTATATTGGAAGTCTAGAGTTTGTATAAAAATTCTGGTATGATGAAATTCTGGTGTATGAAATTTATGCTAGAAAATTCTGGTATGACAAAATTCTGGTATGAAAAAATTCTGGTATGTTCATTACAAAAAAATAAAAAATAAAAGAAAAAAGAAAATAAAAAGGCAAAAAAATAATAAAATAAAATAAACAAATTCAGTAATTAAGAATTAAAACTTACCCTTACATAATACTAACAAACATCTAATTTTTTATTAAAATAGAGGGGTTACTTACCATTAAATGAAAGTGATAAAAAATTATAGGGTATACTAATTAAACGTAAAACTAAAAAATACATAGTAGGCCAAAATCTTTCAAATATATAATGGACTATGTTAGACATACCCATATCTTTTATTTATAAAAACTATTCAATTCTGCACATTGAGTACGGAATCAATAAATCATTAAAATTTTTATTTTTTATTCTTAGAAAAATTCTATTTGGGACTCAAGTGCAAAATTGATTAAACCCTATTAACATACTAAGTGCGGAATCAATTAAACCCAATTTCTCAAATACGAAATCAATTAAACCTAATTTCGGATCCGGGACCCAAATGTTGAATCAATTGAAATCAATGTTGATTTCGGTTTTGCACAATTGAATACCAATTCCGCACTTCGGGTGCGGAATTAGGGATTTGATTAAAGAAAAAAAAAACATGTGCTCGTTTAAGCTCACCGTATATAATTGACAAAACAAATATGATCATTCTTTTATATAAAAAAATTGTACTTTGAAACACAAAGATCTTTTCATTCAAATATTATTTGAGCCCTTAAAATTGAATTTTACCAAAATTTGAAAATTAAAATGAAATATTGAGAGAAAAGTGAGTACAGAAATGAGAAAATAGAGAACCTATTTGTAATTATGAATAAAACAGAAAGAAAGACCACAAATTTAAAAACCTACCTAAGAAAATGCAGAAGACCACTAGGAGACTTGTAGATCAAAAAGAAAATATATTATAACACAGAGGGAACGGACATCAAATTTGATGTCAAGATTCAATTCTGGAACAAATTTAGTTCTCATGCTCATTACGAAGAGGTGTCTCAAACAGAAGCATATGTATACGGAGTCTGGATATGTTATACAAGAATGAAGTTGTATTCTAGACTGACCAAGTCTTGAAGAAAAACCAGCAGAACAGGCTATTGTATCAACTCTGTTTGCCCTCTTTCCTCTCGGCTTTTGGTTTTGCCGGGGCTACCTTGGCAGGGGTTGATCTCTCTGACTTGGTGAATAGTATCAAGATGTGCATAAGAAGCGTCACTAGTCCCAAGCCCCCGGCTATAAGGCCCAGTCCCGTCCATGATGACAGAAGGGTAGACCATCGCAGGAATTTGACTAGACCTACAATCAGAATACTCGCCCATGCGGTTATGACCTGCAGAAAACCCACGAGAAGAATGAAACTGGAGAAACAAAAAACGATGATGAAAGAGATCAAGATATCATTATCAGAAGTTAGAAACGGTAATCTTACCACAAGAGACTTCAATGGCCGACCAGTGTCTTGAAGATATTGATCACCAAAAGTGTCATCAGCTTTGTGTTTGTCAAGTAGATCATCCTATTAATGGAACAACAATTAACAAGAGAATCACAACTAAGAAAATTGTCATCTACATGCTGAATTGCATATAGAGATGGCAATATCACACTAGCTTTTAGTTTCAACACTAAGAAGATCCTTATTAATGCCGAATCACATTATAAACGAATGTTGTACAGAAAAAATTAAATGCATGTACAACCTTAGCAATAAATACATCTCTACACCACTGTGCAACAGCATCATCAGTGTCAGGTAGGTCTTTCATCAAGTGTCGCTTTATGTGGACGTGAACCTGCAAACTTGAAGTTAATAAGCAGCATATACTTCAGACTATTATATTAAATATTAACGGAACATCGGTGATTAAACCAACAACAGGGGGTTTTGTGTAAAGGTTCAAATCCTATAAACAATGGCAAATCAGTTCAACTTCAGCAAGAGACTCTGTACAGATCATTTTCGATCAATGTTGATGCAAAACAGTTACAGAGAGTGGACAAAAAGAGAAGCACAAGCACACAGAAGATGGAGCCTGGAGGCAGACATGTAGGTGGAGTATAAACAGGAAATGACTGATACGGGGATACCTGAAAGGGAGGAGCGAGAATGGGGCTTAGTTATGAACTTACGAGCATGGCAATGGCTCATTTCTGGGTATGAATAGGTCATGGTTCCCAAGAACCAAACAGAAGAAATCGATAAATTGGATTGGCTCATTCTGGCAAATATATCGCATTCATGGTATCATACAACATAACCTAATAGAAAATTTGAAAACACGTTAGATTAAATATATATATAATTTACTGTCACCATAAGTTTCCGTTCCTCCATCATAATATTGGACGGATGAGAAGTCCTATATATATATATATATATATATATAACATATCCAACGCAAGTCCCCTCCCCTAGCAGTTTCAGTTCCTCCATCATAATATTCTGGCAAATATATCACATTCAAGGTCCTCTTCTTACCACAGATGACTGCCCCTTGAAAAGCCTGAGCATTGTAGGCTGCGGGGAGGCTTTAGGAATGGTCACAGACACATCATAGATAGCAGGTACAAAAGAGCGCATCTGGCTTACTGCTGCAACAAAACCCTGTCATCACATCAAGTGCAAAATCATCAGAGTTGTCTGCCACATCAATGAGAACACCCTAGTACTGAACAAACCGAGGAAGCAAATATAATAGTGATTTAATATTATGCAACCTAATTACAAACAATGGCAGAAAAATACAAAAGCTTATAAACTTCCCAAGATTTTCATTTGGGACTTTCAGATGGAACATTGGGGGCAGGGGGACATTGGAGGAGATATGTGGTTGTCAAATAATTGCAAATTGAGTGAACATGAATGATGGACAGTAATTTATTGTCAAAGGCCGGACAAAACGCGTGGGGTCAATTGACTCTTCAGTCTTGTAACAAGAATGAAGAGCCAAAATTTAAAACATTACAAAGATCTTAAGAAAGTACAGACATAGAGAACACTACTAGCTATTTAGTCAAAATAAAAATATGATTTATGCTGGATTAAACATCGGCATACAAAATGCTAATATAGCAACAATAAAAAGGGGTTACCTTGGTGCGAGGGATCAAAACATTTCTAGGAACAGGCAACTTAGATGAAGTTGCATACTCTTGAGCTGCTAGAAGTTTAGCTTGTGTGAATCGTGTTCCCTCCACAAAAAGAGCCAACCAGAAAGGAAGAGGGTAGTCCTTGAGCCTTTGGAAGCCTAACTGCGGAAGATACAAAAGATTCAAATCAGAAAGAAAACTGGCATAAGGAATTTATATTTATGTAGGGTTAGGTTTGAGTGGGAACCTTCTTTACGGTAAGAAGTGAGGGCCTCTAAGAGTTGAATTCATAAATTAGAGGTTGAGATTTAAGGAGCATAATAATCTATTTTAAGAATTAAACACCCAATCAAACAAAAGATGTATGCAAAAAAAAAAAAAAAAGAGATATTTTAGGAAGAACCGAAAGAGTGAAAATCTGTCTAAGTTGAAATTTGACTATAATTGAATAATATTTTTATTTTTATTGTCTCCATTAGATGTTCATCCATTTTACGTTCAACTAATTTGTTCATTTTACTTTAGAGTTTTGTTCATCCATTAATCCTTTTTGTTTGTTCATCCAACATCCATAATTTTATATAACACGGTTTATTATGTCATCGCAAGAGCATTGTGATTATATGCGTAAATATATGAATTTGAATCATAGATAGGCTATTTTTTCATGAATGAACAATCATGATACACGAGTGAACACCTATGTTTACATGAATGAACAATTTCATTTTACACGAATAAACGAATATATTGTATACAAATGAACAACTATATTTGTTGTACAAATTAAAACTCTGACTATATTTTTACGGATTAGGATAGAAATTCAGATTAATACTAATTAGTTTTAATTAAAAAGATATTGAAGATTAAAAAAAACAAAAATAGGATTTAATTCAGGAATTAATAGTACTTGCATTAATTGTAAAGATATTTTGAAAAAAAAATAAATAATAAAGCTAAGTTTAAGCAAGGTGATCCCAAAATTTAATCAAATCAACACCGTTAATTTATTTTGATCAAATGAATTCTAGAGGTTCTCACCTAATCATATTCCTATATATAAATATTGAAGATCTCTATCCAACTCAAACCTTTAAAGTGCTTTCATCCTTGGCCCAACTTCTCTCAAGAAAAAGATACTCGGAAAACCACATTGACCATCCTATAACCTGTATATGTCAAGGCCGTAATTGCCAGAAACAAACAATCAACAATTAACAGCTCATAAGTGAAGTTAGAATAAACAAAGGGTCAACATGAGATATTGCATATGCCATGTTAAACTAGTACCTTTGGAAGCACCTTAAATGAATATGATACAGATAAAATCAAGACCAGTAGCCCAAATAGATTAAAATCAAGACCAGTGACCCAAGTATAAATGGAAACCCCAATTGGTTAATTCCAATGGTAAAACATGGTGAGTTCTCGGATCCATTTGAAATTTTTATAGACGTTCCTAGTGCTGTGTACACAAATGCACTTTTGCAAGTGGTAGACATATGCATCAATCAGCCTTATTGTTTAGCTTGTTAAATATTGTAACTTCCCATTCATTGGGATTTGAGATCGGCCAATTAAAACAGATGTTAGAAAAGATTCATGCAAGTTGTACATGAATATGTTAGCAAAATCTAAACTTCATTAAACAAGAACATATCTGGTAAATTTTAAATATCTTAAATCTCAAGTGTTTCTTTCTAGGTCTAATCAGTTTCTTAGTTTTGCCAACTTTTTGGAGTTTCTCCTTGGCTTCTTTCAACTCGTACAATATATTCCCTTAGTTGATGACACCCAGATTATATATCAATAAGACAGCTTTGCAAGATCCATATCCCTTCAAATTACCAATATAATAGGAGTCATGTTAGCAGTTGTACCAGGTAGATGAATTAGCAACTGCTGACTTCAGTCAACAACTCAGTGTAAATTTTGGAAGGAAAGATAACAATTGGGAGTACAAGATAACCAAACAGCCTCCAAAGGAAGACAAAAGGATACATATAATACGGGATACACATTGGTACAACACTTACAGGAAGGAGCTTTGATGACTTCTTCATTACAGCCAATGCACTGCCCAGACAACCTGCCCTCTTTTGCATGAACAACCATCAGCAATTGTGAATCACATGAACATCAGTATCGTTGCATCATATAAATATATTAAGAAATACCACAGAATTACATGCCTGAGCCAAAACCCATCCAACAAGCCAGTCAATGTCACTTCTGTGATTACAAATGAGAAGAGCATGTTCCTTGCCTGAAATGTTTACATCATATATTATAAATCCATTATGCCAGATTTTGCCTCAATCTATACCAATTATATTCCCCCACCATTGAAGATTTTTATTTCAAAGGAACTGTACATACCCATGAGTTGAAAGGTCTCAGGATCTGTGAACACTTTAATCTGCAGGCAAAAGTACCTCATCCGTTAGCATGTAGATATATCAAAGCTTGCCCGGGAACATTGACCATTTCTTGTTCTTTTAGCAATTTAGGCTGCTTCAGCTAGTAAATTTAACAACTACACAGTAGCAGGCCTTAGTGCTCTAGGTCGACTGCAAACCTTTGACTAATTATAGGGGCGCTTACACATTTAGCAATTCAAAAATTAAGAGAAAATCGGAGGCCGTTTGGTTGCAACCCCAGAAAGGAAACGAATATACTCTACTTGCATGTCATTGGTGAATGTTTTCTCATTCTCAACGAAAATTTCTTTTTTTCTTTCCCATTTCTTTTCTTGAAGCCACACAGAAAGATTACAAGACATCAATGAAAAAGAGTATATATACACATATATGTGTGTGTGTGTGTGTGAGGGGGGACTAGATTCGTTTTGATTTCGGTTTTATCCTTTCATACAACCAAAAGAGGGATTAAAATAAGTATGAACAATGAAACAACCAAAACAAACAGGTTTTGGAAGCTGGGAGATAATGTTAGAGCATTGTGTATGTACCGAATCAAGCAGCTCAGCAAAAGAGAGCACACTCTAATAATGAGGCCCTGTTTAAAAAGTATCCAGATATCTTAAGTTTTTTGAGGTCCTTTTCAAAACTACAGTGTAAGAACAATCTCGTGTACCCCCTTTCTATTAACAATCCCAGTAGATAGCAGCACATGTTAACTGTGAGAAAGAGGACAGTGTGAGTTACTTTTACCTGTTTGTCATTACCACTCAGATATTATTTCTTACTTCCTCAGTTCAGATGTCAATTGACAATTCCCTTTGGAACAAACATTGTCCTTTCTGTATAATTCAAGTACACAAGTTTTTCGTGGGTTACGACTTGCCACAAGTCAGTTCACCACCACTTCTAATGGC
This sequence comes from Fagopyrum esculentum, assembly GCA_033239045.1. Lineage (NCBI taxonomy): Eukaryota > Viridiplantae > Streptophyta > Magnoliopsida > Caryophyllales > Polygonaceae > Fagopyrum > Fagopyrum esculentum. Next base: position 67,081,641 of record BSUD01000002.1, on the reverse strand, counting down.
ATAAAAACCATTTATTTCCCCATCACTTTGGTTGCACAAATTTAATATATCCTATATGAACTCAAACAAAAAAGCATCAACAAGTTTTCAAATGGAGAACACCACAAACTACTCGAACTTCCAAACTGAAAATGCAGTCACCTCCCAAACACGGACATCACTAACATTACGCATAGGGAAGGATCCAAAAAGCTCACCTGAACCCTCGCCCACCAATCCACAATCCATACGAGCTCTAGCCATAGCAGTTCAGCGATCACTCTGTTGATCCTCCGGTAAGCATTCTTTGACAACGGCCGAATAAGTATAAAACACGTAGCCTGGTCACGAAACAAAAAGGTAGGAAAAAATAAATTAAAGTTACAGACCTCGCAGAAGTACGAAACCCAATCTGAAGAAGCACGAAACAAATTTGCAATAGCAGGTGACATTGAAGTTCACGAATAAGTAAAACCCCAAACAAACTGAGGACAGGAACAAAATCATCCATATCAAACCCGAAATTAGCAATCGGTGCAACAGAACGCTTGGACAAACGATTCGCAAAATACAAGTACATAACCACAAAAGCAGGTTAAAAATGAGATAGCGTATAAAAAAAAAGGAGTAGAAAGGAGGGAGATTTGATAACCTGGAGTAAATTGACGACGAGACCAGAGAGGAAGAAGATAAGACCCAACGGTACAATAACTACAGCAGCACCAATCCCCATTGCCAAAAAAGCAAAAACCTCGAACACCAAGACCTCTTAAAAAGATTTGAAATGGTGAAAGAGATGGGGGAAAATGGCGATTGAATCGTCAAAGAGATACGAGGCGAGAGCTTCCAATGTAGATATACTTGTGGAAGGACATGGATGATCTCCAACTAATTCACGGCTTGTGTATTTAATAGGGAGAGACAGTCCCCTTCTTAGTTGTGATCTTTATTGCACTCTTGCGGCAACAACTTCCGGGGGGGGGAAATAATTCTCTCTGCCAACCTTCACCTTCATTCCTCACACAAGACGTGAATTTGAATAGGTGTCAAACGGGGTTATGGGTAGGAATACAAGAGGTTCCGGTTGAAATTGGGTTCCCTAAAAAAAATAGGTCTGGTTTTAAACGGTTTGTTTGGGGTCAGGTCGATTTAGGTTGTGTACCAATTGTTTGGGTTAAAACGGGTTAGCGGGTAGTACTAGTTCTTTTCGTGGTGTCAAACAGGGTTGACGGGTCGAGTTTAGGTAGGGTCACAACAGGCTCAGGCTGGAATCGGGTTGGGTAAAAATAGGTTTGGTTTTTAAGCAGGTTGTTTCGGAACGGGTCAATTTGGGTCGGGTACTAGGTTGGAACGGATTATCGGGTAACCTCGGTTCTTAGGTCATAGCAAATCGGTTTGTTGGTTCTCGGGTCATTTCGGGCTGGATAAGTATTGGTTTTTAATGTTTCGATTAGAGGTTCCAATTAAGGCGGTCAAGTTCTGTCGGGTCAAAACATGATATGATAACCTACCATCTTGATTCAAGTCGGTTTTGGATGGTGCAATTTGTCGAGATGAATCCAGATTACCCGGATAGGTCAAGTAGCTTATAAATATACACTTTTGGATGATTCAAGTCGGTTTTGGGTAATCGTGTATGAATTATGACATAGTTTAGACAACAAATCGATCCAACCGGAATTCAATATTTAGAAAACCCTGATCCATATACAATCTAGAAACAATTGTATATCCGCCTAATTATTTGTTTGATCCGGATTTTAAAACAGGGTATCCAAAAACTATTTTAGTTGATCGTATAATTATTCGTCAATATGATTAGTGATCCGAAAGTGATCCGAATGACTAGATCCATTTGTTTGAAAATGACATTAATTTGATCTGAATATCCGACTTGTTCTTTAGATTCGGCTAATCCGTTTGATCAAAATATTGACCGATCCATTTGATCCAAAGTAACAGGATAGAACAGCAGCTGAGTGATCCGGAAGTAGTGGTCAGCCGGGTCTCCGTACTCTTTAGAGTGGGGGTTTGGGTTGTTGTTTTGTTGTCTTTCCCTATTGTTAAGACAGTTAGTCTTTTCCGTTGTTTAAGTACGATAGGCTGTTAGACTTTGTTGCATTCATCCTTTTACAAATATATTTTATGAATTTCGGTTTTTCTTATTTGTGTCTTGTTGCAAGATCCTAGTAATATTGTTGTCAAACTGAGGTCGGGACCCATTGTGAGGTCATAACCAGTAATGCTCCGAGTTCTGAGAAATTCGGGGTGTTACAACATGGTATCAGAGCCAGGTTGGCAACAATGGCACTTGAAATCTTCTGAAAGACCGAATAAGTACTTGAGCAGAACCCGAAAAGGGATCTGAGTTTTAAAAAGGACTTTTGGTTTTCAAATGCATGCATAGTCTGGTTGGGCATAGAAAAGTACGGCTGACCACCACTACTACCGCGGACCTCAGTATGCTTAGTTTAGACTTATAGTATTGTACAATTATGTATGTTATATAAATATCTATATATATGTAGCATGTTGTTACCCTAGAGGATATGGAATATCCTTTAGTTGAGTTATCATGATGCGATCATCGCCTCATGATAAAACGTTTGGAGATCTTAAAGGGTATCTGTAAGAAGATGGTGGACTCATATTCCAGATTGGAACATTACATTATGGCGGACGCCCTGGTGGGTTCTACAATTGTCCGAAGAACGAGTGGTTAAGGAGTTGAGGATTACTAGAGGATGTTAACAACAAGAACAATCGGGCGAGAAAAGAATATCAAGCAATTTAAATAGAAGTAATAGAAAACCGTACAAGGATTCTAGCGGTATGACGACGAGAGGTGAAACTCAAGATGCACGTAAGGACTAATAAGAGCGCGGATTGAAGAGGACAACATCAAAACACCATTCAAACAAAGTATAGTACAGCTATACTTGGCGGGTTAAAGGACACTACAACCAAGGTGGATGCTACCATAGACAAGTATGAGCATGAGAGTACAGAGAAAATAGAGTGTTGACCCAGATGTAAAAGATTAAAGGAGTACCAAGACAGAGATTTACGATCGAGTTTAAAAGACAAAAATTTATAAATTTCATAACCATGGAGATGGGTTGACTCCTTTAGAGACACGAGAATGTTGAAGGAAAGCACGACACAAGTATCGAAGATAGTAGAAGTCTGAAATTGAGACAATGGATTTCCATGAAGGTAATGTTACAAAACAACATCCACCGAGGAAGAAGCATGTGCGGGAATGATCATGATGGACTTGAGGGATCATAATAACTACTCAATCACCAAGAGACTTAAGTTAACCATACTAGTGGTTCACTACAAAGAGCTGCAGGTAGACGATGACTTAGGAAAAAGGAACCGCGAAGATGGGTTTGTAAGCTATCACGGAAGGTTTGATAAACCCATAGATGGCAGGTGAATAATGCAACTAGACTCGGATAAAGTGATCTTAATGTGTATAAACGGATAACCTATAAGTGTAAATTGTGGAAATTGTGGAAGGAGCTAAATGGGTATAAACGGATAACCTATAAGGGATAAGTTTTCACCTTGTATATCCGCATCGAAAGAGATAGAAGAAAAGTAAGTCTACGATCTGGTAGAAGACCAACTACAGACTAACTAGTAATAACGGAGAATTCACACGTCTGAGTTGACTAGTGATGACCGGTTGGTAGATAAGAAGAATAACATCAGATTTACTAAAGAATGTTACTGACATATGGGGAACCTCTACAAAAGATCAACGACGACAAGTGTAAAGTTAAACCGATACAAGTACTAGTACCCTTAATAGTAACATGGAATGAGTTCGAGCCAATATCTCTAATTAAGAATTTAAGGAGAAGATTTTGACGGCCGGGAATGACCCCATAAGTCTTTAAAGAGATTAAGGAAATGGTTGTGAGCAGTTTCTTACCTTATGGCTAAGAAAAAGGTACAATTCACAGTAGTACTAATGGATTGCATAAGGAGAACTAGAGGAGTAAGAAGAAGCAGATGATTTTAATCATGTCCAACGTCAATCAAGACAGAAGGTGCTTAACATGCCACACATATGAGACTGATGGTGCTCTCCCGAGGTTTACAGAGGAAGCCTTTTTGACTAAAGATGTCACACAGAATAACTGTAGTTATAGAGACGCGGCAAACATAGAGATTTTGACCTTAGTGTCTTGATAATACGTCTCATCGAGTTGTGAGGTGATTGAAGATGGAATCTGCATGTTGGCTAGAATAGACATGAGAAGGAGTAAAGTTGAATGACTAAAGGTTGCTAAATAGATCCGGTATTACCCCAATAAGATAATTACCGAAATGTGTCTATATAAGAGTAATGAGAAATGGTGGTACTCCGATGAAAATTCAAGCTCGACGGATGGCATAAGAGTTGATAAAGTAATAAGACCAACCAACGTGGTTCTTAAAGCGAGTACGAGAAAACTCAAAGGGGTAACTATCCTACTGGGGGGTAAAGATTTATAGAAGGTACAACAACACAAGCATAAGGACAATGCGAGTCAAGAACTTTGATTTTTGAGGAAATCATATACAACTGAGGTTTCTTATACAAATGGTACTGATAGGTGTTGATAAAAGTCATACACATCGGACCGATAACGCTAGGATGGATAAGGTGTAAACCAAAAGAATACCTTAACCAGTAAGAAGAAGAGTCATGTATCAAACGACGGGTCTTGCTAAATTGGAATAAAGTGTTGAGATGAGAATGCCTTTGTAGAATCTATGCAAAGTACCACGTAACTGAGGTTCCAACATGAAATGGGCAATAATGATCAACTGAAAGTTGAGACCGATTCAGGGGAGGAAATTGTTATAAAACGAGTCACCCGGTGGAAGAGTTCACAAGACAGGCTTGAGAGACCAAAAGAGATAAAATGTCGACCCGGATATGAGGGTCTAAGGTGCATGGAAGGGATACCTACAATGGAGTATAGAAGCATAATGTAGACTTTACAAGTGTGGAGAGGTTTTGACCTCCTCAAAGATATAGGAATTTGAAAGAAATCACAATGCCGGTATCAAAGAGTTGAATCCTCGTAGCGTAAACAGCGGAGTTTCATGAAAGCAATATTGCCGGTAACACCAGCAAAAGAATGTATATATGAGAACGGCCTTGGTGGACTCGAAAGTCCAAGGTAACCCCAATTATCATGGGATCTAAGTCATCAACACCGACGGTCCATGTAAGGGGATGATAATTAAAGTCATCAGAACTACAAAGACACTTACCAGCTATCGTTGAAGACTCGGAATGATTATTTATGTCAAGATGAATGACCCAATGGAGTTCGAGAAGTAGATTTAGCCTGAGGAAAACAGAAGTGTGGAAGATAAAACGAATTAGCAAAGCATGAAAGGATTAATCGAGCAGATGATGTTCACTAAGAATTTAACGCCAGTATAGGTATGAGAAGAGTAAGTCCGGGATATTGAGATAAGTCAATTATAGGCTGACCGACGTCAACTGAGGACGTGTAAGTGTTGGTTGATATTGACGAGTAGGTACCGTTAAGAAGAGACATTAGCGACTGCGGATCTAAGAGGTAACCTTACCGATGCCTTGAAGGATCTCCCAAGTAGGCAACAACAACCTTCTGGGATGATCTAAGGATATGGAGAGAATCGGGTTAGAGGTTGCTTACTGGTTGATTAAGAACAAACTACGGTTAAGTAAGAGAGTAAGGGTATGTTTGAAGAGGATCTTGCTAGTATTAGAAGGAAAGTATATGCGGGAGTGGGTAAATCATGTTGACCCTCAGAAAGACGTCATGGTGACTAATGGGTGTTACAACAGAAGCGTGGTAGGCCCATAACCCGCAGATGAATAAAATCAATGTTAGATTAACTATGAATTCAAGTTAAGGAATTAGAGATCTATATGAACGGGTTTACTTGGGATTGTGATTTGTTTTGAGTTATATAGTTTTGAAAGCTTGACAGGAAATAGGTGATGAGGTATTATTTGAGAAACGGTCCAACTGAGTCATATTAGGGAGAAAAGATCAAGTGTGTGGTCTTCCAAAGAGCATTAACCACCTACTAAAGTACCGGGAGATGTCTCAGTTCATTGTTTCAGAATTTATAGACGGGATCTTGTTCGCCCCTAGAGGTGTGTGCAAATAAGCTTTAAATTTATAAAACTAGAATCAAGCAGCGAACCCGCAGTGTACGGATCGAGGTAGCTAAGCAAGAATTCCAGAGTATCGAACACAGGGATTTGGGTGGGAACAAATTCGATTCCAAGTTATCAAGCAGTAAAAATGAGAGTTTTGCAAATATTGGGAAAACAACAATCCTAAAGATCCGGGTATTCAGTTGTGGCAATAGATTCAAGATATACTAATGATGTAAAGACAGAGTTAAGATGTGCAAAGGGTATACTAATGTAAGGTAATCGTACGGTTGAGGTTCCAAAAACCTTATGTATCTCACCTAAAGAATACCTCCTATACAGGTTGTTGAGGCTCAATATAGAGAGATTCTAAAGACAAGGATTAGCATCAAATACCCAAACCTATAATCTAAAGGTCAAGACTAACTTATCCGATTGAGGTTGTTGAGACTCACAATCGAGGTAGAGGTTGTTGAGGCTTCACTACCACCTAGAAAAGACAAGTCTAAACTAAGCTAAAGCGAATCTTTAACTTTGGATTAAGGTAAAAGCAAGCTCGTAAACTCAGGGAAATTACGGTTGGATCTTGAGATTCCACGGCCGTGGAACTCAAGAACAGCCCGTAATTTAGGGTTGTCGGCGACAATTCTCTAACTCTCAGGGTCTAATCTGTTTGCGATCGATCTATCATCATCTAAGCCACAACTATCAACCCTTCACCTTAGAATTGTTAAGGGTTTTTAGCCAATAACAGTCATTTGATATTAATTCAAGATTTAAAAGATAAAAGATGGAAACTTTCAAGAACTATCAATAATCTTCAAAAGAATCTCAGAATCACAATCAAGAACAAGTGTTTATCAAGGGATTCAAATAGGAATAAGCAATCACAATCTTAAGAAAGAAAGGAAACGGGATGTCAATCCGATCCTAAATCAAACCTAAGCAAGAAGAGAATCCTTCTTGCAAAATCCTCCAAGAACTTTGATCTTGCACAAACGCAAAGATCGCTAGCAGCAATTCTTCAATTCCGAACTTTGATCTTCAATGAGATCTCCCCAAAATCACCTCCAAGAATGAGGGTTTGTGCGTTCCTAAGCTTGCGTTTTTGCCGCTAAACTTAGGGTTGAAAGGTCGTAAGCTAGGTAGCGAGGTGACGGAATCTTGCTTCATCCGTCCTTTTTATAATGCAGGGCAAAATGTCGGCCCGGCCCGATCTTCAAAAGATCATGGCTTCGAAACGTGGCGAAAGGATTCGCCAAGATCACGGTCGTGGAAGATTCCACGACCGTAATTTTGAGGCGTGGAGACAAACACGGGTAACTTCCACGGCCGTAATATCCCCTGGAATGAACATCGAATTCTGCATCACAATCCACGGCCGTAATTTAGGGTAAAACCGTGATTCTTGCCTTCATTCGTGCATTCCTCAATCTAATACTCCATATTGCTTCCAAAAGGTGTCCTTAATCTAGAGGTACATCAACTCAACTTCCCTTTGCTCGATTTCGTTCGGAAATAGCTCCAAATCACCTATAATCAACATAGAACTCGTGTAGACATCCATATCGACAATATAGGCAATACTAGCTCATATATGCATAAAGCTTAATCAAAGACTATCAATATGAATCAAATACGATTATAAAACGTGCCTAAAATATCACAATATTTCATGCTAACAAATAACCCCATACTTAACACTTGCTTGTCCCTAAGCAAGGTCTTTCAAAAAGCTTTAAACAAGATTTAGGATGAAATATGTGTACCTTCTTTTGGATGAAAGTGACTTCTAAAGAATAGATCATTCTCAAACCTTGCTTCAATCGTTTTCAAACTTTCGCACACTTAATTAGAGAGTAATAGGTGAAGAAAGCTCATGAAACAATTTAACTTCCAAACAAGCATTATAACCTTCAAACATTATCAAAATCAATCATAAGAACTTCAATTTAGATCACCAAGCCATATAACATTCTTTTGATCTTAAGGACTTTCAAAGAAAAAGGTCTAGAGTATGGAAGGGAAGGGGAACTTTAAAGGAGAGTGGTGCATAAATCCGGGAAAATGGACTACTACCTTCTTCTTCTTTTGCGGTTTCCGCAACTCTTCACTTAGAGCTTCGCTCTTACTTTTCATTTTTCGACTTTACTTTTGGAGTTATGGATAGAGGTGCACAAAAAACGAAGCCTAGGAGATTGGCGTTTCTCATTTTTGCGAGATGCCTCAAACCCTTAGCGCACATACCATAATCCGCTAGGAATATCGCTCAATCCGACTTTGGCAAGACACAAACACCCGGCTATGTGAATGGTGCCGAGTTACTCATCGTCATGATTGACTTCCCCAAACCTATACTTTCTTTCTATTCAATTGATTGCAAACATTTGCTCTCATGGCCCTCCCACATCAAACATGCCTTTTTCTCATTCACTTTCCAAGTTCCCGGATAGGTAAAGGAGGCTAATATTTCAATGAGGAGCTAGATGATCAAAGAAAGAAGAAAGAAAATATCGAATTGCCTTAATCATTTCAACAAGAAGTATAGGAACTTATAATGTGATTTCAACTTCAGTTTCTTAATATGATTTAGGTAACGTTTTCACATTATAAAACTTGCAAAAGAGGTGAAATTTATTCATTTGCATCCTTTTCGATTTACTATCCTTTTAAACATGCAATTGTTGTCAACTTTATTCGCAAGTAGTGTTTATCATAGAACTCATCTCAATTCATTAGAAGCATCAAATTTTTCAAAAATTTTCAATTTTTATGGGTTTTTAAAGTTCTTTTTCATGCAATGCAAGAATGAAACGTGTAACATATGATGAACATGCAAAGATAGTCTCGTAATAGAGGCAACACATAGAGTAGAGTTATTACAAACATTTAGTACATCCCACCCCATACTTAGGACGAACATTGTCCCTAATGTTCACATGAAAGAACAAAAGAAAGAAAAGAAAAGAAACTCACAATGGTGGCGGGAATGTCTAAACGAGCTGCCGGTCATCAATCACTGCGGTGCCGGTGGAGGTGGAAATGGAGAGAAACTCGGGTCATAGTACCGCCCAAACTGCTGGCGGTAGACGTCCCTCATCATGTGGTCGAGGTCATCCAAACGTCCATCTCTAGCGTCCGCCCGGATCTCTAATGCTCCGACTCTCTCTGAAAGTCCGGTAGCCCACTCCGGCATCCTCTCATACCATCCCGGAGCATGATCATACCATCCGGGAGCATCTGCTGGTGCTGGCTGTGGTGGTGGTGGTGGTGGTGCTGCTGGCTTTTATACTCGCAGGCAAATTTTCAAAAATCACGGTCTGTCGGGGCATTCCACGGCCGTGGAAATGTACGGACCCGTGATTTTTGTGATTTTTCACAGGCCTTTGAGAATTACGGTCACTGTAGCAATGACGACCGTAATTTAGACCGTGGAACCCTCTGTAAAGCTTCAAAGTCCAAATTTCGTCACTTCTATTCGACATTATCCCTCCGTTCTCCCTTTTCATCGATCCTACAACCAAAAACACGAACATACCGGAAGGAATCGAGGCAAAAATAAAGCAAGAACTTCTATTCTAAGCTAATCTATGAATCGAAAGCAAAAACGAAAATGCAATACCTTGGGTTGCCTCCCAAGAAGCGCTTTGTTTAAGGTCCGTAGCTAGACCATTATCCATAGATGACTCAATGCACCTTGAACATCTTGGATTGCTCTTCAAATCCATCATTAAACTCCTCCAAGAAATCTCCGGTTCCTAATTTCACCGGCAAGTGGTAAGATCTCCCACGTACAAGCTTGTACGGTTTGATTCTCACCGGAATCCTCCTAGCTTTCCTATGCTTTAATGGGACATAATTCGGTCTTCCATCCCATCCTTTCCTAGATCGAGAAATCAGTTTTTCGAGAATCCTCCTAGCTTCCCCATCTCCAGTTTGGGGATGATGTATGGTCTTCGTCATGTGAATGACCCCATACTTGAACAAAAAACACTTATTGGCATTGGCGTTGAAGCTCTTGCCAAATTTACTCCTTATAGTCCAAGGAGCATCTTCTTCCAGCAATTTCAATAGAGGTTTCATCTTCACCTTAGGAGGTTCTTTTGGAAGAGACCTCCAACTCTCCGGTGCATTCCTGGAAAAATCAGAAATTTTAATAGGAATAACAAAGGAAGTAAGACAGTATACCTTGTTAAGTTCTTCAAGGCTTGGGACAAGTTTCATGTTGGCATGATGATCCACACATGAAATATCTCCCAACTCAGCTGGATCTTCTTCAACCTTGGCCACAATTTCAGTAATTTGGCCAAGGTTCACCACTTCTTCCTCTTCTTCAAGCACAACTGACTTTTCTTCAATCTCGACCACAATATTAGCAATTGGGTCTAGGTGTTCCACTTCTCTCTCTTCTTCAATGCGAACTTCAAGAGGTTCTAGAGGAACTTTGGGTTTGATAAGAGCATTCCTCGAGACTTGGAGTTCTTCCTTAAAGGCTTTCAATTTTTCTTCGATCATACCAAGTTCCTTCTTCAATTCTTCAAGTTTCGAGTGTTCCGCATCTTTGGGACGTTTCTTCTTAACCTTCTTTGGGTAGTGCAGCTTTTCCCATTTTGCAAATTCATATTCAATGGTTTGTTCACGTTCTCTTTCGCTGTCAAACCAATAGAAGGCGTATTTCTCTACCAAGTATTCATAATGGTCTGCTCTAGCCGTATGCTTCGCTACCCATATTGGATCGTATGGAGCCATACTTAGCTAGTGGAGCCTCAAAAACTCATACCAAGAGATTAAAAAAAACAAAAGCTCCCAAAACTTGTTCTTTGGCGAAACTCTGTTCCGTTGCTGGAACAAGAACTTCGTATGTACCTAAGAACACAAACCTGCAAGAACACTCAAGAAAAGGATATCAAATAACAAGAGCAAGCTCCCAAGCTTGACAACCGGCAACCGGATTCGGCCGAAACCAAATCCCCGGCAACGGCGCCAAAAACTTGTTCGCCCCTAGAGGTGTGTGCAAATAAGTTTTAAATTTATAAAACTAGAATCAAGCAGCGAACCCGCAGTGTACGGATCGAGGTAGCTAAGCAAGAATTCCAGAGTATCGAACACAGGGATTTGGGTGGGAACAAATTCGATTCCAAGTTATCAAGCAGTAAAAATGAGAGTTTTGCAAATATTGGGAAAACAATAATCCTAAAGATCCGGGTATTCAGTTGTGGCAATAGATTCAAGATATACTAATGATGTAAAGACAGAGTTAAGATGTGCAAAGGGTATACTAATGTAAGGTAATCGTACGGTTGAGGTTCCAAAAACCTTATGTATCTCACCTAAAGAATACCTCCTATACAGGTTGTTGAGGCTCAATATAGAGAGATTCTAAAGACAAGGATTAGCATCAAATACCCAAACCTAAAATCTAAAGGTCAAGACTAACTTATCCGATTGAGGTTGTTGAGACTCACAATCGAGGTAGAGGTTGTTGAGGCTTCACTACCACCTAGAAAAGACAAGTCTAAACTAAGCTAAAGCAAATCTTTAACTTTGGATTAAGGTAAAAGCAAGCTCGTAAACTCAGGGAAATTACGGTTGGATCTTGAGATTCCACGGCCGTGGAACTCAAGAACAGCCCGTAATTTAGGGTTGTCGGCGACAATTCTCTAACTCTCAGGGTCTAATCTGTTTGCGATCGATCTATCATCATCTAAGCCACGACTATCAACCCTTCACCTTAGAATTGTTAAGGGTTTTTAGCCAATAACAGTCATTTGATATTAATTCAAGATTTAAAAGATAAAAGATGGAAACTTTCAAGAACTATCAATAATCTTCAAAAGAATCTCAGAATCACAATCAAGAACAAGTGTTTATCAAGGGATTCAAATAGGAATAAGCAATCACAATCTTAGGAAAGAAAGGAAACGGGATGTCAATCCGATCCTAAATCAAACCTAAGCAAGAAGAGAATCCTTCTTGCAAAATCCTCCGAGAACTTTGATCTTGCACAAACGCAACGATCGCTAGCAGCAATTCTTCAATTCCGAACTTTGATCTTCAATGAGATCTCCCCAAAATCACCTCCAAGAATGAGGGTTTGTGCGTTCCTAAGCTTGCGTTTTTGCCGCTAAACTTAGGGTTGAAAGGTCGTAAGCTAGGTAGCGAGGTGACGGAATCTTGCTTCATCCGTCCTTTTTATAATGCAGGGCAAAATGTCGGCCCGGCCCGATCTTCAAAAGATCATGGCTTCGAAACGTGGCGAAAGGATTTGCCAAGATCACGGTCGTGGAAGATTCCACGACCGTAATTTTGAGGCGTGGAAACAAACACGGGTAACTTCCACGGCCGTAATATCCCCTGGAATGAACATCGAATTCTGACTCACAATCCACGGCCGTAATTTAGGGTAAAACCGTGATTCTTGCCTTCATTCGTGCATTCCTCAATCTAATACTCCAAATTGCTTCCAAAAGGTGTCCTTGATCTAGAGGTACATCAACTCAACTTTCCTTTGCTCGATTTCGTTCGGAAATAGCTCCAAATCACCTATAATCAACATAGAACTCGTGTAGACATCCATATCGACAATATAGGCAATACTAGCTCATATATGCATAAAGCTCCATCAAAGACTATCAATATGAACCAAATGTGACTAGAAAATGTGCCTAAAACATCACAATATTTCATGCTAACAAATAACCCCATACTTAACACTTGCTTGTCCCTAAGCAAGGTCTTACGAAAAGCTTTAAACAAGAGTTAGGATGAAATATGTGTACCTTCTTTTTGGATGAAGACAACTTCTAAAGAATAGATCATTCTCAAACCTTGCTTCAATCGTTTTTCAAACTTTCACACATTTAATTAGAGAGTAAAAATAAAGAAAACTCATGAATCAACTTAACTTCCAAACAAGCGTTATAACCTTCAAACTTTATCAAAATCAATTCCAAGAACTTCAATTTAGATCACCAAGCCATATAACATTCTTTTGATCTTAAGGACTTCCAAAGAAAAGGTATAGAGTATGGAAGGGAAGGGAAAACTTTAAGGGAGAGTGGTGCATAAATCCGGGAAAATGGATAACTACCTTCTTCTTCTTTTGCGGTTCCCGCAGCACAACACTTCACTTAGAGCTTCGCTCTTACTTTTCATTTTTCGACTTTACTTTTGGAGTTATGGATAGAGGTGCACAAAAACCGAAGCCTAGGAGATTGGCGTTTCTCATTTTTGCGAGATGCCTCAAACCCTTAGCGCACATACCATAATCCGCTAGGAATATCGCTCAATCCGACTTTGGCAAGACACAAACACCCGGCTATGTGAATGGTGCCGAGTTACTCATCGTCATGATTGACTTCCCCAAACCTATACTTTCTTTCTATTCAATTGATTGCAAACATTTGCTCTCATGGCCCTCCCACATCAAACATGCCTTTTTCTCATTCACTTTCCAAGTTCCCGGATAGGTAAAGGAGGCTAATATTTCAATGAGGAGCTAGATGATCAAAGAAAGAAGAAAGAAAATATCGAATTGCCTTAATCATTTCAACAAGAAGTATAGGAACTTATAATGTGATTTCAACTTCAGTTTCTTAATATGATTTAGGTAACGTTTTCACATTATAAAACTTGCAAAAGAGGTGAAATTTATTCATTTGCATCCTTTTCGATTTACTATCCTTTTAAACATGCAATTGTTGTCAACTTTATTCGCAAGTAGTGTTTATCATAGAACTCATCTCAATTCATTAGAAGCATCAAATTTTTCAAAAATTTTCAATTTTTATGGGTTTTTAAAGTTCTTTTTCATGCAATGCAAGAATGAAACGTGTAACATATGATGAACATGCAAAGATAGTCTCGTAATAGAGGCAACACATAGAGTAGAGTTATTACAAACATTTAGTACATCCCACCCCATACTTAGGACGAACATTGTCCCTAATGTTCACATGAAAGAACAAAAGAAAGAAAAGAAAAGAAACTCACAATGGTGGCGGGAATGTCTAAACGAGCTGCCGGTCATCAATCACTGCGGTGCCGGTGGAGGTGGAAATGGAGAGAAACTCGGGTCATAGTACCGCCCAAACTGCTGGCGGTAGACGTCCCTCATCATGTGGTCGAGGTCATCCAAACGTCCATCTCTAGCGTCCGCCCGGATCTCTAATGCTCCGACTCTCTCTGAAAGTCCGGTAGCCCACTCCGGCATCCTCTCATACCATCCCGGAGCATGATCATACCATCCGGGAGCATCTGCTGGTGCTGGCTGTGGTGGTGGTGGTGGTGGTGCTGCTGGCTTTTATACTCGCAGGCAAATTTTCAAAAATCACGGTCTGTCGGGGCATTCCACGGCCGTGGAAATGTACGGACCCGTGATTTTTGTGATTTTTCACAGGCCTTTGAGAATTACGGTCACTGTAGCAATGACGACCGTAATTTAGACCGTGGAACCCTCTGTAAAGCTTCAAAGTCCAAATTTCGTCACTTCTATTCGACATTATCCCTCCGTTCTCCCTTTTCATCGATCCTACAACCAAAAACACGAACATACCGGAAGGAATCGAGGCAAAAATAAAGCAAGAACTTCTATTCTAAGCTAATCTATGAATCGAAAGCAAAAACGAAAATGCAATACCTTGGGTTGCCTCCCAAGAAGCGCTTTGTTTAAGGTCCGTAGCTAGACCATTATCCATAGATGACTCAATGCACCTTGAACATCTTGGATTGCTCTTCAAATCCATCATTAAACTCCTCCAAGAAATCTCCGGTTCCTAATTTCACCGGCAAGTGGTAAGATCTCCCACGTACAAGCTTGTACGGTTTGATTCTCACCGGAATCCTCCTAGCTTTCCTATGCTTTAATGGGACATAATTCGGTCTTCCATCCCATCCTTTCCTAGATCGAGAAATCAGTTTTTCGAGAATCCTCCTAGCTTCCCCATCTCCAGTTTGGGGATGATGTATGGTCTTCGTCATGTGAATGACCCCATACTTGAACAAAAAACACTTATTGGCATTGGCGTTGAAGCTCTTGCCAAATTTACTCCTTATAGTCCAAGGAGCATCTTCTTCCAGCAATTTCAATAGAGGTTTCATCTTCACCTTAGGAGGTTCTTTTGGAAGAGACCTCCAACTCTCCGGTGCATTCCTGGAAAAATCAGAAATTTTAATAGGAATAACAAAGGAAGTAAGACAGTATACCTTGTTAAGTTCTTCAAGGCTTGGGACAAGTTTCATGTTGGCATGATGATCCACACATGAAATATCTCCCAACTCAGCTGGATCTTCTTCAACCTTGGCCACAATTTCAGTAATTTGGCCAAGGTTCACCACTTCTTCCTCTTCTTCAAGCACAACTGACTTTTCTTCAATCTCGACCACAATATTAGCAATTGGGTCTAGGTGTTCCACTTCTCTCTCTTCTTCAATGCGAACTTCAAGAGGTTCTAGAGGAACTTTGGGTTTGATAAGAGCATTCCTCGAGACTTGGAGTTCTTCCTTAAAGGCTTTCAATTTTTCTTCGATCATACCAAGTTCCTTCTTCAATTCTTCAAGTTTCGAGTGTTCCGCATCTTTGGGACGTTTCTTCTTAACCTTCTTTGGGTAGTGCAGCTTTTCCCATTTTGCAAATTCATATTCAATGGTTTGTTCACGTTCTCTTTCGCTGTCAAACCAATAGAAGGCGTATTTCTCTACCAAGTATTCATAATGGTCTGCTCTAGCCGTATGCTTCGCTACCCATATTGGATCGTATGGAGCCATACTTAGCTAGTGGAGCCTCAAAAACTCATACCAAGAGATTAAAAAAAACAAAAGCTCCCAAAACTTGTTCTTTGGCGAAACTCTGTTCCGTTGCTGGAACAAGAACTTCGTATGTACCTAAGAACACAAACCTGCAAGAACACTCAAGAAAAGGATATCAAATAACAAGAGCAAGCTCCCAAGCTTGACAACCGGCAACCGGATTCGGCCGAAACCAAATCCCCGGCAACGGCGCCAAAAACTTGTTCGCCCCTAGAGGTGTGTGCAAATAAGCTTTAAATTTATAAAACTAGAATCAAGCAGCGAACCCGCAGTGTACGGATCGAGGTAGCTAAGCAAGAATTCCAGAGTATCGAACACAGGGATTTGGGTGGGAACAAATTCGATTCCAAGTTATCAAGCAGTAAAAATGAGAGTTTTGCAAATATTGGGAAAACAACAATCCTAAAGATCCGGGTATTCAGTTGTGGCAATAGATTCAAGATATACTAATGATGTAAAGACAGAGTTAAGATGTGCAAAGGGTATACTAATGTAAGGTAATCGTACGGTTGAGGTTCCAAAAACCTTATGTATCTCACCTAAAGAATACCTCCTATACAGGTTGTTGAGGCTCAATATAGAGAGATTCTAAAGACAAGGATTAGCATCAAATACCCAAACCTATAATCTAAAGGTCAAGACTAACTTATCCGATTGAGGTTGTTGAGACTCACAATCGAGGTAGAGGTTGTTGAGGCTTCACTACCACCTAGAAAAGACAAGTCTAAACTAAGCTAAAGCGAATCTTTAACTTTGGATTAAGGTAAAAGCAAGCTCGTAAACTCAGGGAAATTACGGTTGGATCTTGAGATTCCACGGCCGTGGAACTCAAGAACAGCCCGTAATTTAGGGTTGTCGGCGACAATTCTCTAACTCTCAGGGTCTAATCTGTTTGCGATCGATCTATCATCATCTAAGCCACAACTATCAACCCTTCACCTTAGAATTGTTAAGGGTTTTTAGCCAATAACAGTCATTTGATATTAATTCAAGATTTAAAAGATAAAAGATGGAAACTTTCAAGAACTATCAATAATCTTCAAAAGAATCTCAGAATCACAATCAAGAACAAGTGTTTATCAAGGGATTCAAATAGGAATAAGCAATCACAATCTTAAGAAAGAAAGGAAACGGGATGTCAATCCGATCCTAAATCAAACCTAAGCAAGAAGAGAATCCTTCTTGCAAAATCCTCCAAGAACTTTGATCTTGCACAAACGCAAAGATCGCTAGCAGCAATTCTTCAATTCCGAACTTTGATCTTCAATGAGATCTCCCCAAAATCACCTCCAAGAATGAGGGTTTGTGCGTTCCTAAGCTTGCGTTTTTGCCGCTAAACTTAGGGTTGAAAGGTCGTAAGCTAGGTAGCGAGGTGACGGAATCTTGCTTCATCCGTCCTTTTTATAATGCAGGGCAAAATGTCGGCCCGGCCCGATCTTCAAAAGATCATGGCTTCGAAACGTGGCGAAAGGATTCGCCAAGATCACGGTCGTGGAAGATTCCACGACCGTAATTTTGAGGCGTGGAGACAAACACGGGTAACTTCCACGGCCGTAATATCCCCTGGAATGAACATCGAATTCTGCATCACAATCCACGGCCGTAATTTAGGGTAAAACCGTGATTCTTGCCTTCATTCGTGCATTCCTCAATCTAATACTCCATATTGCTTCCAAAAGGTGTCCTTAATCTAGAGGTACATCAACTCAACTTCCCTTTGCTCGATTTCGTTCGGAAATAGCTCCAAATCACCTATAATCAACATAGAACTCGTGTAGACATCCATATCGACAATATAGGCAATACTAGCTCATATATGCATAAAGCTTAATCAAAGACTATCAATATGAATCAAATACGATTATAAAACGTGCCTAAAATATCACAATATTTCATGCTAACAGATCTTCCGAAAAGTCGGGAGCAAATGGATTCAATAGAAGGAAGAAAGTTTTATTGTTATTTTGGTAGTCGCCAAAAGATATAGAGGTGAGTTTAGAAAAGGAACCGTTGATATATATAAACTGTTTGAGCCTTCACTTTATCGGTTGACACTATTACCTATACTAGAGGATGTACGTCACCGTTCCCCACGTCTCAATGAGAGAGTACTTACCGGATAAGAGTCACGTCCTCAGCTTTAAGAATCGGATAGATGAGCCAAAGCAAACTTTTGTGGAGTACCCAGTAGCCGTCCAGGAGCGCAGTACTAGACGTCTGCGGTCTAAGGAGATATCGATGTTGAGGATCTAGTGGTCTAAACGAGGAGCTGATGAGGCACTTGAGAGACAGATGAGAGTATTAGACGTAATTATCCCGAGTTCTTTGCAAGGTTAGCTGCTATTTCTGTATCGACGAGTTAGTACTCGGATGTCGTGTTGTTTGACCATTCATGTTTCTATATTTGGATTGAGGAGTTATGTTTTAATGTGATGCGTGTCTGAGTATGATGATTGAGTAGTTGCATGGTAGAAAACGAAAATTTTGAAAACTAAGTTATACCAAGAAAAACATGTGATTAGGTATATTATCCTAAGTTTCGGGACGAAACTTCTTTTAAGAGGGCACTGATGTAATAACCGAAAATTTTAAACTCCGTAATACTGAATTTAACCGGATTCCGCACCGCCAACCGTTAACCTTTAAATAAAATAAAACGAGATTTAATTTCTATCATTTGTTTTTGTGACCTTAATTCACATAAATGATAAATTTTTGTAACCGGAAATAAATCCGTACCTTTAAAAAAAATAAAATGATAACTTATATGATACGGTAAATAATTCTGTAAGTAATTTCAAAATTAAGTTCCGTAATTTTTAACGATTCCGGGCAAATAACGAACCTTCCTTCAGCCTTTTATTTTAATATAGAGCAGTCCAATTCTGGCCCAACACCAAGCCCAATGACCACTCAGCCAGCCCACCTTATTAAACCTAAACCTAAAATTAAACTAATCCTATTTTTAACCTAACTTATCCCTAATCCATGCTGATATATCGACACCTCTCTCCCAACTGCAACGCCGCACAACAAAAGCGAAGGTACAGCCAGACGGTCGCACGCTAGCCATCGAACCGGTCGCACGCTAGCCATCGAACCGGTCGCACACTAGCCTCGCCAACGACGATGGAGCAAGGGGACCGTTGGTACCGCCGCTTTGAGCCCAGACGGAACAGCAGCGAAGCGTGCGAGATCTGCAGCAGTATCGTCGACCACCAGCGACATCGATCGACACCAGCAGTGATCCCTCTCCCTTGCTACAGTGGACCGATCGACACCGTGACGGGTCTTCTCCTCCTCTGCAGTGTGTGTTTTAGCCAAGCGTAGAGTGCACCGTGGACTGTGGAGAGCATCTTCGAGCCAGCCTTCGAGCCCGGTCCAAGACGCCCTACTACGCCCAACAGCCGTGAAACCAGACTACCGGCGGCCTGTGTAGGTAAATCCAGTCCCGTGCACTGCTGTATGTTTCGAGATGGAGTTATAGGTTGAGGGTATTGAGTATGTATGTATATATACGTATGAGAGCAGGGTATGTAAACCATATGTACAAAATAAATTAAGAAGTGTATATTAAGAGTTGGGAGAGATGAATAGAGTTAGACAAGAATAAGTTAACTGGACCTTTATAGATACATAGATAGATAAGTTTGGAGTTGTGTAAATTTCATATATAGGTCATGGTAGTAATTAGGAAAGTATATATATATATATATATATATATATATATATATATATATATATATATATATATATATATATATATATAAATAGGTAGAGTGTATATATACATAAGTATATATATATATAAGTATATATATATATATATAGATGAGTAAGAGTAACGTATAATATACGTACACACACATAAATATTAAAGTGGAATAACCGGAGAAAGGATAATGTAGTGCTCTTTGACGAGTGTTTGAAATTGATCTTATAACCTCTAAGTAAGCTATCCGTGAGAACCAAATTTTGGAAACAAGTTCTAAAAATGATGTTATATATTAATGATAGACTTTGAGAATTTTCGGCACTAAGGGTAAAATGGTTTTTTGCCGTAAGAGAGCTTTTTCCGTAATTCCTTCGCATGAGGTTGGACATCTGGATGTGATTTTGATCCACAAGCCTTATTTGACAGGCGTTTGAGTTACCACGAGTTCGGACCGAGTTGAGAGTTGAGAAAATTTTTGATCAATGTAAGTCCTTGCGACTTACTTAGCTGGTTTCTGGATATTGGTTGGGTAATGATGGTTGTGTGTGTACAATGTGTGTTATCATAAATAACAACTTGTTAGGACGACCGTGGTTATTATGTTTTAAGGCCCAAGTGTATGTATAACGGGCTGTGACATCACTGCCCAGCTTTGCCAGAAGACTGGGAGGTTCTCTATACCCAAACCATACAGGTGCACGGTGAGATGCATCGGATCCACTCCTGATGGATACACGGGGGCGGAGGCTAGGTTTGGGAATCCCTCGTGTCACAAAATAAGTATCATTAGAGTGAATGACTTAAATGAAGATAATAAATGGATTGTTTGAAAGCATGATGAGTGTTTATTATTTTATGTGTGTGTGTGCTATTATTATTCTCCTAATGTTTAGCTAACTAGTTAATGGTTGTTTTGTTGTGTTTTTAGATTTACTGCAGGTTAGAACAACAGCTGAGTGATCCGGAAGTAGTGGTCGGCCGGGTCTCCGTACTCTTTAGAGTGGGGGTTTGGGTTGTTGCTTTGTTGTCTTTCCCTTTTGTTAAGACAGTTAGTCTTTTCCGTTGTTTAAGTACGATAGGTTGTTAGACTTTGTTGCATTCATCCTTTTACAAATATATTTTATGAATTTCGGTTTTTCTTATTTGTATCTTGTTGCAAGATCCTAGTAATATTGTTGTCAAACTGAGGTCGGGACCCATTGTGAGGTCCTAACCAGTAATGCTCCGAGTTCTGAGAATTCGGGATGTTACAGCATGGCTTGGCGGGGTAGAGGGGGCCACAATGCTTGTTGAACTTTTAAATATTTTAAGAGTAAATTTGTTATGTAGACTTAGTTCACTAATTTTTTTTAGTAATTGTGAAGCTCAGTAATTTTGATTAGAATATGGGGAAGTGTTCAAGTAAGGCCCATTATTCCGGTACGGCCGTGCGGCCGTCCGTACGGCCGACACGTGTCCCCGGAATTTTTTTTTTTTAAACGAGTAAAAGTAATAGTTCAAAACTTATTATGGAATAGTTCATAACTTATAAAAGGATAGTTCATGAATTATAATAGAATAATTCATAGTGTAAAATTTATAAAGGAATGAAAGTAATAGTTCAAAAACTTATTAAAGAATAGTTCATAACTTCTAAAAGGATAGTTCATGAATTATAATAGAATAGTTCATAGTGCAAAATTTATAAAGGAGTGAAAGTAATAGTTCAAAACTTATTATGGGATAGTTCATGAATTATAATAGAATAGTTCATTAATTATAATAGAATAGTTCAAAGTGCAAAATTTATAAAGGAGTGAAAGTAATAGTTCAAAATTTATTATGGGATAGTTCATGAATTATAATAGAATAGTTCATGAATTATAATAAAATAGTTCATGAATTATAATAAAATAGTTCATGGATTATATTAAAAAAATAATAGTTCATGGATTATACGGGAATAGTTCAAAGTTTATAGGAAAATAGTGCATAAATTATAACATGGTAGTTCAAACAAATTTTCATTCGTTTCCGGAAAAAAAAATCGTTTCAGAAATTTTTTTTTTTTTTCGGGACACGTGTCGCCCGTACGGCCGTACCGCAATATATGGACCGTACCTGAACATTTACCTTAGAATATGACCTTTTTTAAATAATTTAGAATAATTTACCCTTCTACAAGAATTTAAAAGATTTTTAATTAATTATTGCCTTTTAATTGACCTACAATCCCTAATTTAAGAAGGTGTATTTTGAAAAAGTTACCAATTTTAATCAGCGTAATCAATTAGTAAATCATAAAAAATACAAGAAAATTATACATGAATTGATAAAATTAGCATGTTACGTGCTTGTACTCTTCATGTAAATCATGAAGAGTACAAGAAAATTCTTGATAAAATTTTACAAAAAATTTACAAGAATTGATCAGATCAATTAGTAATTAATCAATTAGTAACTAATCGTGTACAAGAAAATTTACAAGAAGATAAATCGTGAAATCGTGTACAATAAAATTTTAGAAGAAGATAAATCGTGAAATCCACTTGTCCAGTTGGTATTAGGGTAGGAGGGAGGGGCAACCAACCAGATATCAATTCTTGGTGACTACATTCGTTTATTAATTTTTTGTATTTCTTGTAAGAATTATAAAATTACAAGAAAATTCAAGAAATATAATTTTTCGTATTTGTTGGTGTCTACATTCGTTTATTAATTTTTCGTATTTATTTGTTTAATAAAGCTATTCACTTAAAAATTTATAGGCCTAGGTTATTTACTAAATAAAATTAGTCAATGGGTCATCCAATTTTCTCATATTTTAATGTAAGGTTGTTATAGTATGTGTTGCCAAGTAAC
The DNA here is from genome assembly GCA_033239045.1 of Fagopyrum esculentum. NCBI lineage: Eukaryota > Viridiplantae > Streptophyta > Magnoliopsida > Caryophyllales > Polygonaceae > Fagopyrum > Fagopyrum esculentum. The sequence goes on along the minus strand of BSUD01000002.1, from coordinate 67,059,139 downwards.
TCAGTTGGTTTTAGTGGGCATTGAGAACTAAGAGATTTAGGTTCAAGTTTTGTGAGCAACACTCTTTCTCAATATTTTTATCAAGCAAAAAAAAACAAATATATTTATTTAATTTTTTGTTAAAATGGGAAGAAGGAATGGTGAAGATTAAAATTAGGTTTTTGATTATTCTAATTATTTTAATTAAACGTGATAATTTCTTTAATTTTTAAGCATACTATTATTATTTTAAGCAAACAAATTAAAATAGATATTAACTACCTTTTAAATAAAAATAAAAATAATTATTAAATTAACTCTTTACTTAATCTAATATTTACAATATAAATTTGAACTTGTTAATTTATTTACTATTAGTTTATTTAATTTAATACTTATTTTATCCAACAAAATTTAAAACGTATATATATATATAGTTAATTTAATTATTACTAAAAGTATACAAAAATAACTAAAAAATTAATTTATAGATCGGAACGACCTATTTTGTTACAAAGAACTATAATTTATCATGAAATTTTTTTTCGTTATTTCAATAGATAATGTAGATATATTTTAGTCATTAATTTTAACATAAGATATAAAATGACATACGCAAGAAAATAAAACTTTTTGCGGACTGCCCCCTTAAAAAATCTCCGCGACTCCATCACTGATTTGATCTGAATATATTTTTTTCTACTAATTTATCATAAAATGTAAAAAAAATTGAAAGAATTTGGCTTACTAGGTCTTTTTTTAGTTTTGTATTTAGTAAATGTATCCTATAATTTTTTACAACTTTTATTTAATGATAGGTAAAAGTTATTAACTCTTCTATTTTAAAAAAAAATATTTGTTATTTGTTATGTAAGTGTAAGTTTTAGTTTTTAAAAACTGAATTTTATTTTATATATTTTTTTCTTTTTTTTATTATATTTTTCTTTTTTATTTTCTAGAATGAATTTCTCATACCAAAATTTTCCATATACCAAAATTTTTCACATACTAGAATTTTTTCATATACCTGAATTTTTTCACATACCAGAATTTTTCACATACCATAATTTTTTTATATACCAGAATTTTTCACATACCAGAATTTTCACATAACAGAATTTTTCACACACCAAAAATTTTTACATACCAAAATTTTTCACATACTAGAATCTTTTTTAACAGATTTTTTTTTTGTATTTTTGGTCATTTTTTATTTTTTATAATTTTCAAGTATGAGTTTCTGGTATGAAATTCATACCAGAAAACTCATACCAGATGAAGCTTTCTCAATGTGATTCTTGTTGTAGAGTATTTAACAGTTTTATATATAAAGGCAAGTACAATACCAACCAAAACCACTAATGCATAAGGTAACGAGTGAAGAGACCGAATAGTATATGCACTATTGCAATCGTCGTTGGCACCGCTAAAGCATCCAAGTCTTGAGACCTTAGCAACACCGCCTTCTAGTGCAAAGCTAATGTTAGCTTTTCCGTTGCTGAACAAGATGCACCAGAAATAGGAGGCACCACAAGAAAGTTTCAACCTCCAACGGTAAGAATCCTAAAGCAATTGCTACCACTCCTATGCCAAGTTTACTTGTCAACTTCGTCACATATAAAGGGACACTCGTCATGTTACAACAGTCTACAAACTGATTTCAACCTCCAACATCTGCTAACCAAACTGAAATTCCATCAAAATGATAAAATTTATCAAAGGACTCATTTCATAGATAATATGAATATGTAGAAAAAATAAGATACAATTTTCAGTACTAAAGCTTTCAAGATGAATGCAAGATAAAAAAGGTTAACATTTCATTCAAATGAACATTAACAGCAGAGGTTAAATGAACACATTTGTGGAGGTAACCTTGTTAGAATGATAAGGTGATCATTCCCGTTTGCAATTGTGAACAGTATTGCAATCAAACCAAAAATATATCAAAATCAAATTGAAAATTGATTGCGTTGAAAATGCAATAAATGGATACATGATTTCCAGCACTAAAGCTTTCAGTGTGATTATTGTTGTAGAGTATATCCAAGCTCTTGTTGTTCTTCATTAGTAATCCAGAGAAAGTTTCTGGTATAAAACCCCAACAACAACAAACACTACAACAACTCTCAATTACCTCATTAGTAATCTAGAGAAAGTCTCTCCTTCACTGTATCACCGCTAAAGCATCCAGATTGTAACACCCCAAGTTCTAGGAACTTGAAGCGCTACGGGATAGGACCGCACAATGGGTCCCGACCCTCAGAGTAGCAACAGCAAACGGATCTTACAACAAGGCACAGACGAATGAAAACAAAACTCAATATAAAACCAAAGGTTCAAACCAAACGAAAACACAAATGCTCCACAGCCGGGTTCAAAACAAAAGGGAAGCAACAAAAGAAAAACAAAACCCAATCCCGTCCTATAATGTACGGGAACCCCGGCTGACCACACCATCCGGATCACTCAGCAGCATCCTGAACCTGCGGAACATCTACAACGACGGTATAAACCGTTAGCTAACATTCTAGGTATAAGCAAGAGTGTAAAGGCACAAACACACATAAGGTAAGATAAACACATAGCATGCTTGCACTCAATCGGTTATTATCTTTCATTAGGGTTATCCATTACTAATTCAATTACTTTTGTCACACGAGAATCTCCCGAAACTCGCCTCCGCTTCCGTCTACCAATAGGAATAGATCAGTACTATCCGTTACCTACGGGTCTGGGTTGCAAGAGCACATTCTAGTCTCTTGTAGAACTAGACAAGTGGTCACTGCCCGGTTATAATACACTTGGGCCAATTAAGGTTAACAAAGGGTGAATCCTATTTCCAATTATCCGTTATAACATGATAGCAACACAAACAAGCCAATATAATCCAACTAATACGCGGAATGAAGCTAAGTAAGTCCAAGGGACTTACCTCACACGAAGGTAACACAAGAGATCAGCGAACAACTCAGAAACACACAAGGAAGCTTAGTTTCCCTTAGGAAAGGAACAAAGAAAGCCTGTACGAACAAGTAACACGGATCAGAAACGAAACGGTTGCTAGAAGTCTATGACTCCTAGTCTCAAAGATCTCTAAGAGATCAACACATGCTAAGGGCTCAACCTTAGTCTTACAACAACTCAGGGGGAACAAGGAACAACCATAAGGAACCAAGGGAGGAACGAGGAAAGGAAGGAAAGGAAACAACTCACCAAAGACGGGAGCTACTGTAGAGAAACCACAGGGGCGGTTAGATAGAGGCGCAGGGGCGGCGGCGTGACAAAAAGTGTTGTCGGCTTTCTTCTTCGATGGAACTCACAGCAGGGGCAACCAAAGCTCGAGCCTTTGGTTCCAACACGTTGAGGCTCCACTCCAGAGAGCCTGAGAACAATGAAGGGTCAACAACGGAAAACTCCACAAGAATCAAGGCTCATGCTTGATCCTTGGAGAAGAAGGAAAGAGAAGAACGAAAGGAAGAAACCAAAACAGAAGGGAAGGCATGCAACGCTAAAGGAACGTGAGGAGGAATCATAAAAGATGCACTTACATGTTCAACGAAGTCGCGGGAAGCAAAGGACGACTGCAACTCTCTAGGGTTGAAGATGATAGCAAGGAACGGGAAAAAGGAGAGAAAGAAGAGAATATATAGGGACGGGCTAGAAAGAAAAGAAGGAAGGGCGTGTAGGGTTTAGAAAGAAGATAAGGAAACCGGCCCATAAGATAAAATATCGGATATTCTACCTATGGAAGGAAGATAAAAGAACAAAAGAAAAGATCGGCATGATATGTCGTAAATCCGTAGGGGCGGATTTCACAGCCACAGGGGCGGCTGGCCGCGGGGACGGCTCTCTTCACCGCAGGGGCGGTGAAGGCAAAACCTAGGATCTTACACAGATCTTTCACAAGCACACACAAGACCTATATAACTCATTCAGAGTAATCAACTTTGTAACACAATAGATTGGTTAAGGTGCATGACGTGTACTTACTGAGAATCCTTTGCTCTTAGTTCTTCATCAAAATGAACCACCAAGAGATCTCCTTTATGAGAACACACAAGTATGAGTTCCAACTTCCATGAGAAGTACTAAATAAGTTGAAGATTGAAGAATATTTATATCTTACAGTCGTAGGAAATGCAGAAGCTTTTGTATTTGGTGTTTGCGGTGGTGATACATCCGATTCCCTTTTCTTGAGATAGAACAAGTAAAAAAGAAGAAACAACATTATAGAAAACAAAATGGGGAGAAGAGCTTTGTTATTATGGAGGATGGTTGAGATTGGTCGCACTAGAAAAGCTCCATCGTTGAAGTTCCTATGGAGGGAGAAGAGCAATTGGAACTCACAAAAAACCTATAGAAAAGCTCCGTCTAGATCTCTGGCGGAGGGGTTGGTTCGAGGTCTCTGGCGGAGGAGCAGTGGGCTCTTATGAAGTAGATTTAGATCTAGATCTATAATGGCGAGAGTAACACATAAACATATAGATTGTTGGAAGCACCGGGGGCGAGGAGGGACATCGGGCTCCGGGGGTGTGAGAAACAGAGAGGGACGAGGGAGGTTCGAAGAAGAGAGATAAGGGAGGATATGGTGGTCAGAGGAGGAGGTGTTGTTCCGGTGGAGAGCAAAGGAGGTTGAGAGGGTGAAAATTGGATCACAGGGGAGGTTGAAGGGATAAGGCAGATCTAGGGTTAGGGAAGATGAAGAGGCAGTAAAAAAATGAGCGGGGTATATTTACCTAATTATAAAATAAAAAAGCCCAGTTACTAAAAGGAAAACTCAAAAAGGTCTATTAACCAAATTAACCCAAAAAAATCAAAGTCACATGCCAAAATCTAGATTATATATATATATAAGTCAGGTTCAAGTGGGAAGTAGTCATACAGTAGAAAGTTTGCTTATGGTAGAAAATATCAATTGTTCAACAATAAGACCAATTATTCAGTTATATAGTCAATTGTTCAACTGTATTCGAAATTATCTAAGTTGAGCAAATTCGAATACAATTGAGCAATTTCGAATACAGTTGAACACTTGATTATATAGTTGAACAAATTCAAATTTAGTTGAAAAACTGGACATATAATTTTAACATTTTGTGATTAGTTGAACTGTAATAGCTCGGATTTTCGAATTCTAATTAATGTTGATTAACTTAATCATTGATAGTAATTGACATATAACTCGCGAAGATTGCGTAAGTGATGAGTATGAGTCTCACCGTTATATTTCTAACGTAATTTTGGGCTTATGGAGAATTTTTTACATTTTCTCCGGGTAATTATTTTTACCCACCGGTGTTATTTGGAGCATTTGGGAGCTGCAATTAATTAAATGTAGTCGAGAGAAATGATCAGGACATCGGACATGTCCTAAATATGAAATAGCATGGAAAGGCAAAATGGCCAAAGAGTCGTTATTCCGTTTCTTAGCGACTAAGAAAGACAACTTAGGAATACACATTTTCCGAGACATTTGTGGAATAATTATCCTACAATATTCTAGATTTATTATTCCAATTTCGAGAAGATTGGAGAAGGGGATTCAATCCGCCTTTGGATCGGTTAAAGGATATTTAACGACTTCGCTAAAGGATAATTAGCGTCTTCACTATCAAAGCGGAAAATCGTTAATTAATTCATTTCCTTTCACGTTTCCTCATAAAAGCTCTATTTTCTCTCAACCTTCAAACTCAAATCTACTCTCCGTTTCCAATCTGATTTCAATTCCATTTGAGTTTTTGGAATCCTCTCTTCATTCTCTTCATATCGGTACCGAGTTTCTGCATTTCCGAGCATATGAAGACCTGGACGAGCATATATGTCACCAGGATGGTTCCATCGCTCAGATTACGGTGAATTTTATGTTGTCCATGCGTAGCCTGCATCGTTGTGATTCCGAATCTTCTTTCAGATCGTCAATCGAGTTAGTAACGAATAATTTATGAATTTATTCGTTTTCCGTACTACGATTTGACCTAGATTGACCTTAGGCTTGTCAAAATGGATAATTAGAAATTCCATTATGGTCGTTATATTATTTTGGTGTTTATGGGTTGTTTGTTTGATCAAATATGATGACAGGTGAGTTTAGAAATTGTCTACGGATAAAACGTAATTCTGGTGAAATTTAATTAATTAATTAAAGGTTAATCACTTAAATTAGGATTAGAATTGAGATTGAGAAATTTTGATTAAATATTACCTTGAGATTTGAGGAATTGTGAGCTATGTTGAGGATTTGAGGTTTAGATGCGAGTAATAGCTGGTTATGGTTATGAGGTGTAGGAGACGTGTCTCGTAACCTTTGTAGTGTTTGATTGTGTGCCTTACTCATGCAGGCACTCATCGTTTCTTCGAGGGTAAATTGTGACGTGGTACAGGATTACGAGCATTTTAGGTGAGTCCATAGTACTTACTTAATGAGCAATTGTGATTTGAGTGTTTTTAATGGTTGTGTGTGTGCGTATGATTGTTGCATTTATAACCTAAACCGGACTAGGATGACCACTTCATTACCTTAAGACCCAAGTGTATTATAACCGGGCGGTGACCACCTGTCAAAGCTCGCCGAGAGTGGAGGAGGTGCTCGGAAGCCATAGCACAGGGGGGTGGTGTTCCACCCCCACGCAAAACCCTGTGTTAACGGGGGAAGAGACGAGGTTCTTTAGGCTCCTCGTTCCACAAAAGAAGTTGAATTAGTAATGAAATGACTTAAGTAAAGATAATAAACGGATGTGTGTGTGGCATTGCATATTGTGATGTGTTGGTGTGTGGATGTGTTATTACTTCATTCTTATTCATTTCTATTAGCTAATGGTTTATACCTTGTTGTTGATATTCTACAGGATAGGAGAACTGCAGAGTGAGCCAGATAGGGTGATCAGCCGAGGGCTTCTATACACTAGGATATGCGAGGGTTTTGGGGTGTTATATCCTTGTATGGATATGATGATGTTGTTTTGTACTCGGCTGTGATTTTGTAAACCTTATGATGTATCTTTTGTATAGTTTTATGTATTTGATTTTAATCTATCTATGCCTTGTTGTAAGATCAAGTGAACTTGTTGTCGGGGTAGGGCCAGGATCCATTGTGAGATCCTAGCCTAGTAGCACCCCGAGTCCCGCGAATTTGAGGGTTACATGAATAAATGGTCATATAGTTGTAGAATTGTACAATTTTGAATAGTTGAAGATTTGACTATATAGTTGAAAATTTGGTCACACCCCTTTATTCAAAATAATTTTTAGTTAAACAAATACATGTTATATTTGAACAATTATTACTTTTCACCGTAATAATTGTTCAAATATAACATGTATTAAGGGTCGAGATTTAGGGTAGATATCATCATTAATAATAACTACGAATAATGATAATTACGAATAATCCATTCAACCAACAATAACTACGAATAATATATTAAACAATAAGGCATGTTCTCATGATTACACGATAAGACATGTTCTCATATGATCTATACTATATATATATATAGAGAGAGAGAGAGAGGTTGACTCCCATGTAAAATGAGAACAAATTGTATTCGTTAGATCGTTAAATAGATGGCAGAGATTAGACGATATTAAAGGTAAAAAAATTGTGTGCTTAGTGGAAGAAATATTCGCCGGATCTGATTCATATATTCGGTGGTATAGTCACATATATTCGGTGTTTACATGTTCACATGGTAAGAGCTGTTTACATATGAGTCAGGATCTATATATATATATATATATATATATATAGTATAGATCCTATGAGAACACCCCCTGACGTGAGAACATGAGAACATATTCGTAATTATTATCAGTTTTGTTACGAATGTGTCATATCGTTTAATGTATTATTCGTAGTTATTGTTGGTTGAGTGGATTATTCGTAGTTATTGTTGGATTCCTAATTATTATTATTTGTAGTTATTATTATTTTTGATATCTACTCTAAATCCCAACCCTTAATACTCACATCCAACGGTGTACGATTGTTCTCATGTTCTCACGTTAGGGTGTGGTTCCCATGAGAACACCCCTAACGTGAGAACATGAGAACAATCGTACACCGTTGGATGTGAGTATTAAGGGTTGGGATTTAGAGTAGATATCAAAAATAATAATAACTACGAATAATATTAATTAGGAATCCAACAATAACTACGAATAATCCACTCAACCAACAACAACTACGAATAATACATTAAACGATATGACACATTCGTAACAAAACTAACAATAATTACGAATCTGTTCTCATGTTCTCACATTAGGGGGTGTTCTCATAGGATCTATACTCTATATATATATATATATATATATATATATATATATATATATATATATATATATATATATATATATATATATATATATATATATATATATATATGCACGTGTGTCCAAATCAAGAAAAAACAATTTTATATATATCTTTACTACACTAAAAGTGGAGTATCCCCAATGAATAGGGAGTTTTCGATTTTGCCAATGTAGTTGGATATTGACTTATTTAACCTTAATTGTTGTGTAAATTACAGTCGTAGGTTTAATGGAGATTTGTACGTGTCAATGTAGTAGCCCTCCACCACATACCCTTTACGCGTGTTCTTTTCTACCGACTTAAATGATATATGGTTTTCGTCTTTTTCTCTTCCTTCTCTATCAATTAATCATCGTTTCACTAAATCGCTTTTCTCTCTGATTTGCACACACTCCTTCGTCTTCTTCCTATCACCTTGCGATTTCACTATAAAATCAAACATCAGTCCCTAAAGGTTGTGCGTAACCGCCAATGAGTACTTGCTACATGTTTGGTTATGATTTTTGCTTCTTCTTTCTTTGTAGGTTATGGATTTGCGAGGAGCCATAACATTCTGATGTTCAATCTTTTTGGAAACCTAATTTCAATTTATTTGTCCTAATTTTGTATAGACTTAAGAAGAAGGACGAAACCAGTTCTGGTGATGAGTAAGATGAACAGATGCCCAAGGTTTGTTTCCTACACCAAACAACTTGTTAACTTGCTACTACATTCCTTCTAAATCCGCCTCCGCTAATCACTTTGTATAACTTGATGCTATTTTTCATTTTGATTCCATGTGTACATAAAGAATGGAGTATAAAACATTTAAATCTTGGTAAACTAATTTTGCCTCAACCTCTCTTCATTGATTTTGGGTAATTTTCTTGTTCGTTTGTGTCTTTAATCTTCATGTTTGTTGATACTTTCAATTGAATATTGGTGGACAGAAGTTGGTTTCCTTTATATTTATGCATGAATGTTGGATGCTTTTGTCAGGTAAGCACCACATGTACTCGATGAAATGTCTCAAAAAAAAATAGTTTGTTTCTTTATCTACTAATTGTCTCATTAAACTAATATAATATGCTAATATAAAGACTGAGATGATTTATCCTAACAGTGAGCACAAAGGTTGTTTCGCATATGCATCTCTACTTTATTCTTATTTTTACACAAGTGTTGATAACTCAAATTAAGGGGATTTATGTGCCTTTATATTGTCTAAATCTTGTCTCCTAAAACATTAGGAGTGTTGATAATGATATAGTTATTCTCTATCATAGTTTGAAACAACTCAATCATCTCTAACCACCACACATATTAACTATTTGTGAAATATCTTTTCGTACACAATTTGCAAGTGAGAATTGCAAATTATAGTTTTTGTTTCAATTCTTGGACCACTCAAAACCATTCATTTTTTCTAACCACAAATATTAACTTTGGTGGATGAAATCGATTTTTAACTTTGGTGGCTGATCTCGATTTTAATATCATCGATCTTTGAAGTAAAATATTATATTTTGTTGCATCGCAAATCAGATAGTGATTTTCTTTACTTTATGGGTGAAGTTACAAAGGCTAGGGCAACTACTCTATAAAAAATACTACATTATATTACTTGATGTATTGTCTGCACAACTTGCAAAATGAAATGATGGATATGAGCTTTGAAATCTAATAAATATTTGGTAGAAGCTATAATGTGCTTGACCATAATATCATTTTATTAATTTTGAAATCTTCTTTTGATAGGGTACATCTGGTATACTTTGATGTAAGACTTCATGAAAACGCCTTGCGTTAATTGTCATGTTTGGATCTTCACTTCTTCAGTGTGATTCTTCTTGCTTTAACGAGGCTCATAGTATACTGTTTTCTCTCAATTTTGCTAACTATGTGGTTTGTCCGGCAATACTGGTTGTATTCTTCATATGATGTAAGCGTGTTGTGTTCGATCATTCTTCATTATATATACACTAATGAAGCACTCTTGGTTGTGGATAGACCAAAAGCTGAAATTCTCTTAGCTTATACAAAAGAATATTGATCTTGAGAGAATTCAAATGGCTATACTGTCATCTTCTTCTCAATCTCTTCATCTTATGGTTGTGTTTGTGTTAGCTTTCTCATATCTCTTGGTTTATTCATTTGTAGTCCCCGTTACAAGTAAGCAACGAACAAGTTTGATTTCTATATATACGTGAGTCAATTGTGAAGGATTAATGCATGAAACCCTTGGTGTCAATCTTCATTTACTTGGTAAGCTGGCAATTATACTTTTATGGTGTGTGAACCAGCTCTAGTGTGGTAGTATCGACCATTTTTTTTCTGGTGTGTTTTTTCAAATGCAAGGTACTGACCCAAACCAACACTTGACATTTCCAAGTTTTGAGCAAAATAGAATTATGAATGTTAATGGAGCCCTTAATCTTATGGTCTTTCGATCATTTGCTAATATATTCTACGTTTAGAAATATCTGATGCTTGCGTTCAATGATTATGATTATGTTATTTATTTCAACTTTTGGCAAGATGTTGAAAGAAATATCTTTGTGAGAAATTGATGGATCACCAGATTACCGAGATAGTTCTACTCTACTGAAAACACCGGACTTTGAACATATTTGTTGTGCTAGAGCCTCTTGTAGACAAACTAAGATTTTCTTCTAATTTTTATGCTTAGAGAATAGCTTATGCAGTTTTGCTGCTTCAGTTTTCCTTCATAAAAAAATGAACATCAGTAAAATATATGCTGATAAGAGAGGTGCTAAAACTATAAGTTACCTATCTTGTCTTTCTATTCAAGATTGAAAATGCCCAGTTTGTCTAATTACTTCTCAATAATCTCATGCTCAGGTAATTACAGTTTTGGTTCTAGAGGTGGTTAAAATGATGATGACGAGTGTTACGCTAGAATTGGAGCGCGGAACAATTTCAAGGCAAGAATTCCAAAAACTTGTTCGCCCAAAATGTGCACACAAAAGTCTTAAATTTATAACTCGATATAGTCTCCTAATCTACCTAGCGAACTCACAGTGTATGAGTCGTTTCGTAGCAAGGATAGTATATTGAGGTCGAACACAAATACTAAGGTGAAATTAAATCAAACTAGTGATCAATCAAATCAATATGCAATTATAATTATCAAATATATATATAACCAAAGGGGGTTGATGTTGTTAAAGCAAAGAAATGTGAAAACAATGAAATAAAATAGTAAATGGAAGTTGATTTCAAGGATTTTAAGAAAACGTTACACTTGAAAATTATCCATTTCAACATAAGATATGGTCGATCATTGTCTTCATGAAGTTTGTTCTCAACTTGATCATATTTAAATACCGGTTCAACCAGCCCCGATATTACTTACTACTAATCCTAACTCGTAAACCTACATAATCAGATTTTAGCAATAACATTCAAACAAAGATAGAGAGACACATGCATTAGAAATAACCCGTTACTAAAATGATGTGGTTATGTACTACTCATGAATTACACTTACAACCCGCTTATGTAAACGTGGTTGCTACTAGAACGGTGACCCGAGACCAGAACCACAATTCCTAGCACTTTGGATAAGATCCAAGTAGCTAGATGGCCAAACTAGATAGAAGGGTGAGATACAATCAAGAAGTTAAGCACACGAACATAACACAAAATATTATGGAATAAAACCTCCAATTATAAAACTTACAACCAAATCTAAGTCGAGAGCTTCCAATGTCAAGCACAACTGAAGGTGCTTAGCACTCCATAAAGGACAAAACAAAGAAAGCAAGAGAGGTTTTTGGATGTGAATGAGACAATGAAGTGATTCTATCACATGCCTAACACCTCTATTTATACTAATCTAGGTAGTAAATAGCATCTAAAGGACAATCTAAACCGTCACCTGAAATGTCATAAAGTGAAGGTTGTAACCCATCGAGTTTATTGCAGCTGTTGAATACCCGCGACCGTGGGATCTAGGAGCTGCGGGTGCAGGATAGCGTTTTTCTGCATAATCGTTTCATCTTCAAAGGGGTCATGGCTTGTATGGCTGCGGGGGTGGAGTCTTGTCCAGCTCTTTGAAACAGTTACGACTCTTCACTTTTTGTTTTGAAGCGCGGACGTGGCTACTGAGTGCCGCAGGTGCGAGATAGTGAAGAGCTGGCCTCTTCAAGAAATGAGGCCGCGGGGGCGGGGAGATGAAACGTCTCCAATGCAAACATCTGACGCCGCGGGAGCGGGGTGTAACTGCGGGAGCAACCCAATGCCGCCGCGGTCGCGGTGACAAGGAACGTTGGGTGCTGCCTTGGCTGTTGGTAAGGCCGCGGGGGCGTCTGGTCACCGCGGGGATGGTTCTTCAAGCCCGCGGGGGCGGTTCTTCGACAAAGGCTTCTTTTTGGTCTTCTCTTCGTTTCTTTTCTTCCTCCAATCTTTGTTAAATCCTTATATTTCTTCAATATTTGATCCTTCAATTGAATTCACAAAGATAACACCAAAGTACAAACAATTGACTCCAAAAACATGCTTAATCTACATCTTTAAGATAGTGATTCCATCACCTATCAAATATAACTAGAATCATTTTAACTCTTCAAGTCGAGGCTTCCATCGAGATGTCCATACGAGATTCTTCATTGCACGAGATTTCGGTATCACATGAGATTCCACTCGAGATTCTCCAATGTATGATAATGTGAATATGAAAATCTTGGACATAAATAAATGACTAATGGTTTCCTTAGAAACTAAGGATATCAACAAGCTAGCAATCTTCCCTTGAATGACATTTACTCTTGAGCTAGTGACGGATCCATGTATAGTAGGAAGTGTCAAAGATGTTCCCGCATCACAAATCCCCCATCAACCACGTTCAGAACACCCTATAGCTACCGCTAGACTCAATTTTTGGCCACCATTCAACTATGGTGTCACCACCTTGTTTCATTCTCCTCCTTTTACTACCGGAATCCTACATCCAAACTACGAGTCTTAATCATACAACCTTCCTCCTTAAAGTCGCTTGTTGAACCCAACTCTAGCAGGTAGTCTTGTGCTCCTTGATTATCATTTGCTATAAGGCCGTCTAATGAGTTTCGGAGACCCCGTGTTAAATTAAAAATACTTTTTAAAATTAATTATGAAATTATATTTTATAAAAAAAAAACAAAAACAGTTATTGAAATTTTTTTATAAAAATGAAAGAATGAAAATAATATATAATATAGGATCCTTGTTAACTTTAAATATTATGAGTTAGAAAAAAAAAATATAAAATGTATATAAAAGTAAAAATGAAAGAAAAGATGATTTAAACTTTTCACTATTGTACTTAATACTATGCTTTAACAACTATGACAATTGACGAGCACTCTAATAATAAGTAAAATAACTAAAAATAAAATTTTGCGAGGTCCTACAAAATTGAAGACCTTGTGTTGTTGGCCCGAATAACATATGCTATTGAACGGGTCCAATCTCCCACAAACCACTCATATCACCCGAGATTCTCAAGCCATCCTTTATGTCTCACACTTGACCTACGAACACAACCCAAAACCCACCAACCCAAGCCCATTGCTTCACAATTTAGATGGAAATGGTAAAAGTTGGAAAAATAAAGCTAAAAAAAGCTTGTTGCTTAAACCAAAATATTGAACAACAAATATCATAAAACTAAATAACAAAAAATTTAAACCAAAAAGCTTCGCTCGAGAATTTATTTTCTCCTTCAGTGTTCCGTTGGTTAGGGGCATGTCTTGGTATGTTGTGTATCGTTTGGAGGATTGAATTTGTACGTTGAAAGGAGTCATGAAAACTGATTGAAATCTAAAGGCTCAAAAAAAAAAATCAAATATGACGTTTTCATCGCTGGTATTGAGAGTTTTACTTTGCCACTAACATGCTCTCGTCGCTCAACCCTATTTCTTCTCGACACACCTCTGTGCTTCTCATCGATCGGCTCATTGTGATCCAAGTTTTCGTCTTTTAGTGTTTTTTCCTCTATGACAATTGGTTCATCGACCAATTTTTGTCAATCCTTAGATAAATAACTAAATTGTTTTCTTTATAAAAAAAATTGTGTCCCAAATTGATTAAGCCATGTGATGTACTTGATTTAATAAGACAACCTTGATAGTCAAACGGCAATGATATAATGCCTTGTTTATTCATTTTTTATGTACAAATACTCTACCGGTCCTGCCGAAGTAGGAAAAAATTGAATCCGACCTTGAGCCACAAATATAAATATATTTGTAGTGCTGTCAGCTGTGAACGTTGGTTGCAAAATGGGAGGAGAGAGAAGGAAAAGGAAGGGCCGTTTAAATTTGTAGTCTTCTTCTTACTCTGAAAACGCCACTGTTGTATCATAGTGGCAGTCAATCTCCTTCTCAAATCTGAACGCTAGATTCCATCCAAAAGGTTTTTCTCCTTTTTGGTCCCTCGCAGACATGATTATCAAATTATCAATCTCAACTTGCCTTCCCTCTCCTTCTCTTTCTCTCTCTGCAGCTCTCCGGTTTTCTTTTCCTACAATCATAAATGCTTTGGGTTCATCTTCTGTTTCTTTCAATTCATCTTTCATGGTCAACCCCTACTATTCACTCTCTCTCGATTCACAACTTCGTCTGATATTAAACCCTTTTCTGTAGAATTTCGCTGGGGAGACAGGATTTCTATTTGGCTTCTACCAGTTCATTGCGTATTTCTCACTTCTGTAGGAGTAGGGTTTAACAATAATGTTATTCACACAAAAGGGAAATTTCTCCTACTCACTCATTCTGACTGTAGCCTCCATTGTAGCGCTGGTCTCGGTTGTTCATCTGTTCGTGATTAATCTGGGGCCTTCCTGGGATTACTTTGGTATCAAGCAGTCTCAGACATCATGCTTACTGACCAATAATACCACTCTTGCTGTCGGGGACGAGCTTCCTCTCTATTTAGATGATCAATTTCCACCTGATTTGCACAATGCTGTTGTTTACCGTGGTGCTCCTTGGAAGGCTGAGATCGGTCGGTGGTTTTCTGGCTGTGATGCAGTTGCCAAGGAAGTCAAGATTCTTGAGGTATATGAAAGATGTGATTTGAATCTGTTTGCTGTAAATGTTGCGTTTGGTTTGGGCGTAAACTAAATACCTTCTCATCCCTCTTTTCAAATCAAGAAAAATTGGCAACATTGTCATTTGTTGGTGCTTAACTGTTGCTTCTTCTTACAGAAAATCTATGGGCTACCCTGCCAGAATGACTGCACTAGTCGAGGGGTTTGCAACCATGAATTAGGACAATGTCATTGCTTTCATGGGTTCTCTGGTAAGTTCTATTGTTGATTTTGCCTAGTTTCAGATTCTTCATCTCAAAAGAGGGTTTGCTTTGCTGGGCTCATTGGTTCAATGCATTGTAGTCAGCACCTATTTTTTATGGAAAGGATGAGGAAAGGGACACAGAAGCGATACGGAAACAGGGAATGTCATAGTTTCCATAGTTTTACACAAGTATTTGTGGGTCTATGTTTCAGAGTTTCCCTAGAAACAGAAATGGAAAACACTGCCCAATAGGAGTTTCCGTGCTGCATAGATCAGCAACAATTTCTTGAAACTTAAACTGTTGCACAATGATGGACTTCCTAGTTTCCCTGAATATTAGTATTGAAGACAATGAAGTACTATTATATTCAACTATTCAAGGGAGGTGCCAACTAAAGTTGTGGTGGTGCGGACATGCGGATTTTGAACTAATCATTTGTCAAATATGATTTTTTGATTTTGTTTTGGACAATTCATATTTTACTAACATTTAGTTCTTTTTTTTTTTAAGTTTACATGCTAATAACTAACACTTCATTTTTAACAAACATTTGTTCAAAATCCACCCTTCTACACCACAATATTTTGTCCGCATCTGAACCAACTCCTATATTTAATACAAATTTCATAAAAAAAAGAAACAGAAAAGGACAGAATAAAAGTATCAAACTTGAATGCACTATACTTCTGATCTAATAACCCATCATGCATGCAGTATTGATAACTATAATGGCTTCTTATGGCACAGGGAAAGGATGTGCCAAGCAGCTAGAGTTGCAATGCAACTATCCTGGTACTCCTGACTTACCAAAGGGACGGTGGGTTGTGTCAATCTGTTCATCTCACTGTGATACAACGAGGGCGTTGTGCTTCTGTGGAGAAGGCACCAAGTATCCAAATCGTCCTGCACCAGAGTCATGTGGATTTACAATAAAGTACGATGTTCTAGTACTCAATGTCACTGATATGAATAATTCCTTTCAACTGCATCGACATATTCTTATTACTACTTTCTTGAGATATTCTTCAGGATGCCTACTGAACCAGGTGCTTTCAAGGTGACTGAGTGGGGAAACCCAGACCCAAATATATTTACAACAAATGTTAGCCTGCCAGGTTGGTGCAATGTGGACCCAAAAGAAGCCTATGCTGGAAAGGTGAAGTACAAGGAGGAATGTGACTGCAAGTATGATTGTCTTGTGGGGCAGTTCTGTGAAATTACAGTGCAATGCAGTTGCATCAATCAGTGCTCGGGTCATGGACATTGTCGTGGTGGATCTTGTGAGGTACTGACTTTATGCATGTATTTCTGTATATAACTCACATGTTGAAACTGAAAGAAAGAATATATAATGTTCAAGTGTAGCACCTAAGTGTTTCTGGAAGTGGAAAGAGCAGTCTTAACTGCACAGTTATGAAAGAATTAAAGGGCAAGTTTGAGGTCACGTGACACTATAAGATAAATTGCGTTTGTAAGTGACAATAGAAGTTTGTTGTTTAATGAGGTAAGTTCATAATTCATGAGGTGAAGTTATCTGTGAACTTAATTGTGAGAAACTTTACATGTGTTGAGATGTAAGGAAAAGAATCCCACATCGATAACACGCAATCAAGTGAACCTACCATATAAGCATCCGGGCTACTCCTCCTATTGCCAATTGGTTTTAGGATGGGATGTCTCCTAGACAACAGTTGGTCATAACCTTTTGCTGAAAAAAGAAAATTTTCTTTCAGTGTCATCATGGATGGTATGGAGTAGATTGTAGCATCCCTTCAACTTTGTCATCCTTAAAAGAATGGCCGGGATGGCTTCGTCCTGCTCAGGTCGAGATTCCTGACAGTGTGAACAATCCTGACAATACTACTAGTCTCAGTAGTAGTGTTAATAAGAAACGACCCCTTATCTACGTTTATGATTTGCCTCCAGAATTTAACAGCAAACTTCTTGAGGTGAGTAAAAGGGTCACTATGTATGCTTTTTGTGAAACTATTTGTTGCCATGAAAATTCTAATTACTATATATTATGTGTGCTTCAGGGAAGACATTTTAAGTTTGAGTGTGTCAATAGAATCTATGATGATCGGAATGCAACTATATGGACGGAGCAGCTATATGGAGCTCAGGTACCATGAACATTGAAACTCATTGAGGTTATGTGATGAGAGTAATAGTTGAATAGGTACTGAATCTTACAATACATTGCTATGCAGATGGCCATATTTGAAAGCTTTCTATCAAGTTCCCATCGAACAACAAATGGTGATGAAGCAGATTTTTTCTTTGTGCCTGTTCTTGATTCATGCATTATCACCCGAGCTGATGATGCACCTCATTTTACTTTGAAGGTATTCTTTCTTACTGAGAGAAGAGTTTTGTAGATATGCTCTTGTTTGTGCTCTTACATATTTACTACTGCTTGGTAGATTGTACGCGTTTCTGAGTGAAAATATCTACGCTTTTTTACCAGCTCTGGATTTTCCATCTGACCCTTATTTGTATCCAATGATAAAAGTTCAATTTGTGTTGTTCAGATCCTTTAAAGATCATGGGTTGGAATCCACCCCCAATTTACAAAAATGCATCCTAGTTTACAAAATATCTATGTTACACGGAAACGGACACAACGAGAAATGGAGAAGCGGCAATCCTAAAAGTCGTAGGAAACGGGACACGGCGAGGGAATATGAACAATATATCATTTTAAAGCTTTTGTGAGGAGAAATTTATATGTAATAAGAAGAGATACATATATGATATAACCAAAGACGCATGAATGTGTCAATGTAGAAGTATTGAGAAATAAGCAGATTGGTTGCGCTAAGTGATATTGAGGTAGTAGTCATGAATGTCTTGTTAATCTTGATTTTCTGAAAAGAAAACAAAACGTAGCAGTCATGAATGTCTTGTTCATGTCTTTTGTATCCCTCCTTGAAGCCACGTTGATCCGCCATCCGTGACCATGGTTTGAATATGTCCGGTCCGTTCCCGATGTTGAAAAAGTGTCTTGACCGTGTCCTCACTGTTTTGAACGTGTCCGAAAAGTTTCTGTAAGCTTCCAACTTTCCGACACGGGAGGACTTGAGAAACGACACTGTAGTGCCATGAGTACTTTGAAATGTTGCTTGTTTCATATTATGTTAGTATTTATTATTTTAGCTTCAAGGATTTCAAGTAGGCATTCCTGACTGATATCTTCAGTTTTTGAAAGAGTATACCCTTATGAAGAGCTTTTTTAATTTCTATTTGCTTGATGACCTTCATACATTTTCAAGTTTGCAAGGTTAATTCTGTCAGTTTACTGGAAGTTCCTTGATCAGGAACTCACTCACCAAGATATACCTTTTGCAATATTTAGGACTATCAGGGATTGAGGAGCTCTCTTACTTTAGAATTCTACAAGAAAGCATATCAACACATTGCAGAACAGTATCCTTACTGGAACCGATCATCTGGAAAGGACCATATATGGGTATGCTGTGAACTAAATTTCGTATCTTGTATATTATGAATTTATGATAAAGAAGAATTCCGTTGAAGCAAAAGCTGTTGCATTGTATGTGCTTCAAATGTCCTCATCTCACGTTTTTTCACCTGAAAACAGTTTTTTTCATGGGATGAAGGTGCTTGCTATGCACCCAAGGAATTATGGAACAGCATGATGTTAGTTCACTGGGGCAACACAAACTCAAAACATAACCATTCAACAACAGCATATTGGGCTGATAACTGGGATATGATTTCAGATGTCAGGAGAGGCAAACACCCTTGCTTCGACCCTAGCAAAGACCTTGTTCTTCCTGCCTGGAAGAGACCAGATGGCCCTACATTGAAATCCAGACTTTGGGCTAGGCATGCTCTCTATCTGGCTACCAGTCTTTCTGCCATTTCATTTTCTATTTCTCTAGCTATCAGCTGAAATTCTTGCTACTTTCTTTTGCAGATCTCGTGAGCAGAGAACAAAATTATTCTACTTCAATGGGAATCTAGGGCCTGCTTATAACAATGGCAGACCAGAAGCTACGTGAGTCTTCTGTTTGGACCTTTGAAATTTTCCTTACTGGAATGAATGGATGGCCTTACATAGCTGAATAATTTAATCATAGTTTAGGCCTGTAGTTCAAGGATTGGGTTCGTTTCATGGTGTTAAACTCAGGTATAGCATGGGTATAAGGCAGAAAGTAGCAGAAGAGTTTGGTTCGAGTCCTAACAAGGAGGGGAAGCTTGGTAAACAGCACCAGGACGATGTGATTGTGACACCTTTGCGTTCTGTGAATTATCATGGAGATCTCTCTACATCTGTTTTCTGTGGGGTTTTCCCTGGAGACGGATGGAGTGGTAGAATGGAAGATAGCATTCTTCAGGGGTGCGTTCCTGTTATCATTCAGGTATCATCTCTAGTCTGCAGAATGAATTAGGCATTCAGTTCTTTTTTCTTTTCTTTTTTTCCATGTTCCAGATGTGACAATCACTCTGAAATGGAGGCAGTAGTGAGTTGTTTGAAATGCTAATAACTAATTCTTGAGCTGGGTATTGCTAAGGATGGTATATATCTCCCATATGAGAATGTGCTCAATTATGAGAGCTTTGCTGTTCGGATCCGTGAAGATGATATACCCAACATGATGAAGATTCTCAGGGTAAAATCTCTCTATATCCTTGAGAATCCGTTTGTTCCTATTTTAGCAGCATTAAAAGGCATGGTGGCTCAAGTTCAATTTGTGTGGGTCTCTCAGGCCTTCAATGAGACAGAAATACAGTTCAAGCTAGCAAATGTGCAGAAGATATGGCAGCGGTTCATGTATCGAGACTCTATGTTGCTTGAGGCTAACAGACAGAAGTCTACCTTTAGCCATGAAGATGATTGGGCTGTAGAGTTGTCACAATTAAGTGAGGACGACGTTTTTGCCACGCTCATACAGGTAACAGAACTAAATTTACCTGTTTCTGTTATTCAGAAGCGCTCCAAGCGGAGATCCGGTTGGCTTTGCAGGTTAACATGGATAATCTTTTTTGTGTGTATAGGTATTGCACTACAAGTTGCACCATGACCCGTGGAGAAGACAACTCCAGCCCCTGACAAAGGAGTTTGGTTTACCAAAGCAATGTTCGAAAATTAGCAGCTGATGGCCATGCAACTTTAGATCCACTTGAAGAACAGGAAAAAAAAATAAAAAAAAGCAAGTGTTCTGGTTGAAATGCTCGAAGGGGGCGAAACGGAGATACAAGACAACACCAATCACGTCTGCGAGCTTGAAGATCTCTGTGTCTGGCTAATCAACTGGAATACAACGTACGTTGGGATGGATAAGTGCAGGATCTTCGACCTTGTGGTCAATTTGTGAATTTGTGAAAGGATTAGGCTTACAACTTGTAAACAATTACTCTTTCGTCTTCGTTTTTGAGTTTCTGATTGTAATTCTTTTGTAATTTTTACTCTTAACCCCCGATGCAACACATCTGAGGTGAATTTGTGAATCTGTATACATCGATGTTAATAATGATAATGATGTGGGTTATGCTGATGTGCTTGATTGTAAATTAAAATAACCAAATTTCTTTGCTAGATTAAATTATTCTATATTAGTTAGGGGTCGTTCAGGTACGACCCATTATTGTGGTAAGGTTGTGAGGCCGTATAAAATGTTGACACGTGTCCAATTTTTTTTTTTTTAGAAAATATATTCTAGATACTTTTAACAATAATCAACTACCATGATATAAAGACAGTGGGATGTCACCAAAATTGAAAACGAACTACAAAACATCATTCACCAGGACCTTAGGAATAAAATTCGGGAAACAATTATCCCAAATAACGAAATTCATGATAGACTTTACTGGAAATGTAGCAAAAATGGATAGTTTACCACTAAATCTGCTTCTGAGATGCTTGAGTCACAAACGTGCTTTTCCCACCATAACGTTTGTGATTGGATTTGGAAACTTGATACCCAACCAAAAATTAAAAATTTTCCTTTGGAAAATTTCACAAAAATGGAATCTCAAGACATTGCGAACTATGCAATCACCAACTCGAGGACCTGGTCCACTTGCTATTCGAATGCCCCTTTTCTAAACAAATTATCGGGAAAATTGACAAGACAAATGTTATTCGAATTAAACAAAATTAACTATAACAATAAAAAAATTCATGAAATCCTAATCGAAGTTAAAAATGTATTAGGATTAAACAAGTTAGCTTGCATCGCAACCATTTGGTGGAGTATCTGGTTCTTCAGAAACAAAATCATTTTCGGTAACGAACCAATCGGATCTTGCCACAAAGTTACAAGTTTCATCAAGGAACAAATCCATAGGTGGAAAGCCAACTATTTTGATGAAGACAACTTTGACATAAAACAAACACAAAAGAACGTGAATCCCACTAAAAGGAAAAAACACAATATTAAATGGGACAAACCACAACATGGCTTTCATAAACTAAACTTTGATGGCTCAAAACTTGACTCGGGAATAACATCAATTGGATACGTGATCCGGGACCATAATGGAAAGGTCGTTAGCCTTGATGCAAAGCAAAATAACTTTAACTCAGTTGTAAAAGCCGAAGCTTTTGCCCTAAAATCAGGCCTTCATGAGGCGATTAGATTAAAAATCAAAAAATCGAAATTGAGGGGGATAACCTCTGTGTTATTAAGGCACTCCAAGGTTGTTGGAGTTGTCCTTGGGAGATCGAGATGATTATTTCCGACTCCAAACTGGACCTCGGTTTTTTTGACGAAGTTCATATTAGGCATGTCTTCAGAGAAGTAAATTGTGTTGCAGACAGATTAACCCATTTGGGAATGTCGACACCCAACACCACCTTTTCTGATGATCCCGAACTTTGTGTTCTCATCCGTAAGGATGCTTTAGGGTGGACTACCTCTAGAAGATAATCCAACCTAACCGCTTTCCGTCATCAAAAAAAAAAACTACCATGATATAAGTTATGTATTATTCTCTTATAAACTTGAACTATTCTCATATAATTTATGAACTATTACTTTTTAATATATTATATCAAATTATTTATAAATTAATCGTTTATATGTTATGAACTATTCTATTATAATTCAAAAACTATCCTTTTATAAGTTCTATCCCTCTATAAGTTTTGCATTATGAACTATTCTATTATAATTCATGAACTATACTATTATAAGTTATGCACTATCCCTTTATAAGTTTTGCACCATCATTTTCATTCGTTTATGGAAAAAAAATCGGGACACGTGTCAACCTCAGCCGGTTGCACAGCCTTACCGGAAATTAAGAGCCGTACCTGAACAATAACCATATTAGTTATTACTAAAATTGCTATTTATATTTGATTTCTTTTCTCTTAAAAAAGCTCGTTTATTTGTAAACTCATCTATAATTTCTTAAAAAAATATCAAATTTACTTGTATTTTATGTTGGTACTAAGTATATTTTTTTGTTGGAATGAGATGCAACACTTAACAGGTTTCAAATATTTTTCTTAATAAAAAAATAGGCTAAATATTTATGAAGCGGATCAAGCAAGAAATTTTAAACAATACTGAGAAGTCAGATAATAAAATAAATAGGGTAAATATTAATGAAGTGGGGTCAAACAAAAATTTTAAAAAATACTGAGAGGTTCACACTCAAACAAAACCTTATTATAAGGTGACTTGTAATAAAGTTAGTCTCTTGAAACAGATAGCAAACTTGGATAGTTGTTTTTTAAAAGTCTTGACATTGCTCAACTGGTCTAGAAAGCCGATGCTGGCATTGCGATAGGTCTACTTAGGATTGGACCGCAAGTTTTGAGTTCGTATCCAAAATCATATGTATGTATCCACTCTCAAGCTAGTTTGAGACATTGTAGGATACTCCATAGTTCGGACATAGGTAACAACAACACTCGTAAATTAGTAACATATCCACGTGGTCATCTACCATAATTATTCCTAATAACGTCGGCCTATTGTTGTCACACGTCCATCGTGGAGATAAGATTGGTCCTACGTCAATAATAAACAAACCCGCAAACTAATATGTAAGTTTGGTGGACTACTATTTCTATTGTCAATTAGTTTTAAGATGGTACCATATTGGGCTTATATGTTGGGTTTGGGTCTAATGCATGTGTGCTCGTATGCACACGACCTCTAGTCTGTAGTCTAATGGACTTTAACATGGTATTAGGATTGTTCGATCTCGAGACTTGGCTAGTTGGGTTTGGGACCAACATGCATGTACACCTGTACATGCATTGACTCCCACGTTAAAACCTGGCATGCCATAATTTCATGTTGTTAATCTACACGTCTGGATCAAAGTAAGTAATGTGCCAACCTGCGAGCGATTAATCCTTGTGTCCCGAATCTTTTTCCTTGTACTAGGCCCCATTCTAACGGTGTTCTTGATCATGGCACTTACCCATGAAGATATCCTTTGTGTATTAATTTATTCAATTTTAGGATATTATGTATCTAGGAGATCTTGTTACTATATGATCAAGTACGTAATCTAAATATATTAGTCTCACTAATTTTGATCATAACATCATCTTATCTTAGGGTCATATATACTAAGTGTTAACCTACGGATTAAGTTAATACTTTACACATCTATTGAGAGATAAGACTAAGTCCGCAACCTCCATGAGTTCAATAAACTTGAAGGAGTAAGACGAAGCTTTCCGGAGTTTGTGTAGGAGCAGCTACTGAGATTGTATTGGGTTAGGCTATCAATGTTTGAAGGATTGTATTATGAGTGCTACCGTGTAACCAAGGTAAGTAATCAACAAACGTCTTTGAAGTCCAGTCTAAAACAACTAGAAATGAAGAGGTTTTACGATGAGGGGTCATCCCCAACACCTCCTACTATACATGGACCTATCACTAGATCAAGAGTGAGAGCATTATAGGAGAAGGAATCTACATCATCCACAAGTCCTATCATGGAAGGATCAATTACTAGATCAAGATCAAGAGTCATTCAAGAAGAGGTTTCTAGCTTGGTGACATCATTAGTCTCAAAGGAGACCATTGTTGATCTAGTTGTGTCTAACTCTTCTTTAGTCACATTGATCTATTGTGGAGGAGTCATACATGTGTGAAGATGATCAATGAAGCAAGAAAAGTGGCTCGTCGAGATTTACTAGCATCTAGCCAAGATTTCGATCATGTCTAGTCGAGATTCTCGTGAATTTAGTCGAGATTTACATTAAATCTAGACAAGATTATAGTAAGTTATTTTTATTCTTTTATAGCTCTAAACATTCTAAAAGTTTTTATTTTTCTATCCTAT
This sequence comes from Fagopyrum esculentum, assembly GCA_033239045.1. Classification (NCBI taxonomy): domain Eukaryota; kingdom Viridiplantae; phylum Streptophyta; class Magnoliopsida; order Caryophyllales; family Polygonaceae; genus Fagopyrum; species Fagopyrum esculentum. The sequence continues at coordinate 67,034,283 of BSUD01000002.1, read as the reverse complement.
ATTTTGTAGGGTTATTTTTAGTCTTTTATTTATTAGGAAATCATGCCTATATAAACCCTAGGAGGCCGAGAATTTCAATAGTTGAATTTGGATATATTTTGCTTCACATATACTTTGAGATATTCGATACTTTGTTTATGAAGTTTTCGTTTCATCCATTCCCATTAATCAAAAAGAGAGCATTTGATTGAATTGTTGTGTCGTTGCGAGGTTGTTAATGTGTGCTTTAATCTTCTTAATGGTTGGTGCTACTAGTCAACTAGTCCCTCCTTGTGCTTGTCTCAATTGGAGACTTGTGTAAGGTTGAAGAAGGAAGGGTTAAGGTAATTCTTTGTTGAGGGTTTTGATCCAATTGGTCAAGATTCTTTGCAAGTTTATATCATGGTCTTCCTATATTTTTCATCAAATTCATTCCATATTCATCTTCTAAATCTCGCCATATATCATCCATTATCTCACCATTGTTTTGTGCATTCTTTTGTGATGTAGGAACATCCGCAATACCAAGTATACAAGAACCAATCACTAGAGCTAGGGCAATGACATTAAAAGAGGAGGACACATCATCTTCATACATTGTCATGAAAGGATCTATCACTAGATCAAGAGCCAAAAGAATCCAAGAGGAGAAGCTATACATAATTGAAGATGATCAAGGAACCATGAAGTGTGACTAAAACGAGAATTAAGAGATCTAGTGAAGAAAACTCGGCTCTGAGACAACAATCTCGCCCGAGCTTCAGAACGAGATTTGCGTCTATCGAGATCTTATTAGTCATAATTATCTTTTAGTTATTTTAATACCTTTAAAGCTCTAAACATTCTGAAGGTATTTTTTGGTTTTGATCTTATCTTTTAGGAATATCTTTTATTTAATTTTCTAAAGAAATCTCGCCTATAAATAGCCGTAGAAGTTGAGACTCACAGGTAGATTTTGTTGATTAATATTTATCCACAATATTGTGTGAACTCACATCTTCGTTTATGAAGTTTGTGTTTTATCATTTCTATTCAATCAAAAGAGAGAGTCTTTGATTGAATCGTTGTGAGTCCGTACTAGGTTCTGCTTGTGTGTGTTAATCTTCTTAAAGGTTGGTGCTCCTACTGAATTCTAGTCCCTCCTTGTGGCTGTCTTATTTAGAAAGCTTGTATAAGGTTGAAGAAGGGGTGATTAAGGTAAGCTTTTTGTTAAGGGGTTTTGATCCAATTGGTCAAGAATCTTTGCAAAAAGACTTTGGTTCGTAACTTCCTATATTTCCATCAATTTCAATCCATACTATCATCTTCTTATCTATCCATTATCATTCCAATTAATCAAGATTTTGATCTATTGAGGACAAATCTTACTACCCTATATCTTCGGCTTTTGAAAGAGCATCAAATGATTAATATTAAAAACTCATATTTTTAATTTTTGAGAAGTAAATGACTTTTCGCCTTTCAAAAATTGAATGATATTATTATGTTATTTTTTTGGCACATTAATTGTCTCATACAAAACTAATCAACTATTACCTCATATCTTATCTTACTACCTTGTTTTTAAACTTTTGAAAGAGCATTAATTAATTAATATTAAAAACTCTTATTTTTAATTTTTAAGAAACAAATGACTTTTTAACTTTCAAACATTAAATGATCTTATTATGTTAATTTTTGGCACATTAATTGTCTCAAATAAATCTAATCAACTAGCATCTCTATTTATACTAATCTAGGTAGTAAATTACAGTTAAAAAAACATCCTAAATCGTCACCTTAAATGTCATAAAGTCAAGGTTGTAAACCGTCGAGTTTATTACAACTATTGACTACCTGCGGGCACGGGCTTTGGGAGCCGCGAGCGCAGAATAGTGCAATTCAGCACAAGCGTTTCATCTTCAAAGGGGCCACGAGCATGACTTGGATGGCCGCGGTCGCGGGGTCCTCTTCAGCTCTTGACACGGTTGTGACTCTTCACTTTTTGTCTTGAGGCACGGGTGCAACTTAGTGAGTGTCGCATATGCGGTTAGGTGAAGAGTTGGCCTCTTTAGAATTGAGGTCATAGGGGCGGGAATCCAAAGAGTCGCCAAGATAATAACTATGATGGAGTGGGTGCGGGGTGTCACCACTAGTGCCGCCAAATGCTGTTGCGATCGTAGTGACAAACAACTTGAGCCGCTGACACAAGGGTGTGGGGCGTTTGGCATAGCCCTGAGTGTGGAGTCACCGTGGGCGCGGACCAATGTTGCCGCAGTCACGATGACAAGGAGCCTACGGACATTGACAAGGCCGCTAGCAGGGCCGCTGGGGGCGGTTGGTCACCGCGGGGGCAATGTGATTTGGCCGCGGTTCTTCATCAGAAACTTCATCTTTGACTTCTCTTTGTTTCCTTTCTTCTTTCAATCTTTGTTAAATCCTCATATTTCTTCGATGTTTGCTCCTTCAGCTGGATACACAAAGATGACACCAAATACAAACAAAAGATTCTAAACCATGCTTCAATTATCTAATTAAGATAGTGATTCCATCACCTATTAAAATGTCAGCCGTTGTTGATATTATGATCACAGAGTGTCAACAGTTATGGATAATACAATTATAAAATGTCAAAAATTGTTGATGGTAAATTAAGACCTGTGATTGACATTACAATCATATACGATTAACATAACATTCGAAAAAAAGTTTATGAAAATAAATTTGAAAAAATTATGAAAATAATTTTTTCTTAGTTTTTAATTTCCAATTAGAAGATAAAAAGAAGAAATTATATTTCAAATTTTAGTAGTTACCCTACTAACTTTTTTTGTATTTTTATCTTCTCGGATACATAACGAATTGGTTCAGGTGCGGAACAATTTTTTCAGGTACGACAGTACAGAGCGTTGTCGGTGCGACACATGTCAATTTCTATTTTATTTTTTTTTATTATTTTATTCTTTTTGACGGAAATTTTTTTCATTCATAATCTTTGCACATTTCGTTCAAACTTGTATTATATTAATGGTTTATACATTTTTTGAACTAATAGTATAAAAATATTGTAATTTTTTTCCTTGTTCTTTTTCTAATGGTCATTTTCTATTCGTTCAAAATTTTGTTTTATTAATTCTGATTATATCGTCCTAATAGTTTCAACATTTTTACCAAAAAATTTCATAGGTTCAAGATATATAATCAATGTACTAATAATATAAAATGTTAAGACTAATTGAAACACTTGATTTGAACTAATGAAATAATGAAATAATGAACTAATGAATGCACTAATAAATATTTTGAACCATCACTATAATAATAAAAGTATTCTAGTTACCATATAAATAAAAATATAAACTTTTATAATATTAACTAAAAATTTGGGTTTCATTAGTTTGGATATTTCTACCGTTTGGAAAATGGTAGATTATTGGACCTGAAGATGAAGCTGAAGCTTATAGGTAAATGAAGCTGAAACTGAAGCTGAAGTAGGTAGCTGATTGACGAGTTGATATTTTTTGATAAGCTTGTTTGGTGTTTGAGAGAACGGAGCTTACGAAAGGTGACATAAACGTAAAAAACTAAAAAGGACATTCTTTTATATATCATTAATTTCAAATAGAAATAATAGAAATAACCAACAAATTATAATTACCTTACAACTTTTTTTTATGTTTCAAGAGCAAGTTAACAACAATTTATTTAAAAAAATGCAATTATAAAATTTTATTTAGAAGTAACTTTATTTAATTTGATAGTTTTAAGTTTAATTTTCTAGATAAATATCTTCTTTTATAGTTATATTTATCGTTATAAATATATAATAAAAATGAAAAATAATAATATGAAGCATAAATTCACTTATAAATAATATAAATAAAAAATATTTTTACTCATAAATAAAAACTAAATTTTTATGGCTTCAATAAATTACTCACTAAAAGTAAAAAGAAAAAAAAAGCTACAGAAAAAAAGAAAGATAAAAAAAATTGAACACAAACAAACCTCTTGGACAAAATTAAAACAATGGTAGCTGAATGTTTTCTTATGTCCATAAATACCCTTTGGAATTTTCCGTTTGGTGCCACTGAGTTTTTGGCTTTTCCGGATGGTGCCCAAAGTTTTTCACGATTCCGTTTGGTACCCCTGAGTTTTTGGCTTTTCCGGATGGTGTCCAAAGTTTTTCACGTTTCCGCTTGGTACCCCTGAGATTTTGGTTTTTCCGGATGGTACCCTTATTTCTTATTATTTGTCTAAAATAACGTTTCTTATATTATATTTATAAAAAAAATGATAACAATTTTATATTATATAAATTTTGAAGACAAGTATATTTTAGTTAAACCAATTTAATCAACTATTAATAAATTATGATATTTCTTAAAATATAAGATTTTACATATTATTTTATGATTTTTAATATGTTTATTACTATTTGATAATTTATCATATTTTGCATCAAAACATGAAAAAAAATATTTATACAGAATAATTTTTATAAAAAAAACAAGAGTTTTGTATGTACATTTCAATAGTTTTATTAAAATTTAAGTAGGACTTTTTTTTTCATTTTGAAAAGTGGAAACGGTATTCAAAACGGACATTTATCAATAATTATTAATTTTTTTTGAAAAACCGAATGTCCAATTTGAATATTTTGCATTATACATTTATCAATGATTTATTTCATATATCATTATAAATAAAACATAAAAATTATTTTAACAAATATGATAAAAAAAAATTGTATAAAAATCATGTTTTTTTTTTTTTTT
>BSUD01000002.1:66973107-67029412 GCA_033239045.1 Fagopyrum esculentum | reverse complement strand
TTTTTTTTTTTTTTTTTTTTTTTTTTTTTTTGATAATGGAAAGCGGTTCGAAACCAATAGACGGCGCGCCGTCTAGTGGGTCGAAAGGCCGAAAAAATCGGCAGACGGACAAACCGTCATGTCACAGATAAATGAGAAAAGAAAAACACGAAATTACATCAAAATAAAACCGAAAGCAAAAAGGTCTTCAAGAGGAAAGCAGGATGATCCAGCCGGCAGGAGGCAACGTGTAAAGAAGTTCATCTTCGAAGGAAGTACACAGGGGAAGCCTGGGGAACAACTGTGGACACCTCAGATTTGGACTACAACAGAGCCGTCAGGAGTCGATCACAAATCCACGCCTCCTTCTCGATAAACGCACGAAACCGCGCAGCAAATGACCGCATCAAACCTCAGAAGACGAGATTGCAGAACACGGGTATCTTGATGAAAAAAAAAAGTGTAGAACTTGATGGGTAAAAGAAAGTGATTTGTAGGAAGAAGATTGTTTATAAAGGGTTGAATTATGTTGTTGGGATTGATTGATCAGCATATGATCGATCTTTATTTTAATTTTGTATAAGAATATCAAATATTGCCTCGAACAACAAAGAAATTGGTCAAAACTTAATTGACTTTAATTTTTATCATAACAACATTTTTTACGTTTATGAAACCGTTAGACTAGGATCAGATCCACTTTTTTTTTTTTTCCTATTTTTTTTTTTTTTTTTTTCATCTTGATGTTTTTGGGGCCGTTAAGCCGAGATCATCGCCGTTAGGCCGCACGAAAGTCTTTGGGACGAAATAAGCTAGGATTTGAAACCTAAAATTTTCTTGATAATCGTTAATAATATTACTTTTATTATTAAAATAATAAATTTTTTCCAATAACAGATTCAACTTATTGAAAAAAGCCACAAAGTCAAATGGGCCAAAAGGCCCAAATTTAGCTTAGGTGGGAGATGTCAGATGTCTCCGGTGGGGAAACCCTAGCCAACGCCGCTGAATGAGGAAAAAACACATCGAAGCAATGGTGGCTGCGGGCAACAACCAAGTGATGCCAGATGTGTCCTGTTAGTAGGGGTTTACCCAACATCTCGCTGGATGAAAGAGGAGGAGCCTCCTCAGGTCCTGTTCGTAGGGGTTTACCCAAGATCTTGACAACTCAGGTGGTGATGCAAATACACATTTTTCGATTGTATGGTTGCGGTTTTTCCCAGCAAAGATGGAAACCAAGATCTCGCTGAATGAAAGAGGAGGAGCGGCGGGTTAAGCTTAGGTCATTAACTAGAAGATTGTGAAGGCGAGCATTGTGTTTGTTGAGGGGTTGAGGATGAAACTACCAACATATTTTCGACCCGCGTTTGTTTTGTTTCTGATTTAGGATTCGGGAAGGAGATGGGTCTTTTGAAGCGCTTGGGGAGCGTAAGCTTGGTTTTGAATTCAGAAGCATGAAATAAGAACTTCATAAAGCTTGCTGAAAAGAGTTAGGACCAAAATTGCACAGAAAAGGCCTCCATTGTTGGTTTCTCTTGAAGAGGGCTTTATCGAAGGAGGAGGGTCTCCAATGTTGGCCGTCGTGCTTGCGTCCAACATCGGCTAGGCTTTGCTTTTGTTTCCGGTTGCGGCGGCAAGGGTTTGGAACCCTTTTTCGTACAGTAAAGAGTCTTGTTTAGATGGAAATGATTGTTGGGGTGTGATTTTTGTTGGACAACCATGGGAGGAGTTTTAGTTGCTGAGCAAGCTCACACACTTCGCTTGCATCTTCCTGATTTGATTAAGGAAAGAGGGGTTTCCTCTGATGAATAGTAGAGAGAGTTTTTCTCCTCTTTGTAGGCTGATAATAAAATGTAGTTGTTTTTTTTTGTATAAAAATCATGTTTTGATGCAAAATAACGTTTCTTATATTAAATTTATAAAAAAAATATGGAAAATTTTTTTATAAAAATTATTTTCTATAAAACATAAAAAAAATTTCATGTTTTGATGCAAAACTTGATAAAGTATCAAATAGTAATAATTATATTAAAAATCATAAAATAATATGTAAAAACCTTATATTTTAAAAAATATCATAATTTATTAATAATTGATTAAATTTGTTTAATTAAAATATACTTGTCTTCAAAATTTATAATATAAAATTGTTATAATCTTTCCCCCTATTTTTTTTTATAAATTTAATATAAGAAACATTATTTTAGACATATAATAAGAAATAAGGGTACCATCCGGAAAAACCGAAACCTCAGGGATACCAAGCGGAAATATGAAAAACTTTGGACACCATCCGAAAAAGCCAAAAACTCAGGGGTACCAAACGGAAACGTGAAAAACTTTGGGCACCATCCGGAAAAGCCAAAAGCTCAGGGGCACCAAACGGAAAAATCCATACCCTTTGGTAGATGATGAAATATTACTTTCTTCATCTCCCTTCATGTGCCATCTTCTACCATCATCTCCCTTAAATTTTGACTCCAAAACACCAAATTTGTAATTCTTCAGTTACCATCATCTCCATCATCCAACAATGACTTTTTTTTCGTGTAGCTTTTTATTTTTTTTTCTTTTTACTTTTAGTGACTAATTTATTGGAGCCATAAAAATCTAGTTTTTATTTGTGAATAAAAGTTTTTTTCTTGTTCAGTGTTTTATTAGTTCATTGCGTTTAATTACTTCAAACATGTACAAGTAACAAAATGTATAAAAACATAACTACTAAATTAATAAAATAAATCATGAACTAATTAAATGATGTAGACACATGTAATTACCATTACCAATAGATCAAGTGAATTTAAAGACTCGGATTACTCCGTAAATCCGCACGAAACAATACCGATACATAAATAGTGATATTAAAGATCACCAAAACTTTGATGTGTCCACCAGAAAATTGAGGACAAATCTTACTACCCTATATCTTCAACTTTTGAAAGAGGATTAAATGATTAATATTAAAAACTCATATTTTTAATTTTTGAAAAACAAATAACTTTTCACCTTCAAAAATTGAATGATCTTTTTTTGGCACATTAACGGTGTCATATAAAACTAATAAACTATCACCTCATATCTTATCTTCCTACCCTATATTTTCAGCTTTTGAAAAAGCATTAACTGATTAATATTAAAAAAAAAAAAAATCCTATTTTTAGTTTTTAAGAAACAAATGACTTTTCACCCTTAAAAAATTGAATGATTTTATTATGTTATTTTTTTTGGCACATTAATTCTCTCGTATAAAACTAATTAATTATTACCTCATATCTTATCTTACTACGCTATATTTTTAACTTTTAAAAGAGTAATAATTAATTAATAGTAAAAACTCTTAATTTTTAATTTTTGAAAAATAAATGACTTTTTAACTTTCAAACATTAAATGATAATTTTTAAAATTTTTTTTGGCATATTAATTGTCTCATATAAAACTAATTAATTGTCACCTCATGTCTTATCTTAATACCTTGTATTTTCAGTTTAAAAGAATATTAAATGATTAATATTAAAAACCCGTATTTTTTTATTTTTGATAAACAAATGACGTTTTACCTTTTAAAATTAAATAATATTAATTAATTAATATAAAAAACCTCCACTTTTAATTTTTAAAAAATAAATAACTTATTAACTTTAAAACATTGAATGAGTATTTTTTTTAATAGAAAAAGGACAAACACTAGTAAGTATTGGTAGATACACAAGTTCTTCGATGTAAAATTATTATATACTTCCAGGCCTCGCCTCAGCGGCTGTAACCTCTCAGTTCTCACCAGTCGCCAACGTTCAACAGTGATAGAAACGTTCTTCCTATCTGAGCTTCAGAATCCGCCATGGATAGAGGAAAGAGCAAAACGTCTTCCCCTGTTACTCTACAACAGTTCGTCTCCATAATGACTCCTCTCATCGATTTGGAAAAGGTTTGTTAGCTATCTTCCCCCTGCTAATCTGCTTTAGTTCACTTTCAGGGAATTTCTTCTCTTACTCTTTTCTCCTGTCATCTGAATCACCGACTTCCGCACATATTATTTAGGGTTTTTCTACCTGCTGCAATTCGATGTTTGTGCTTCCAATGGAGGACCTTGCATTGCTATACAGTAATAACTCTTTCGTTTCCATTTGTACGTGTATCAGGAAGCTGAGATTTCGGCTTCTATCACTTCTGGCTCATCAAGGAGCGTAGAAACTGCTCAAAGGCGCGGTTCTACAATTCTAAATATGAAGTGCGTTGACGTTCAGGTAATTTCTTTTATGCAAGTCTGGTGATGTACTTTTTCTTTCCACTGATTCTGATTTGCTGTTTTCTTGGTTTGGTGTTTGGTGATAGACAGGGTTACTCGGTAAGAGTCTAATCGAGTTTCAATCTACAAAAGGAGATGTTCTTCCTCCTCACAAGGTAATGCCTCACTTTCTCAACTTTCTTGACAACTTTTTTAGTGGGATGCATTTGATGCAGACTTTTCGTTGCTTATTTCAGTCATATGGATGTTACCAATCAAGCTCAATGTAAATATTTAAACAAGAATCAGTATCATTTTTGTTTGTAGCAGTTTGTTCATTACTTGTTTTTGACTTGTAGTTTGGAACTCACGATGTGGTGGTTTTGAAATCAAACAAGGCTGATACAGGATCTCCTTCTCTTGGACAAGGTGTTGTTTACCGTTTGAAGGTGATAATTCAAACAGTTGCATATGCTTTGTTAGGGACATTCTTCAAGTTTGAGACTTCATGTTCAGGCTTTTGATTATTCCCTGCTTATGAAAATTCTTAGGATTCCTCAATTACTGTTGCTTTTGATGATATTCCTGAGGATGGCCTAAATAGTCCTTTACGGCTTGAAAAATTGGCAAATGAGGTATGTCCACTTCCTATCTTTATGGTCTTGTAAGCCTGTAATCTATCACGCAGGCTTATTCTTTTACTTGGTCATGAAATCATCTAGGAGTATTATGTGGTGGAATTCTTGCTACATGCTATTTTTTGTACATAATGAATTATGCATCAATGGAAAAATTTTCCTCCCACACAAGTAGTATTGAATACTCATGCTATGGTGGGACTGTGGGAGGATATCATTAGTAAGGAAAATCATTTCCCTACTCTTAGATGTACCAGCATCCTTATTGAGTCTTATTATAGAGATAGTTTAGAAACAGATATCATTTCTTATAATTGTCTTCTTTAGGTGACCTATCGCAGGATGAAGGACACCTTGATAGACCTTAGTAAAGGGGTTATGAAAGGACCAGCTGCAGATTTAGTGCCCGTATTATTCGGAGAGAAAACTCCAACAATGTCAAAGAAAGATGTTGTATTTTCCCCATTCAACAAAAACCTTGACCACTCTCAGGTGATTTGGTCTGGCCAAAATGTTTACATCCTTAAAATCTGCTACCTAGTTCATTCTTAGTATTATGTTAAAGTTTAGTTGTATTCCCTGGTAAATAAATCTACGAAATCCATGGATTGCGTACCTTACCTTATTAATTATATGTTTTCTATCTAACTAGAAAGATGCTATCACTAAAGCGCTGTCTTCCAAGAATGTATTTTTGCTACATGGGCCTCCTGGAACTGGAAAGACCACTACCGTTGTGGAGATCATCTTACAGGAAGTTAAACGTGGTTCAAAGATACTTGCTTGTGCAGCATCAAACATCGCTGTTGACAATATTGTAGAGAGACTTGTCCCTCACAGGTAAGCTATGAAGAAAACATTGACCTTCGTCCAGATAATCTTCTGGCTTCTTCTTAAGGAATCATCTAATGGAGAAACAGTGTTTTTTAACTTCTATATTATTCTGATGATTTGAACCTTGCAATTCTTGTATTATGTCCACAACTTGAAATATATTCACAGATGGACCCATTATATACGAAGATATACAATTTTGAATCATCTACTTTGGCCAACAGTCTATTCATTTGTTACTTAGACTTGTGTGGCCTCTGTATTGATGGAGTAGATCTGCTTGCTTATCACTGCAATTTGGTTGGGGAAATTATGCTTTCCTTGCCATCCTGTTACATCCATTAATTTTAATTGTTGTTATGTTTTCGTAGGTAAGCTAGAAGTTTGTTGGTACAAAACAATTTTTTTTTCTGCATGACCAATGTATGACAACTAGAATTAGAGTGTTGAATTTACTACTTGTTTCTCATATTATGTTTCAATGTAAAGTATTAATTTCAAGTTCTCATTGGTTTATATACTTGCTATTCTGTTGATGTCTTCTGCTAGAGTTAAGCTTGTGAGATTGGGACATCCAGCACGCTTACTACCTCAAGTGCTGGACAGTGCCTTAGATGCCCAGGTAAACCCAAAGAAAAATGCTAAATGCATTGTTGTCATAACTTTAAATAATCATGTACGGATGTACCAGAGAAGTGGTCTTGCAGTTCATTATGAGTTAGCTTACTTTAAGATATCCAAAATGATGTCCCCTGCCAATGATATCACTTCCAGAATCCTTGTTTTTTTCGGTTGAAAATGTGATACGCCCGATGTTATTTGGCCTTCCACTTATAATCTTTGTGGCACAATTCATTAGGTTCTGCGAGGTGACAACAGTAGTCTTGCCAATGACATTCGTAAAGAGATGAAGGTAAAAGTTTAGAGAATTGTTTGATCTATTATTCTTGTGATATAGTAGATAATAAATATGATTCACATTTCTAGTCTCGTCTTTGATCATTTTATCATTATTCAAATTGCAGGCTCTTAACGGGAAGTTGCTGAAGGCCAAGGATAAAAATACAAAGAGGGACATTAGGAAGGAGCTCCGAACTCTTTCTAAAGAAGAGCGTAAAAGACAGCAGCTAGCTGTTACTGATGTGATAAAAAATTCAGATGTTGTCCTCACAACATTAACTGGAGCATTGACAAGAAAGCTTGATAGGACTTCGTTTGATCTGGTGGTCATAGATGAGGCTGCTCAGGCACTTGAAATAGCATGCTGGATTGCTATGTTAAAGGTATCAACTGAACTTTGAGGATAAGACAATTCATGCACATTTGAAGATTCATAGTGGTAATCATCTGACTTCCAATGTCAATCATGTTGGTATACTTCACTCTGGAGTTTATACCTTGTATTTCTCATTCCATTAACCCTAATTGTGAAAATATTTAGTATGGTTTATATATCTTAATTCTTTGTCCATATATGTGCATTCTCTTTGAAAAAGAGGCATTTGCACAGTAACCAAAATTACATCAAATCAAGTGGGTCTGTGGGTGTTAATGTTTTGACATAACTTATGTCTTCTTTGAGCTCTTTTCAACTAGCTTTGATTCTCAAGAAGAGATAAAAAGTCAATGCCAGCACTCCTAATTTTTTGTCAAATGAGCTATCTTTTTCTTTTTTTTTTTCTTCCAATTTTCAGGGGTCAAGGTGCATTTTATCAGGAGATCATCTTCAGCTTCCCCCAACAATCCAGAGCGTTGAAGCTGAAAAGAAAGGCTTGGGAAGAACGTTATTTGAACGTCTTGCAGAACTGTATGGGGATGACATCACATCCATGCTTACTGTCCAGTATCGGATGCATGAACTTATCATGGAGTGGTCTTCAAAAGAACTTTACTCTAGTAAGGTGCTGGAGATGATGAAGCTAAGCCATAGCAGAAATATACATAAAAGAAAGAGAGATAGCTTATTTGCTACATTGCATCAATACAGTATGCAGTCACATATTATTATATTAATTTCTCTGTTGCAGATCAAGGCTCATTCAAGTGTTGCTGCTCATATGCTCTATGATCTCGAGAATGTTCAGAAGACATCTTCAACGGAACCAACCCTTCTTCTGGTCGACACAACAGGGTATGCATTTTATTTGTCAGGCTTGAAATATCTAGTTTGTAGGAACTGATATCAGATTTTGGAAATCGGACTCATGATATTATGATTTTGACTGTATACTGAAGTCCTTGATCATCAGTTGATGCACTAAGTTGTCCATTTTTATGCTGAAATTAAAATATTTTGGTTGGGAGTGATAATAAGAGTGCCATCCTTTTCCTCTGATTTTTTTAGCAATATGTTCCAAATTGCAATGAACTCATGACTGTAAAAACACGCTAGGTTATAGCTTTATATTGACGTTGGTCATACAGTACAGTTGGTTTCCTTTTTATTGATTCAGCTTGATATTTTGTAGATGTGATATGGAAGAAAAGAAGGATGAAGAAGACAGCACGTTTAATGAAGGTGAAGCTGATGTGGCAATAGCTCATGCAAAAAGGCTTGTTGAAAGTGGAGTTCAGGCTTCTGATATTGGAATTATAACCCCTTATTCTGCACAGGCATGTGCTTCAGATTTGTTTTTCTTTCTTGTGCTGTTCATTGTCGTGCTGAATGAATGACCTATAAACGTATACAAGAGATACAACCGGGCCCATGATTACCTTTTTTTTGTTTCTAGGTTGTCTTGTTAAGGATATTGAAGAGCAAGGCTGACAAGTTGAAGGATATGGAGATATCTACAGTTGATGGTTTCCAAGGTCGTGAGAAAGAGGCTATAATTATCTCGATGGTTCGGTCAAACTCAAAGAAAGAGGTAAACTATTTTGTTCTACTTCTCTTTACCTGTTACCGGTTCATATTGGGTTATTAAATCTGGATTTGTATTCTATTATATTTCAGGTGGGATTTCTGAGTGATCGCAGGAGAATGAATGTGGCTGTGACTCGAGCAAGGAGACAATGTTGTATAATCTGTGACACTGAAACAGTTAGTAGTGACCAATTCCTGAAGCGCTTGGTTGAGTATTTTGAGGAGCATGGTGAGTACTTAAGTGCGTCTGAGTATAGCAATTGATAAACAGAAAGAACACAATTGTTTTGCCTGCTTTCACTAATACAGACTGCTGGTTAGAATTAAACATTTTGGAGCTGCGTGAAATTAAGCATTAAGGGAAAAGGAGACGGTTTAGAAGGTGCTGTACAAAGCCTTCGTTGGTCTTGTCATATTCCTTCTCTCCCCTATATTTAAGAGGGCTTTAGTGCAATAAAGAGAAAGAAACAATTGGTTGCCTAGCTTTATTTGCATACAACCCTCCTTATTTGATCTGAATAACAACGAGCAGTAGGTAACTGACCATTATTTTATTGACATGCATTTTGTGTGCATGATCATGGTAAAATGAATAGTTTTTATTTTTATTTTTATCGTTTTATGAAGTCTAGTTCACTTCTCTGACAATTCTGCAGGTTTAGTTTTAATTGTCCATGTATATGCTTTATATATACGGCTTTGCTATTAGCAGTATTAATCTTAGAGTTTAGTTAAAGCAGATGAACCACGTCATCTTATTTCACGTATACTACATCCCTCTGACTGGTATACCTTCTAAGTGGACAGTGGCTTCTGGCCATTGTGCTCAAGCTTCCTTTGTTTCTCCCTTGAAAAGAAAAGAAAGAAAGAAAAGTATTCTTACTTGGAACTAACTACTCTCCGAAGTCCCAAATTTGATGGGCAAAGTGGAGCTCATCATCATCATCATGACTGTTGCAGATTTGAAGATTGCTCATTTGTGGTTGTTGAAGGTCCTCACCAACAGTTGCTTGATCGGGTGCATCAATGCCATGATCACTTTCCAATGTAGAATTACAGGCGAGTGTATCTTCTATAGCATGAGTGTTATGTGATTGATGTTGGCCTTTGAGGACTCCCAACTGTTGGAGAAACTCGAGCAGGTCAATCTGGGGTTTGTCGTTCGTGGTTGGTAGGTCAAGAAGGTCATCCCTGGCAGCTGAGGTTTCACAGGTAGGCTGCGAAGCTATGAAGCCAATGGAAGATGATGTGGTAGTGGATTGGGATTGGGATTGGTTGTTGAGCTCTTGGAGCCTTTGGTGAATGACATGAACACTAGGCTGTGCGCTCAAATTAAGCAGCCTGGGAGACGGAAAACACTTGTATTTTTGGGATTTGTCTAGCGGGTTGAAGTTGGATCTGAGGTGGGGTAGATTGAGATAAGCGTCGGATCCATATAGCCTCCTTGCAGCCTCATCATAGGCGATGGCAGCTTCGTCAGCGGTGGAATATGATCCGAGCCAGAGCCTTGTCCTCTTCTTAGGCTCTCTTATCTCAGCCACCCACTTCCCCCAGGTTCTCTGCCTTACTCCTCGGTAGGAGCAGGCGGCGTTCTGGGGCCCGCCTTTGCCCCTTGCAGGGCCTTTCTTCCATGGCTTTACTGGAGATATTCTGTAGTTTTCCATTTGAAAAGTAGATTGCAAGTGAGAATAAAGAGAAAGAAGTGATTGTTGTTGAACATGGATTATGGATTATGGATTTGGAAGGGCACAAGTTATATGGAGAGTGTGAGTGAGTTTAAATGCAATCACGTTTGCAGAATATTGAAGCCCCTGTGAGCGTTGCATAGTTGAAAGATGATCTAAATGGGTTGACCCCTATAGTGTGCAGCATAACGGAATCCAAGACTCCGACACATTCTACACTTTCACGAGCCTCCACTTCACATGCTTTCCCTGCACACTCCACACCCTGAATCCCGTTGCATCCTCTCTCTCTCATCTCCACACACACACCACTCAAATCCAAGCAGCAAGAATTCATAGTATTCAGAGACAGAGGTCCATTATCAGAATAGTCCCTACACAACAAGGCTAACATCTGCGTCCACTTGACAGTGTAGCTTTCCTTCATGCTGACAGGAAGATACAAATGCACAAAAGCTCTTCAAATCAATGAACCTATTTGGTTGTAACTCCGAAAACGGAAACGAAATGAAAATAAATCTAGTTCATTTGTCTACCTAAATTATTCTAGAACCATTCCTTGCAATATCATGTAAAATTCATTTGTTTCTCTTATTTTATTTTCCTACATGGTATAAAAAATAATCAAATTCTACTACAATTACTCCAAACCATAATTTCATGAATAAGAGTACATGTATAAACTAAATTCGTTTTTATTCCGTTTCCAGAGTTAACCAAATAGACCCTGATTATTTTCTCTTATCATATTACCAGTTTCATAAGTTTGGTTCTATATACTAGTAGGGGGATTCAATTTTGCTCACCCTCCACTTTGAGGGGGTGATATTACCCACCAATAGAATTCCCTCATCATCCTTGTTTTTAATAAAACTAAATATAATTGATTTTCTATTTCTTTTTTAAAAGTAAAAAACAATGATGATGAGGGAATTCTATTGGTGGGTAATATCACCCCCTCAAAGTGGAGGGTGAGCAAAATTGGTATCCAAGCAAACTTCACAATGATTTCGGTTAATCATTGTTCGGTTGGGGCAAACTTATATACATCAAGATGCACCATTAATTACTCTAATCAGGTTATGAATGCACATTAGATGCGTGTAGCCCTGAATTTTTTTTTATTTAATTTAGTAATGTTAACACACATTTTGTGCGCTTAAAAAATGCAATAACTTTCAACGTAGTATTTTAAAAAATGGTTTAAATTGAGGTTTTGTGTTAGGGTTTAAACTTTAAAGAGCTTCGGTTTATGAGTTTTGTTATCATTTTATGTATTCGGTTTTTCAGTTTTGGTTTTTGTTTAGGGTCTTTTTTAGTTTCACAATATTAGAGTTATTTTGGAAGAGAAATTAACCGATTAATATACATCAACATATTGTTGTAATAAACTAACGACTTTTGAAAAATTCATTCAACTATAATTAAGGTACGGGTCGATTGTTTTCAACACGAAGCAGTAACATGTGGCATTGGACAACCCTCAGTTCAAGCAATTTGTATAAAAGTGAACAATATTTAGGAATACAAAATCCATACTACAATGATACTACTATTTAGAAAAGAAACGAAAGAAAATGATGACGGTAATGAATTGAGTTATTAATGAAAAAACCAAAATTAAAACAAGAAAAGAAACAAAAAGCAAGGAATCAAGTGGACCAAACAACGGAATCAACTCGATCAAGGTGGAAACAACGGAATCAACTCGATCAAGGTGGAAAGTGACATATCGATGTAACATAGAAGGGAAACAAAGATAGATATAACCACACATGATGAAACCGATTGGCAAAATTAGTCGCCTTAATCTAGTTGTAGTAAGAGAAGAAAGGGTTTTGGTCACAATGCAATTATACGTAAATAGTAGGGACCAAATATCAATAAAGGAGTTCCATAATCCAAATCACAAACAGTGCATAATACAATCTCAATCCATAATTATCAATCATGATAGCTCTCGCATCTTAAATGAAGTTAAATGCGTAAATTTACGCAACTCTCACCTCTTGCAAACAACACATTGGCGCACAAATATAACCAAGAATCATCTATGTGCACATCTTGCATCTTGCAAACAACTTGAAACACAAATAGAACCTAAAACCATCTACACGCAACTCTCACATCTTTTGTTGGACAATTATTTGAATCACCATAACATATATAAATAGATAATCAAAAAGAAATGTTTCACCATAAAAATCATAGATTCATCATGAAAAGTTGGACTCTTCAAAAAACTGAAACAAAAAGAATTAGCAACACATGACTTACAAAAATTATCCTTTATTGAACTAAAATCACATAAACCAATAAAGTGGGTCCCTGGGGTGATCGAGTCAATCGTCGAACTTGCATTGAGTCTTATATATAAGCTTAAGATTACCCCTCAAAACTTATCTAAGATGACAAAATCAAATCTTAAACAATATCTACATAATGAAATATAAGGAAAGAGAGACATTGATAGATCTTCGATCAATTGACGCAAATTCTCCAACGGTCTACTTGGCCGACATAGTGGATCGACTCGACCACGTGTAAAACACAACGTATAGGATAAGTGGTCAAGTGTTCCTAACGTTGTTGTTGATGTTGTTATCGGGTCTACCATGTGCAACAATCGACTTGATCAACATCTTTAGTCAACTCGATTGTTTGTATTCCTCCGAGCACTTCTTAATTTCTTTAACTCTCAATCGATATAGTCTTGACCTAGACTTCCTCAACCTTACGGAGAACCTTAACTAGTAGTAGACATGTTTCCAAAGATATCCCATTTATTCTCCAAAATGGGCTAGAGTGTCTACATTTACACAAAAGCACAAATAAATGTCCAAAATGAAAAACAAAGGGAATCCACTATGAAATCACGCAAAACCACAATAAATGCAAATGCAACCGAGTTTGGCAGCATAAAAATACTAGTGTAAACAAGTGTTTACGAGTGTTTGGCCTTCCGAAAAACACTAGTGATTAGTGTTTTTGGAAGTGTTTCTGACCCTCGTGGAAGCAAGGGTTTCTGATTTACCCTAGTGTTTTTGGGCATAAAATGATTTTGCTTCTCTTACACTTGTAGAATATTTACCACCTAAACCAGCTATAAAATTGATAATCTCTTACCTAAAATTTGAAATTAGGTATCGATAGAGAACTTCGAAGAAGAGGAAAGGAGAAGAAAGTCGAGAAGACGAACATGTTTCGTTTAGAATATTTCCACCAGTGATTATTGAAATAAATTTAATAAGGGTGAAAACTAAGAAAAAATGGATGATATCAAAGACCCACAATTAAGTTTGTTAACTCAATTTTGATGGATCCAAATTGAGTAACGAATACTCTGCATTTGGATATATCATTGGAGATTCTACAACTATGTAGCTAAAGACTTTAGATAAATCCCAAACATATAAATATTTAAACAAAATCGATCGGCATTTTGTATAATGTTTGACAAATTGAAATATTTAGGTTTTTGAAAAATTAAGAGTAAAACGGATAACCTAAGGGCTTGTTTGGCATGACTATAGGATTGAGGTTGAAATTAGGAATCGGAATGAAGTAAGAAATTAGAATAAGTCATTCTTGATACTTGGTGTTTGATATGATGTTAGAATGAAAGATTTTTGACACATATTTTTGATTTTATATAAGTTTATAAACGAGAAATTGTATTATATTTGATGATAAATGTGTTAATATTTATAATATAAATTGAAACAATTTGGTTTACTAGGCTTTTTCTAGTTTTGTGTTTAGTAAATGTACCCCTTGAGAGAAGAGTGTGTAGAGTTTGAAAATAAATACAAAAGATTGGGGTATATTTAATTAATTGAAACATTAAAAAGCCGAGTTACTACTATAGTTTTTCAAAAAGTCCTACTTACCAAAATTGCCCATATAAATATATGTTTTTTAAACTACATTTAAAAAAAATAAATAAAAACTAACTAATTACTTATATAATAAACACTAAACAATCGCAAACCAGAATAAATAGGTATACAACTTCTTCTATCACATATTTTTTTCTAATTGAAGCAATTATTTTTTTCTAATTGAAGCAATTATATTGTTTCGAGTATTTTCTGGTTACATTATTTTTTGAATGAAATATTCGTAGTATAATACAATTTAAATTAACTGATGAACAACAATTTTTTTTAATTTACAATAAAATATGTAACGGCTTATTTATCGAAACCCATCATTTAAAACTACAAGTATGCTCCGAGCCTAACATCTTTTCCATCATCGAAAAAACATGCGAAAAATATTTTGCTTTGCTTTGATTATTTTGGAAAACAATCCATCCTACCAACCCCAACAACAGCCGTCCATATCCATTAAATGAGGCAATTACCATCAGTAGATTG
The DNA here is from genome assembly GCA_033239045.1 of Fagopyrum esculentum. NCBI lineage: Eukaryota > Viridiplantae > Streptophyta > Magnoliopsida > Caryophyllales > Polygonaceae > Fagopyrum > Fagopyrum esculentum. The sequence goes on along the minus strand of BSUD01000002.1, from coordinate 67,014,808 downwards.
TGAAAGATATCCAATTAAAGTTTTATGAATTAGGAAAGTAAAGAATTTTGTAGTGAAATATGAATGTTGTAAAGAAAATGTTGGAAAAAAAACAAAAATTATGCGACTCCTAAAGTGAGATGATATGTATGGGATTTAGAGGAACAAATATCTGAATGATGTGATATCATCCAGTGGGATCATAATTGAAGTATACACAAATAACCACAGAAAAGGGATGAATATCGTGAGTGCACCACTGCGCCTCGTGTTCTCCCCGATTTCTTTTAACAGCCAAAAATTAATCCCGATTTGAAGCGAAAGAATGTTGAGCTATGCAAATAGTTCCAGATCGGGAACAAATCATATTCAGAACAGAGATGAATAAAATCAAAAATTCATTTCGGAGGCTCAATTAGCGCAGAATCGAAACTCAGGAGCAGGATTAGTCATTACAACTTACAAGAGAGGAGAAATCAAAAACAAATTAAACCTATTTACAATTGAGGAGGATATGAATCTAGCGTGTTCGGCGGATGAGCCGAGAGAGGAGCCTGGAGAAGGCCGTATTCAAGCGGCGGTTGGCTCTGACGGCATAGACGAGGGATTGACGAACAGCTTCCTCCATAGTATCTACGAAGAGATTAAGGCTACGAATAGGAGGTATGTAGAGTGTGAGCGGCACCGCGGAAAAGGCGACGGCGAAGAAGAGTTGAAGCATTAGGGGAGGCGGTGGGGGAAGATTCAAGATTGGAGGAGAGAGAGTTTGCATATATAGAAATAGAATAGTAGTCGCTTTATAATGTATTTATACTATTACCAGTCTTGAAGAGACAGATCACACAAGTGGTCGAACGATCAACCGCCGGCCTGCCAGATCTTTTTTCTTTAATTAATTCTTTTGGTTAGCTGGTGTATTATTTTATTATAAAAGTTTGAATTAGTTAGAAAGTGGATATTTCAAACCATAATTAAAAATTTAAAAGAGACGCGCTAACTTTGGGTTTTTTAAAGTAAAAAAATCTACTCAAAACTGTCTCTTTTAAAAACTAGCCATTTTAGTTGAGATTTGAGATAAACTTGGGTTGTCGGTGACGCACCCATTTCCATTTCAAGATTTTTAGGAAAAGAATACAAAACTAATGTAAATTGTAGAGAAATTGTTGGTTAAATGTAGTAACATGTTTTCTTTGATTTTAGTATGCACGTAACTGACACCAACAACATAGAGGCAACTAATGCATGTCACAATAAAAATGTTAACTCAGCAATCGAAGCCTCCAACCAAGATACACAAGAATGGGTTATAAACAATGATCTTGTAAAAGTTTCACTAGATACATTTACAAAAATGATCTTGTAATAGTTTGTTGCCCTATACCACATCAAAGCCTCCCCCAACTACAGATCGATGTCTCATACACAACGTATGCCTGGTCAACAATCACCTCCCCCAAATGATTATGATCGAACGATGAACCTCATATACAACTCTCAGGAAAACATCATAATTGGCACAGAACCATCCAGTCTGACCACACACACAACCTTCGAGCCATGCCCCCCTTTATCATTAGCATAGTGGAACCCAACCAACAAAGTCCTCTACATTTCTACTTCTCCATATCGTCCATAGAACCGTGAGTCAAACCTCCAACATTTCCCGCTCCATCCACACAATCATCCACCTCATTATACATCGCACCCAAAGAACACCATATATCCACAACATGAGGACAAGCTAGAAGTGCATGCAAATTAGTTTTCTTACCCCACGGCCCCCATAAACCTCACATGCAACATCACTAGTATCACAAATCATATTTATGCAGTAAAAGAAGCCCCTTGCATGAGATAGTATCAGAACAACCTTTCCAATGAAAATTTTTAACCAAAAGACCATACCCTAGTCCATAAAGCATCCTTTACTCATGACAAGTCGATCCTCCATCACACGCGGCAAAGCAATACTAATAGCAAAATATTGGACAGGGAAGGCAGAGAATCGCCTCTTTATTAAATTACCGAAAAAGCGACCTACTGTTCCAAACATACAAGGAAGTTCGCATCACGTTATCATAACGGCAGTGTAGCAGCCTCTTAATGTCACACCTCACACGAGACCTAAAACTAACGATTGAGTTAAGATAAATGGCTATTGGCGATGATTCACTACTTTTTTTCCCGCAACTTCTCATATCGCTCAAGCTTGTTGGCTGGACCCGGTCTGTTGACCGCTTGAAGGTCCGCTTTCTTTGCCTTCCCTCCATGACCGCCTCCCGTTTTGTTTACTCCACTTGAAGAGAGTCCCTAGCGTACTAGACTTGGATAAAGGGAATGCTACCTATTTTTTTATAGGAAAGACTTTTTTCAATAAACAAAACCGCCTTTCTTTGTATTTCGTATACCGGATTGATGGGTTTTGCAATAAGGCAGCCATGTGCATAATTGGGCCCATTCGGCATGAGCTCTTAGAGAAAGAAGCCTACTCTGTACTATCACTGGCCAACTCCCTCCACCAGCGCACCCCTCAATGCTACGTCCACTCTACCGCATTAACGAAATTCCCTCCGCTAGCTGCCTTACCGCTTCCGACATTCCTTGCTTCCAACCAACCTAAGCGTGATAGCCGCCCCCAGAGCAACCTGGATAAGAGAAAAAGATCACTAAGGAAGATCATAATAGGGCCTTGACTCAATGCCCGGGTGAACATGCATTCTTTTATCTACAATACAGTACACGGTAGACTGAAAACCAAGCAAATCGGAAGCGTAATCATCATCTCGGAGTAGTGGCAAGCAGCATAAAGACCCAACTTTAGGCAGAGAAAAGGTATGATAATAAGCATAGTACCTGCCTGCCCTAACTTCCCCATCTACTGGTCAGACATTGCATTCTGACAAGGAATAGAGAATGCTTACCACAGTGACTCTTGCTCATGAGCTTATCCTGACTTCAGGGGATTAAGGGTGGAAGTAGACTAGGTGAGCCAAGAGGCGAAGGGTGGTCGTAGATCACCAAACTCTACGAATGATTGAGATCTGAATTCTCAAGAGGTCAATCAAATCGCCAATAAGCGAGCCATTGAACCGGGAAGAATATGACCTGCAGCTTGAAAAGTAGTTAGAACTCTCATTTATGCCAAAACATCCGAAAAAATCAGCGACGGAACTACCGAGCAAGGGCAAAAATACAATAAGATTTATGGCTACACAAATCGTTGAGAGTAGTTCTAAATCGCGTCCAAGACAAACTACGATAGGGGCTTTATTGAAACCATTGAATTCGGAGTATGGTAAAGTAGCTCTTGGATGTGACACCCATCAAAGGATCCTTTGATGGGTGTCACAATGGCTTTATTTGCAGTATTTCTATCGATTATTTTGGAGATTTAGAATTCTTCTGTTTTACTAGATGGAATTTCCATGAATTAAATTCACAAGAACTACTAAGTTAGAGTTTTTCAATACAAAGTGAATTTTCAGGTTTATTATTTATAACCCTGTTGGTAGTTCAATCGCGGAATTTCTTTCTGTATTTCCGGAATATAAGTGTCAACCAACAAAGCGGCGGGACCAATGAGCCTACATAGCACCCACTGGCATTTATGTCGGGTCGTAGTCCCGAAGGCTATACCAAGCAACAGAGGAAGAGGCCAACAAGGCCAAAGCAGCTGGTGGCTGTTCGCATCAAATGACTTGTGAGGCGGCCCCTAAACATTTTGCGATAATGAGGGAGGCCCATGCTGGTGTCACAAGAGGCCACTGGCCAGGAGGGTTACCGAAAATGGGCTATCTTTCAGGATGTGATGTGAGTAGACTTTTTAAGAGGCCTTCGGTCTAAGGAAAAATGGCCTATGAGAGCCTCCCACTCATAACATAAGAGCTGACTTGATTTATCGTAAGTAAGCAAAAAAGAAAGAGTGAAAGAAAAAAGCTCCGGTCTTAACGCCCTTTTATTATTGTTGTGTTAAGCTCATTTTAATAAAAATTAAGGATGCTCTTCTTTTTGCCACCAAGTTCTATGCCCAAGAGAGAAAAGGAACGTGGGAAAGAATCGATAAAGAAAAAGAAGGAAAGGAAAGAACGAAGGAAGCGAGCTGGCGAGACCATTCGACCGATAGGGAGATGTAGCTACCAGTTCGCGCAGGGGAATGAAACGAGTCGTAGCTACCAGTATGCCCGGCCGGGTAGTCAATTGACTAGGAAATAGATCCTGGAGTTCGAGAGAAGCAAAAAGCAGGACAACTTCTCTCATCGAGATTGGGTTGGTTTTCAGTGTACCGTACTGTATCGAAAAGAGATAATTCATTTCTATAAGGACCAACGACGATCCTATCCTAAAGGAGAAGGAGGAGTCAGTCTTCTTTGAAGATCGAGGAATCAATAGGACAATTATGCCATTCGGACTATAGGGAATGATTACGAGAGAGACAATTCCAAGATCTCATTCTAGTTTTGAGGAGAATGAGTCCAAGGCTAGACAAGCCCGGATGCTACTATATGTACTGCTGCAAAAGATTTATTCTCTTACCCCATCCTTACACCAAGAAGGGTACTTTGTTACTAGCCAGGAACTTTCGCTTACTCCCTAAAAAGGACTAATAAGGAATGCAAAAAAGAAAGAATCAAAGACAAAAAAACGATCCCTTAGTTCCTTTGGTTTGGCTCGTTACGCTCCTTAGTAAGCGGATTGGTAGAACTTCAATGCACTTTACTCTTGACCATACTGGCTTTTTGACTTTTCTAGTCCGCCATTGACTACTTCGAAAGAGATAGAAGACTTAGCCGATTAGATTAGACCGATAGATGGGATAGGGAATATGAATCGGCAGGAGATAGACACGGGCTATAGAGAAGGAATGACCTAAAGATAGATACTCGATAGAAAAAGATATGTGTATCGAACGGGAAATCCATACTCGTAGGCGGTGATACCTCAAGCCTATGATACAACATTTTGAAGTAAGAAAGCAGTTGATAACGAAAAGGTAACCCCCGGTCGGACTTGGTAGGGTAGGAGCCGAATAGAAGGCATAAAAAAAAGTCAGAGGAATGAGCGGATAAAGAAGAATAAAGAGATTGGAAAGAGAATATTCATGTATTGAGGTAATCTAGTAGACCCTTAAATAAAGAGCATCCAAACCTAGAAACGAGAGCACGCCCATTACCATCAAACTGAAATAATTGAGAAATAGGAGGAGGGCTAAGCTCTAATAGCTTCCCTCAAACGCATGATGTAGTGACTTACTATGAATAATGTGAGCTAGCATTTGGGGCTAATGACTATAGATGTGATACCTTCTGGTCAGAGACGGAGAATCGCTGTTATCGGATCCGGTAATAAACGTATGCTTATTAGTAGGAGGGAGACTGAACCGGCTTACTTTGATTCCGCAGAAGAATCCGGACCAGAAGTAAGCGAGATATATCTCATACATTTCCTTGCCCGCTTTTGCTCAGATGAAGGGGAAGTACTGTTGATTGTGTTCCTCGAAGAAAGAAGGATAAGAATGAATGTCACGTACGGCGCTGCCGAAGGGGCTCTTTCAAGAGCCCACCTCGAATACTCAAGAAAGGAGTGGCTAGACAGGCAACCAAAGGATGAGGAGGCAGACAGATAAATAAAGAAAGTTACATTAACCTTAACCGTTTCTTACGGCACGGCAGAGCCAGAAAAAAGCTAACTCTAAGAAGCTACCTTTTCAAAACACAAGTCAAAGGCAACTCACCAGAAGTTTGTCCTCCTTTATGGGATCTCTAAAAAAAAAAAGCAGCATCTGTTTCATTCTTCCACCCTCGGTAGACTAGGGACGCTCACTGCTCCGGCTAAGGAAAGGAAGAGACTGTTTGCCCTTTCCGCTGGCATTTTTCAGCATCACCAATGCCGGCACTTGACGAAGGACGCTTGATCGCCACACAATGGGCTGGGCTGCCTGCGAAGGCGCGTGTTCTACTCCCCTTTTTCCTTCTTGAATCCGATCCCACGTGATCTTTCTTTCGACTACACTGATATTACGGGTGACCTCTTTCCCTCAGACGGGGAGCCTGATCATAGGTCCGATCTGTTAATGGATCATTACATGGAGCTAGCCCTGAACGATGGGGAAACCCTTCTAATAGATTTCCGGTCTCTTTTACACCAGTGGCGGGCAGTGCCTCTCAGCTAAGGCCATTCGAGTAAGAAGGTTGATAGGAGGGTCGAAGCTCATAACAAGACCTTTCTTAATGATTTTCCGATTCCGAGGTCAGGGATGAAGATCATTGGTTGTGGTGACTAGGCCTAGTGGTAGCTAATCCAACTCTAATTGGTACAAACCTTTTAAATCGCTATGGCAAGGAAGCGATCAACAGAAGCAACAACTACGCCTTAAACGGAGAATAGAACTACTTGTTGCTCACTTAAGACCGATTTCAAGCCAAGCAAGGACCCTACGATCAACCAAGCAGCGAGCCATAGATGAAGAGGAAGGGCTTCTTCTTGGAGTCCTTTCCTGTTCTAGCATCCCTTAGCGTTAATCCACCAGCTCGCCGATCTCCGTAGACATGGTCGCGATGTCTTCACGAGTCTCACCCATCGCGTCCATCAGCAGAGTCACCTTTGACTCTAAGGTCGGAGCTGGATTGGTCGGCACTTCAGCGGCTTTGTTTTCTCCTTGGTTCGGCTGCCTAGATGAAGAAGAAAGCTCGATCCGTATTTGAAACGAATCAAGCGTGTTGGGTTAGTTCACTACTTTCACTTTACCAAGCGTACGCAGTGTCTTGAGGGAAAGGTCGTAGTTATGGTCACGCACAACTACTAGTAGAGAACAAGTTTCAACACAAAGTAAGATAACCTTCTTGTTAGCGGGTGTCCCATAAGAATTCTTACATCATTCGCATGTTTTCGTACGCCGGACTATCGCTTTAGCGAGAGGCATTCCATCCACATCATCAGAAGAACGACCGTCTTTCCCTTCCGATGAGTTTGACCCGCTGATGTCCTCTTCAGGACGGTTGTTCCTGCCCTTTCCGGTAGTTAGCCTAGTTCCTTCGCCTAGGTCCCTATCTCTACGGACGGCTGGCTATATCTCACCCTTGCTTTGATGAGCGCTCCTGCCCCTTAGACCTCTGGACTTGAGCCGCAGCTCTTCACGTCTACGGCTTTCTTCTTCGCTTTAGACATGAAGGCGGAAGTGAGCCCTCTTTCCGTTCTTTCTTTGATTCACTGCCTGACTGCGTTCTCCGCTTCCTCAGACTCGCCCTGATTCACATTATGTTCCGAAGCTTGTTGCCCGAAATGGACTCCTCCCCCTTTTTTAATGTTTGCCTTGCGGGACTCTAGCTTCGCTTTTAGCTGTCGCCCCAGGGGCAGCGTGAAACACAAACCTACTAGGGTGGTTCTATTCTATCGCTAGCGTCGATCAAGGCTACCGCTCGCGCTCAGTTTGTCTGGGTCCACGCTTCCAGTGCGTACGCTTCACTACCGGGTTCCCCCACCTAGTGGTCATCACACGCTCTAGACAGAAAGGAGGAGGAAGAAGCGAAATGCCTAGTGATTTCGATTAGGACATCGAACTTTCCCTCCCTATTAGAGAAGTACCAAAGAGAGAAAAAAAACCGGGGATCAGATCAGGCAGAGCCTATACACTTTCTTCCGTTGCTACAACAACCAAAGGAAATTCAACTACCTTCTCCTCCTTCCTTTAGAGATGGGAGACGACTAACTAAGCGAATCATTATGGCCCTTTCTTATTATTCCTCCCCAGTGATGTCAACCTCGGATCGCTTCTTGATAGGTGATGGAATCACTAGCATTTAGGATAGTTTTTAGAGTCTTTTTATTGCATTTGTGTCGGTTTATGCTACTAACTCCTTGGTCCAGAAGAAGAAGACTAAAAGAAGCTAAGGAAGGAGTTATAAGCACTTAGGAGTGAAGATCGTTCACGAAGCAAAGCTTCTGTTGCCTCACCGCCCCAGCGGAGCCTTGTCACCGCCCCTGCGGGTGACGCCTTACACCGGAGCGCTCCCTGGGTCCTCGCCAGCGCCGGCCATGAAGTGTGTCACCGCCCCTGTGCCACTCCTTGGCGCCCCTGCGGTGAGTTGCTCTGAAGAAACGAAGACCAGCTCCCCTGCACCTTCCACTGCGCCCCTGCCTGCACCTCAACCTGGGAGCTAGAAGACGAAGAGGCTGTCTCACCGCCCCTGCGTTGACATAGGGACGCCCCGGCGGCTTGGCATAAAAAACGTCAAAAAGTCGAAGGGTCAGACATTTGAAGAGCATTAAAGATCCGCCCCTGCGGAATTGCCTAGCCGCCCCGGCGGCCATGAAGAAAATCAAGCGTTTTTGCCTTCACCGCCCCCGCGGAGCTGAAGGCCGCCCATGCGGTTTAACGTCAAAAGCTTTACTCCGGCTGTTTACACCACCATTATGGCATTAAAGGTGGCTGTTTTGTGCCGGCCATTTACTCCTATTTAGTGTCTTTTGTAGTATAAATAGTCCTTGGTTGATTGCTAGAATGATCCATCTTGTTAGCCAACAAATTATCCACTTAGATTATCTTGCTACCTTTGTAATGAGTTGCTAACTCCCTTGCTACATTGGGTTGGTTTGAAGCTGCGTTGTTACTTTGGTTGTAAGTTTTCTTTAATATAAGTTTTCATTCAGTAATGCTTTGTGTTTCCTTGATCTCCATTGCCTAATTGCATGTTTTACTATTACCTGAGATTGATCACCTTAGGTTCTAAAGTGCATGCAATTAACTAGGATTAATAGGTTCCGGGTTCGGGTCTTTAATCTAGTAGTAACTTTAAGTAATAACGGGTTGTAATTACTTAAAGAAAAGGAACACAAATATAAAGATAAGCTTAACGGTTTTAATCTTCTCTTTATATCCCTTAGTCTTTGTTTGAAAGCAAACTTGTTAATTGTTCCTGTAGGTTTACGGAACACTAACCTGTTAACTTGTGTTGATGCCGGTTGGCTCAACACATATATATGATCGAGACGGGAGATTACTTGAAACTTGTAAAAGGAACTCACCAAAGTAGCAACTGCATGCTTAGAATCAACCTAGTGTAGATTCACCCATCATCTTCTTACTTGTCGCATTGATCGTTTTCATAAGTTTTTGTGTGCATCAATCCAACCAAAATCCCCCCTTTTTGTTACTTGTTACCATAATCGATAATTTCATCTAATAAAACACCTTAACTCTCTTGGGGTCGACCCTTACTTAACTATTATACTTGTTTTAGTGCTAAGTTGGGATTTACTTTTGATTGGGTATAGACGACCTTAGAAATACCTTCAGTCAAAATTTGGCACCGTTTCCGGGGAGTTTTAGTGTTTTATTTTATTGTTATTATTGATTATGGGTTTGAACCATTTTTATGGTTCAAACCCGTGCTACTAACTCCGGCTTTGCTACATTTGATCTAGAAATTGAGAGGATGCACATCCGGCAACAAAGACAACAACAACTTCAACAAGAGATGGCTGACCGTACACTTCGTCAACTCAAGCAGTCCACCTTGGCTCAAAACCCCCTTGCGGTCACTATACCGGCATTAGGGGAAGGAGTAAATTTTGAGCTCAAGCCAGGTCTCATTCACTTGCTTCCATCATTCCATGGGCTAAGTGGCGAAGACCCAATCAAACACCTTGGGAAGTTCCATACCGTGTGTATGAGCATGAAGCCGGCCAACATTACCGAAGAGCAAATCAAGATGAGGGCATTCGGCTTCACACTCAAGGATTCCGCGGATGATTGGTATTATAACCTTCTATCCGGGAGCATCGACACTTGGGAGAACCTTCACAAGGCATTTTTGGAGAAATACTTCCCAGCCAAGAAGGCCAATAGCTTGAAGAAAGCTATAAGCAACTTCGAGCAAGAGGCGAACAAAACTCTCTACGAGTAATTCGAAAGGTTTGCACGCCTCCGATCCAGCTGTCCTTTTCACGGATATTCAACTCAAGATCTAGTCTTTTACTTGTACAATGGCTTGCTCGATAATGAAAGGAGGATCGTCGATACGGCTTGCGGAGGTAATATTCTTAACTCCACTCCTGACCTTGCTTTGGAAAAGATACAGGAACTAGCGGAAGGAACTCGGAACTTTGGAAGGACCCCGTCCAAGAAAGGAGTTCATGCAGTGAGTTCCGGGAACGGCGGGAAGAGTGAGATCTCCACCGAGCTCGCGGAGCTGAAGGAAATGGTGAAGAGACTAACACTTAAGGGAACCCCACAGCAGCTCAAAGCTTGTGGAGTATGTGCTTGTTCGCTCCAAACGGTGTGTGCAAGCTTTAAATTTATAACCCTAGACGTAAGCTTAAAACAAGGATGCGAACCCGCAGTGTACGGGTCAATCGTAGTAAAAAGCAAGGAATTCCAGGGGTCGATCACAAGGACTTAGTGAAACAAAGTCGATAACGGTAAGCTTTAGCAATTACTAACCACAATAGCAATTAAAACAATCAAAGATGATAAAAGTCGATAAGGGAAATATGCAATTCTAGGGATTAAAGCATCTGGTTGTGGTTCCAACTCAAGATCTCAAGATAAGCGGACAAAGCTGAGGTTTTTGCATGGGGAAGGTGTTACTAAAGTGGAATAGATCACCGGGTAAGTCTCACTACTCACTAATCCCAAACCGTAACTCCTATTACCGGGTAAGTCTCAAGGAATTAAGATGAGGAACTATAACCTCAAACTAACACACCACCTAAGGGAATAGAATCAACCTTTACCGGGTAAGTCTCAGGCTAACTCACAAAGATGTGATGAAAGCACACTCAAACCCCAATAAAGGATAAACCTTTATTACCTACACTTATGATCTTAGGTAAACAAACAAAGGAATTACCGGGTAAGTCTCATCCTAAGCTTGCATTGAACCAGAAAAGGTGTAATAAGAATAGGATTTGGCAAACTCTAACACTTAACTCTCAGTTTCGGATCAGATAAGTCACCTCGGTCAGAAGAATTCTACCCCGGCCGAGATGTTCATCGACTGAGCGAGATGCTTGGGGTTAAGGTTAAAGGCTCGAACTTTCAGGGTCCTACTGTGATTAAGATTATTCTATCATTGTTTTTCCCACAACCTTCAGCCAATCACCCTAGAATCACACAAAGAGATTAGCCACTCATCATCATGAAAGTATTAATCAATTATATGGGAAGAATGTGAATATTTGAACAAGAAGAACTTAATAGAAAGACTTCAATAACTGAATCAAATATCACTCAAACAAGCGTTCCTTGGATAGAAATCCAACAAGACAACAAAGAGGAAGGGAATCTGAGATGATCTTACAAAAACCCTTCAAAAGCTATAAAAGCTATAAACTTCCTTCTTCAACCTTCAAAAAGGTTCTTCAAATCTCCCAACTGGAGTATGGCTGCTGCGGTGTATAAACCCTGATAGGTGGTATATCATGATATGGATTTGTGGAAAATCCAACCCTTTTTATAGGAAAATTACTCTCCAAAGATAAGATATTTTAGAAAGATCTCTTCCCATAAAAATAGGTAAAATATATGATCTAGCATATCTTCTTCCTTCCAGGAGCCAAGCCCAAAAATATAAGATCCTCTTTCCAAAGATAAAAGATCTCAGCCAAGAATAAAATATTCTCGTCGCGTCCAAGGTGTTCCCCTCGGTCGAGTCGACTTCTCTGGATCACCTCGGTCGAGGTGACTCTGTGGTCAACCGAGGTGAGTCACAACTGAATGTGAAATCTCTCAAATCTGGTCCAAAGTGAATCTCTAATCCATGGCTATGCTTCCTGGATGTTTTCTTATGTTCCTGAATGTAGCTCCAATGACTCCATAGCTCCTTTTGCTCCTTTTTGATGCAAAACGTGCCATTTTACCTACGATTACAACAAAACTAGGTGTAGACCTCGATTCCCGCAAAGGTAGATGAAATGGTAATATAATCACATAATATACATATAAACATGCAGATTATTGAAGATAAAACGTCCAAACAAACCCCAAAATATAGACTATAATTCATGCTATCAAAATACCCCATACTTAGCCCTTGCTTGTCCCCAAGCAAGTTCCGCATATAAAAGGCAAGATAGAATGGATTATAAGTCATAAAGATCAATGAAAAAGTCTTTCAAAACATCTTAATAGTGTGCTACAATCATAGATCACTCTAAGAGAATACTTCATGGAATTTAAAATCAAAATATGATCAAAACATTTTATAAATATAAGAAAGTTGTTCATCTTTGCATAAAATCATAGAATGCATAATAAGTCATAATTATCGAAATTAATCATGCATAATCCAGTTTAAACCACTAAGTCAATCAACAAGCTCGAGGTCTCAAGGGCTTCCCAAAAGAAAGGTCAAGAAACGTGTAGGGTAGGGATGTATGTAAGGTAATGTGGTGCTAGAATCCGGGAAAAGGATATACTTCACTTTCACTTTGACTTTCAACATCTTCCACCAATAAGCTTTGCTTATTTCACACTTTTTCTTTTACTTTACTTTTTGGGATGCATGGACATAGGTGCACAATAACCGAAGCCCAGGAAATCAGCAATCATCAATTTCTTGAGATGCATCAAACCCTTGATGCACATACCATGACCCGTTAGGAATATCGCTCAATCCGACTTTGGCAAGACACAAACACCCGGCTATGTGAATGGTGCCGAGTTACTCATCATCATGATTGACTTCCCCAAACCTATTTATTGCTTTCTAACACTTTCACTTCCAGCCAACTTCTCAACTTTAACTTCACTTGCTTTCACCACTTCGCTTGCTTCCAAATTCCCGGATAGGTAAAGGGAGGCAAAAATGTATATGAGGGACTAAGCATGATTAAGAAGAAGAAGAGAGAAGAATAAATTGCCTTGGTCTTTCCAGGAAGAAAGTGAGAGAACTCATAACGTGGTGTCAACCTTCAAATTTAACATAATTTGGATAAAAACAAAGTATTAAACATGCCAAAAATTTCAAACAAAGCATTTAGCAACTTAATTATATCATAAAACCTTTCAAGCATATAAAGATTTCAAAACCCGTCAACAAACAAGATCTTCACTGAGATCATATCCAGATAAGAAGCACAAAAAATCGTTTTGAAAACTCTCAGTTAAACCACCTCGGTCTAGGTGTTCTTAGGTCAACCGAGGTAAAACACCTCGTTCGGCCAGAACTGCCCCGGTCGAGGTCAAAATTTTTTTTTTCTGTCCAGTTTTGACGTTTTTCTCAATCAAATAACCTGTATGTATGCATGTAATCTTAGATAAAAACCATAGAAGCAAAATAGGCATAAATATCCGATAATGTAGAGTCATACATCACATAAGTCATCAAATACATAAACACCCCATACTTGGGACACACTGTCCCAGTGGGTCAAAATAAGTCTAAGGAAATAAAATACTCACCGGACATAAAGCTGAGTTGCATAATAAATAAGAAAGAAAATCCTGCAGCTCTCAATAGTCACGATCCGGTGGTGGTGATGGTGGTACGTATGGATACTGAGATGGGTCGAACGGGTAGCCCATGATCTGCTGAAACTGGATCTGCGCCATCATGTGCTGGTAATGTTGTCTCTCCTGCATCTCACGGATATCCAGTGATAGGGCAGCATAAGAATCAATCATCTGATCCGTCAGATCATCGATCCGACAGTGAGCCTCTGGATCTCTGTGTCGGCGTACCCTATGCCTAGCAGGTCTCACTGGTAATGTGGCTGGTGCAGGCTCAGTATCATCATCATCAATGTCAATAACTGGCGCACTCGTCCCAGCAGTATCCGTCCCTGTATCCATAGGAACTCCACCATCCCTGTCATCGTCATTAGCAGTCTCCTCCTCTACCTCATCCTCCTCAGCTGGCGCAGCTGCTGCCTCTCTATAATCCTCCATCAATGGGATCCAAGTAGTCTTCCAGTAGTGAGGGTCATAGACAGAGAACTGGGGCGACCATCTGATCCCCTGCGGTGCAGTCAGCTCCCATGGCATAGCCACATATGGTGTAGTGAGTCCTCGGGGAACCAGAATCCTCCGAGTGATCATCTCCTGTAGCCCTAGCGGCTTGGCAGCCGCCACCATAGTACAAGCGCTGAGGCCCATGTCCTGATAGCTAGCAATGTGGGTCACGAGGCCTCCGCAACAGATGTCCCCCTTCGCCTTGGCCTTGATCCTGTACAGATCCTCTGCCAGCATCAAGCCAAAGTCTGGGATCCCTCCACTCACCATGCAATAAAGGCTGAAAAGCTCCCCCTGTCGGACCTTCTGGGGCGTCTCAGTACGCGCCAGAAGAGTCTCGCTGAAAATACGGTGAGCTAACCTAAAAGCTAGGTGAAAAATAATCTTCTCCCTGGAGTCTCCAGGGCGCCATCTATCTGCGTGCTCAACTACATGAGCAATCTGACCCCAAAACTCCCTAGCTACAGTCCGGGAGGAAAAATCAACAGCGGTCGGGGCCGGGAAACCAAAAATCTCTCTCCAATACTCTAAAGGAACTAAGAAGTTCCGGTTCATCAACTGGTACTTCACAGAACGCTCTGTGGGGAGGTAGGTGAAGGAGCTGACAAACTCCAAGGTAGGCTCTAAATAGGCCGGTGCACGGATCTCAGTAAACCGATCTAGCCCTACCATCGATATCATCCGTCTAAGGTCTCCATCCACGTGGAGACAATCAAAAGCCGATACGTCCAGGAAGCGTGGTGCAATCACTGGACGGGCTGCTATACGGTCATAATCGATCTGGTGTCGCTCGTGGATCACCGGTCGATAAGGTCTGGAAGAAGAAGAAGAAGAAGGAGAAGGGGAGGATCTATCCCTAAAGACAAGCTGTCTATCTGAACTCATTCTCAACAAACTCTGTCAGATCACCTCGGTCGGTCTGACACAACTCAAGAATACCTCGGCCGAGGCACAGCACGACTGGACCGAGGCGAAGAACTGCGCGATCGGATCTCTCAAAAATCCAGTTCTTTTCCCCCAAAATCACTACAACTGGTTCCTATGGGGTACTTAATCCGTTTCTCAGCAAATGCAAGGGCAACCAAAGCCCAATTCGAAACAAAATAGTGAAAGGAGAGAGGTTAGGGTTTTTTCGATGTTTACCCCGATTCGGTCGATTCAGTTCGTTTTTCTTGCAGATTGACACTTGCACTGGGATCCTCTATCCTTTCTTTGCAATTTGGAAGCAAGAATCGTCGAAAACGATCGAAGAAGGGCGAAGCGAGGCGAGGGGCTGCCGCGGTCGAGGAGAGGTAAAAAAAGAAGAGGGAGAAATTTAACCCCCTTTTTATACCCTTTCTGGAACTGCTGTCACCTCGGTCGAGGTGGTCTCGACTGGACCGAGGTGGTACGGACCGAGGTGGTTCTTCAGAAACCCTAGTCGCCTCGGTTGCTCAAGAATCATCTCGGTCGAGGTGCTTTGACAGCAACCGAGATGTGCCTCAGTCAAACTCCGTCTTCTCAAATTCTCGAACTTTTGTTCTTCCAGTTATGCTCCTGGTTTGTACTCCTTCCTTAGATGTCACCTGTTATCTGTCTAGGACGCCAAAAATAAAACAAAGCAAAGCAAAAGCAAAACTGTCTAAGCTAGACTAGAAAAAGGGAAAAGAAAGCAATACCTTGGGTTGCCTCCCAAGAAGAGCTTGGTTTAAGGTCGCTAGCTGGACCAAATGGTATCTCTCAAACGTGATGGGAGGTGCCCTCACCCCATACTTAACCTTCGTCATGGGGTGAGATAAGTAAGTCTATCAAACGCTCCAACAAGTGCAAGTGCTCATCGGATCCATAATGAAACTCTCCCAAAAAGGTTCCGGTTCCTAACTTACCGGAAAATGGTAGGATCTCCTACGTACAAGTTTGTACGGTTTGGTCCTCACCGGAATCCTACCGGTCTTCCTCTTTTTCCGTGGGACATAACTTAGTCTTTCGTCCCATCCTTTCCTTGATCGAGAAAACAGCTTCTCGAGAATCCTAGTAGCTTCCCCATCTTTATCTTGGGGATGGTACAAGGTCCTTAGCATGCGAGGGACCACATACTTGAACAAGAGATACTTCATCGCCTTAACGGTGTAGTGTTTGCAAACTCCACTCCTTATAATCCAAGGAGTATCTTCTTCCAACAGTTGCAAGGGAGGTTTCATCTTGATCTTAGGAGGTTCTTTCGGAAGAGACCTCCAACTCTCCGGTGCATTCCTGAGAAATTCAGAAATTTTAATAGGGATTTCAAACGAAGTAGGAGAATGTACCTTGTAAAGTTCTCCAAAGCTTGAGACAAGTTTCATGTTGGGTTGATAATCCATGCACGAAATCCTTCTCAGCTCAGCTGGTCTTTCTTCCATCTTGACCACAGTCTCAGCAATTTGGCCAAGGTTTTCCGTATCTTCCAGTTCTACAGATTTTTCCTCCACCTCGGCCGATCTCTCTTTCACCTCGGCCGAGGTCTCAACAGTTAGATCGAAATCTTCCAAATCTTCTTCTCCCTCAAAAGCTTCAGGAGAAATTTCTGGTTTGATTGGAGGGGTGCTTGGAACTTGCAGTACTTCCTTATGCTCCTCTTCCGGCTTAGCATAGGATAGGGTGCTTTCCTTGAGCTCCTCCACCTTCTTCATCAACCTCTCCCATCTTGATTCAAGAGAATCTTCAAGAGGTTGCTCACAAATCTTTTTAGGGACATTCAGTTCATCCCACATCGCAAGTTCATGCTTAATGGCCTCTTCTCTTTCCCATTCATTGTTGAACCAATAGAAGGAGTACTTCTCCTCCAAGTATTCACAATGGTCTGCCCTAGCACTTTATCTTGCTATCCAGTCCAGATCAAATGTAGTCATCAGATATCCTGAAAACTACAAAACTCATAGAAAGAGTAGTTAGTAGCAACAGGGGCAAGTGCCCCGAAAGCAAACCGCGACCGGCTCGGTCTAGACCAAGTCCCCGGCAACGGCGCCAAAAACTTGTTCGCTCCAAACGGTGTGTGCAAGCTTTAAATTTATAACCCTAGACGTAAGCTTAAAACAAGGATGCGAACCCGCAGTGTACGGGTCAATCGTAGTAAAAAGCAAGGAATTCCAGGGGTCGATCACAAGGACTTAGTGAAACAAAGTCGATAACGGTAAGCTTTAGCAATTACTAACCACAATAGCAATTAAAACAATCAAAGATGATAAAAGTCGATAAGGGAAATATGCAATTCTAGGGATTAAAGCATCTAGTTGTGGTTCCAACTCAAGATCTCAAGATAAGCGGACAAAGCTGAGGTTTTTGCATGGGGAAGGTGTTACTAAAGTGGAATAGATCACCGGGTAAGTCTCACTACTCACTAATCCCAAACCGTAACTCCTATTACCGGGTAAGTCTCAAGGAATTAAGATGAGGAACTATAACCTCAAACTAACACACCACCTAAGGGAATAGAATCAACCTTTACCGGGTAAGTCTCAGGCTAACTCACAAAGATGTGATGAAAGCACACTCAAACCCCAATAAAGGATAAACCTTTATTACCTACACTTATGATCTTAGGTAAACAAACAAAGGAATTACCGGGTAAGTCTCATCCTAAGCTTGCATTGAACCAGAAAAGGTGTAATAAGAATAGGATTTGGCAAACTCTAATACTTAACTCTCAGTTTCGGATCAGATAAGTCACCTCGGTCAGAAGAATTCTACCCCGGCCGAGATGTTCATCGACTGAGCGAGATGCTTGGGGTTAAGGTTAAAGGCTCGAACTTTCAGGGTCCTACTGTGATTAAGATTATTCTATCATTGTTTTTCCCACAACCTTCAGCCAATCACCCTAGAATCACACAAAGAGATTAGCCACTCATCATCATGAAAGTATTAATCAATTATATGGGAAGAATGTGAATATTTGAACAAGAAGAACTTAATAGAAAGACTTCAATAACTGAATCAAATATCACTCAAATTAAGCGTTCCTTGGATAGAAATCCAACAAGACAACAAAGAGGAAGGGAATCTAAGATGATCTTACAAAAACCCTTCAAAAGCTATAAAAGCTATAAACTTCCTTCTTCAACCTTCAAAAAGGTTCTTCAAATCTCCCAACTGGAGTATGGCTGCTGCGGTGTATAAACCCTGATCGGTGGTATATCATGATATGGATTTGTGGAAAATCCAACCCTTTTTATAGGAAAATTACTCTCCAAAGATAAGATATCTTAGAAAGATCTCTTCCCATAAAAATAGGTAAAATATATGATCTAGCATATCTTCTTCCTTCCAGGAGCCAAGCCCAAAAATATAAGATCCTCTTTCCAAAGATAAAAGATCTCAGCCAAGAATAAAATATTCTCGCCGCGTCCAAGGTGTTCCCCTCGGTCGAGTCGACTTCTCTGGATCACCTCGGTCGAGGTGACTCTGTGGTCAACCGAGGTGAGTCACAACTGAATGTGAAATCTCTCAAATCTGGTCCAAAGTGAATCTCTAATCCATGGCTATGCTTCCTGGATGTTTCCTTATGTTCCTGAATGTAGCTCCAATGACTCCATAGCTCCTTTTGCTCCTTTTTGATGCAAAACGTGCCATTTTACCTACGATTACAACAAAATTAGGTGTAGACCTCGATTCCCGCAAAGGTAGATGAAATGGTAATATAATCACATAATATACATACAAACATGCAGATTATTGAAAATATAACGTCCAAACAAATCCCAAAATATAGACTATAATTCATGCTATCAGTGCTGACCCATATCATCCAACGGACATGTGTCGACAAGTCCAGGATGACGAAGCTGAAGTAAACACAATGGGTTATGGACAACCACAGCAGCAAAGGCCTAGGAACGATCCCTATGAACAGAATTTAATGCCAAACTGGCGTGACCAACAAAACTTTCGTTGGAGGGATCAACAAAACCAACAACAACAGCTCTATCAAGATAAGTATTAATCAACCGAAGATATGTTACAGGTTTTGACTAAATACTTTGCTACTCATGTCCAAACAACAGAATCTAGCATCAAGAACCTCGAAAAACAGGTTGGTCAAATGGCGGAAGCCATTACAAGAATTGAAACTAGGTCCTCCGGAGGATTACCTTCATAGACGGTTATAAACCCAAAGGTGATGCTGGAGGAGGCTCAATCATAGAGGTAGAGTCCTTACGTCGAGCCAACGACGTAAAACAAAGGCGCTGATTCGGGAGGCAACCCGAAGGAATAAGAAGAGGAGCTTCTGTCAAGAAAACCGCCCATGCGGCTGGGTGACCCCGCCCCAGCGGTGACTCCCTCGCCTAGTGCCGCCCCCGGTGCTGGGCCAGCTTCTGCAACATACTGGCCACCGCCCTCGCGGTGACACCCCACGCCCCTGCGGCGGCCATCCTTGACATGCACCCTCAGCGCCGCCCCAGGCGCTGAGGCTGCATACCCCTCTTCCTCGTTACCACCCTTGCGTTGACAAACGCCGCATCTGCGGTTTTGTTAAGGAAAGAAAAAAATAGACTTCCCAAAAATAACCTACAACTACCGCCCTTTACATTCCTCCTCCATTCACCCCCAAACCCTAATCCACCTCACCTCCATACGCCCCTGTGCCCTCCGGAAGCTCTCACACCGCCCTGTCCAAACGCGCCTTCGCCAGCTCCGAAGACTACTGCCTTTTTGCGACGCCAGCCCTCACCACCACCACACACAAACATCCCCTCAACCCTCTCACTCTCGCCCTCCACTGCCCCGCCTCCGGCGACGTCTACAACCGCAAAGAAGACGCCGGAACAGCCCCATCACCACAACCTCCGCCGAACTCCCAAAAATCGCCCTCTGATCTTCGACCGCCCCTGCGCCTACAAGCCCCCGCCTCTGTGCCGTGCCGCCCCTGTGTCTGCTTCAGCTGCCCTTGCGGAAAACACAACAAAGGGTTCGTCTCTTACTCAATTTTCTGAAATTTCTAATTCCTCTGATTGTTCAAACTGCAAGTGATGGAAGACCAGAGGAAATATAAATTGTTGGAAGCTGAGAAGGAACGATACAAGATCGTACAAGGTCGGGATGTGTATGCAACCCGGTTTTTGGACGTTCCAACTTTGGAACGTTTGGGCATGTTGGAGAGCATGCAGGAATTCCTCAACAACGTTGGGCTCGGTGATTTTCTGATAACAAGCGCTCCAACATACCCCGAGCTCAGCCGCCAGTTCATTGCCACTTTCAAAATGGAAACGGTGGACCATGGTTGTGCTGGACTTTCATTCAAGATCAACAAACGAAAGTATATATTGGACTACACCCAGCTGCAGGAGGCATTAGGGGTGACTATAGCCGCTTCCGACGATTGGTGGGAACCCATCCTGACACCCGACTTGATGGAGTTTTGGCAGGCCGCCACCAGGTCTGAGTTTCATGCAGGGGGTGAGTACTCCAACAAATTCACTCACCCCTGTTTGAGGCTCATCTCGAAGATCTTTGTGAGTGTCTTCTGTGGACACAAGGAGGAGAATAAGGTCGCTCTCAAGGACCTTCTATTGCTCTACTCATGCCTCCCTACGAACGGCTGGGTACCGGATTGGCCGTACCTCTTCCTTACTGCTTTGAAGCGGATTATGAAGAATGAGCCATGGGACATTGCGGGAGGCGGGATCATCTCCTTGTTAGCTGCACAGATGATGGATCTCGCAGCCTTGGAGGACGGACTGGAGGCCGCACTTTATACGGAGGGTATGTTGAGGAGGTGTAGGCTCCTTAGGAGGGACGGGGAGAACCTCTTTTGGCTCTCTTTAATAGATGGGAGTCACATTACATACCTCCCTCAGCGACTTCCACTGGGAGACGAGCTCTCAGAGTTGTACGTACCAGCTGACCCTGTTCCGCCGAGACGGCCTCAAGAGGATATTATTGGGAGATATGTTGCAGGCTCCAGCCGAGCCCCGGTCACTGATGAGGAGATGCCTACTGCAGCACGGGACGACAGTCAGGCCATGGAGAGCCTTCAGGCTCAGATGGCTGCCTTGACCACACAACATCAGGCATGGCAGACCGAGTACCAACAATCCATACTTGACCAGCAGCAAGCGTGGCAGTCCAACTTTGCCTCCTCCATGACAACTCACTTCGACCGCCGACAAGATGCTTTGCAAACGGCCCATCAAAAGCAGTTGGAGACTCAGCAACTGGCTTGGCAAGCTAGCTACGAGACTTCATTTAGAGAGAGGATGGAGGCTCAGGAGGGCCCCATCGACACGCTCAACCGCCGGCAGGAGCACTTCTTCTGCCACTTCCCTTACGACCCGGATGAGGGTCTAGGTGGTCCATTTGGACCACCCCACTGAGTGATACACTTCTCTTCCCATTCCCACATTTATCTTTGACTCATTTCCACTTTAAGGGCAAAGTGATCTTCAAGTATGGGGGAGGGAATTATCATTGCTTGTACAGTTCATTTGAGTTGTTTTGAGTTGTTTTGATTTGTCTTGCATTTTAATTCAGATTGAAATTCACAAAAAAAAAAAGAAAAAGCCAAAGAAAATCCTTGGATAAACCAAAAATCCGAAAGGGCGGTTTAGGCAAAAAGAAGGTAGTCCGACCAACCATAGGTTGGTGCAAAATTGGACTTGAGGGATGTGAGTTCTAGTGAGATCATCAAAAGAAGAAGAGTGGCAAGGTGAAAACCCGAAAGGGCGCCTTGGCAAAATGAGCGACACCGAGTGTAGGTTTCCCTTCCGGCGTTTGGCGACATAAGAAGGGGAGTCATAAGGAGGTTGTCCGGGCAAGCCACTCTTGGAGCAATAAGGATGGTAGTTTCTCCCTTTTTCTCACATTTCCTCTCTTTTTCTTTTTTCTTTCTTGGCTTTTCTTTTGTTTTCATTGTCTTTTCTGCTTGCCCATGCTTCGTGAGGCCTTTGAGTCTAGTTGCTGTCATTTGTTTTACTCGGGACGAGTAAAAGGTCTAAGTATGGAGGAGTTTGATAGGTGATGAAATCACTATCATTTAGGATAGTTTTTAGAGTCTTTTTATTGCATTTGTGTCGGCTTATGCTACTAACTCCTTGGTCCAGAAGAAGAAGACTTAAAGAAGCTAAGGAAGGAGTTATAAGCACTTAGGAGTGAAGATCGTTCACGAAGCAAAGCTTCTGTTGCCTCACCGCCCCAGCGGAGACTTGTCACCGCCCCTGCGGGTGACGCCTTACACCGAAGCGCTCCCTGCGCCCTCGCCAGCACCGGCCATGAAGTTTGTCACCGCCCCTGCGCCACTCCTTGGCGCCCCTGCGGTGACTTGCCCTGAAGAAACGAAGACCAGCTCCCCTGCGCCTTCCACTGCGCCCCTGCCTGCGCCTCAACCTGGGAGGTGGAAGACGAAGAGGCTGTGTCACCGCCCCTGTGTTGACATAGGGACGCCCCGGCGGCTTGGCATCAGAAACGTCAGGAAGTCGAAGGGTCAAACATTTGAAGAGCATTAAAGATCCGCCCCTGCGGAATTGCCTAGCCGCCCCGGCGGCCATGAAGAAGATCAAGCGTTTTTGCCCCCACCGCCCCCGCGGAAGGCCGCCCCTGCGGTTTAACGTCAGAAACTTTACTCCGGCTGTTTACACCACCTTTATGGCATTAAAGGTGGCTGTTTTGTGCCGGCCATTTACTCCTATTTAGTGTCATTTGTAGTATAAATAGTCCTTGGTTGATTGCTAGAATGATCCATCTTGTTAGCCAACAAATTATCCACTTAGATTATTTTGCTACCTTTGTAATGAGTTGCTAACTCCCTTGCTACATTGGGTTGGTTTGAAGCTGCGTTGTTACTTTGGTTGTAAGTTTTCTTTAATATAAGTTTTCATTCAGTAATGCTTTGTGTTTCCTTGATCTCCATTGCCTAATTGCATGTTTTACTATTACTTGAGATTGATCACCTTAGGTTCTAAAGTGCATGCAAATAACTAGGATTAATATGTTCCGGGTTCGGGTCTTTAATCTAGTAGTAACTTTAAGTAATAACGGGTTGTAATTACTTAAAGAAAAGGAACACAAATATAAAGATAAGCTTAACGGTTTTAATCTTCTCTTTATATCCCTTAGTCTTTGTTTGAAAGCTAACTTGTTAATTGTTCTTGTAGGTTTACGGAACACTAACCTATTAAGTTGTGTTGATGCCGGTTGGCTCAACACATATATATGATCGAGAAGGGAGATTACTTGAAAACTTGTAAAAGGAACTCACCAAAGTAGCAATTGCATGCTTAGAATCAACCTAGTGTAGTTTCACCCATCATCTTCTTACTTGTCGCATTGATCGTTTTCATAAGTTTTTGTGTGCATTAATCCAACTAAAATCCCCCCTTTTATTACTTGTTACCATAATCGATAATTGCATCTAATAAAACACCTTAACTCTCTTGGGTTCGACCCTTACTTAACTACTATACTTGTTTTAGTGCTAAGTTGGGATTTACTTTTGATTGGGTATAGACGACCTTAGAAATACCTTCAGTCACTTCTCTCACTTTCAATTTAGCAAGAAGAGCTCTGATTCAACACGACTTGGGAGCAGGGCCTATTTCTTTTCGTCTGGTATGAATTCCTAAGGTGCTAATGTAGTCATTCTCTTCACATTCTTCATAGCTGATGGTTCTGGAGAAAACGGATTTTTCTGGATCAAGGATACGGCTCATTAGCTACCGGAAAAAAGGCCGCGAGAAATTGCATATATGATGTAAAGATAGCCCAACACTTTATCTTCGGCAAATAGGCCAGCATTGCAGGATTCAATTCTAATTAATAGAGCAAACAAAAGAGGAAAGCGTTCGGTTGGACGGACAAAAGAGCATACGATGGCTATCGTACACAAAGGAAATCCTATTTCGTAATCATTTTTGGCATCGTCTTTGATATGAGAACTAATTTGATTTGATTTGTCTTTGATTGAAAAAACTCGACTACACTAAGACCAAAATCTTATCTGGAGCTTGGATAGCAGCTAGGTCTAGATGGAAGTTATGAGCATTACGTTCATGCATAACTTCCATACCAAGGTTAGCGCGGTTAATAATATCGGCCCAATAATTACACGACCTTGACTATCAACTACAGATTGGTTGAAATTGAAGCCGTTTAGGATAAATGCCATAGTACTAATACCTAAAGTAGTAAACCATATACCTACTACAGGCCAAGCAACTAAGAAGAAATGTAAAGAATGAGAATCGTTGAAACTAGCATATTGGAAGATGAATCGGCCAAAATAACCATGAGCAGCTACAATATTCTTAGTTTCCTCCTCTTGACCAAATCTGTAACCTTCATTAGCGGATTTATTTTCTGTGGTTTCCCTGATCAAACTAGAGGTTACCAAAGAACCATGCATAACACTGAATAGGGAGCCGCCGAATACACCAGCTACGCCTAACATGTGCAGGTTACCATCCTGAGAGGAACCGGCCTTTAGTTAAAATAGAAAGACTATAAAAACAGAATTTCTGGAAGGATGGAACAAAACCAAGACACCAAACAATAAAGGCAACCAAAGAAATGTCAAACTAAGAGCCTAACCTAAGTCCAGCATCTCAAGTTCTTAGGTGGGGGCAGGATTCGAACCTGCAATCTTTAGACCATGAGCCTAACGAGTAAGCCAATTCCTCTACCCCGCTTCAAATCCTTTTCAAACTCTCACGAGCAGAATTTTCTACATTTTTCTTTCTTCACCGGGCTTGGACCATGTCTCCCGAACAATCTCAATACATATGGCACAAGACGATTCCACATATCGAGGTCGGAATGGGATCGGGTGTTTTCACGTCTCACCGTAGTGCCCGGTTTGTCTTGATTTCCTATTGATGAGCAAGAAGGAAAATGGAACTATTGGATTTTTTGACTTGCCTCTGGCTATGTGTCCAAAGGCCACCCTTCTAAGCCCACCACCAGTGGAAGCAAGCTAGCCCCCTATGTTGGTTGGGGGAAGAGGGCACTTTCATCGCGAAGGATTCAATCCAGCCACAAGTTCCCCTACGGCTACCTTGTTACGACTTCACCCCAGTCGAAGACCCCACCGTGGTATGCGCCAATAAGACCACCAAAAGCCTTTGTGGCACTAGTGGTACACAGAAGTCATGGGTGATCATTGGTCCGATGCTTCGGGCGAAACCAATTCCCAAGTTGTGACGGGCGGTGTGTACAGGGCCCGGGTACATATTCACCGCGGCATGCTGATCCGCGATTACTAGCGATTCCAACTTCATGTTCTCGAGTTGTAGAGAACAATCCGAACTGATGCAATCTTTCTGGATTCGCTCCGCCTTACAGCCTTGCTTCCCATTGTAGTTACCATTGTAGCACGTGTGTGGCCCAGCCCATAAGGGCCATGCGGACTTGACGTCATCCCCACCTTCCTCCAGTATATCACTGGCATTCCCTCGTGAGTGCGGCACACACCTTTTTGTTTGTTTGGGAGCCGTTTCGGTGGAGCGTACTAAACCCACTACGTACCACATCACCGTGCGGCTCGCTTGAATGCTGAGTCTTTCTCCGCCGTGAACCTGCAAGATAAGGCCAAAAACTGGACTTGACTAAACATTCTTATTAGTCAAGCTTAACGTCCTTATTGAAAACGAAGCCTTTATTCAACTAATGGCTAGGCGAATACCTATGACTACCTCTCGGTAACGGGCCGACTAGCGATACTCCCCTTTTATATGATCCTGCTATCAATAGGGGTAGTTATGGTAGGTAGGGTTAGGAAGAAATCTATATCTTATACCTCAGCCATGTTCATCTTTTAAACTTTTATTCTTAGGGCCATAGCGGCGTAGTAGAAGGCCTTCCGTCCATCCGTATGTAGTAGGAGCCTTATGCCTTAGCTGAGCCGTTCCCACTAAAGAACAGAATACTCTAACCCTGGGAACCGGGGCCTGGCCATCCGTCGTTTGCGGTTGACGTTCCGGAAAAGTTACCCGTCGACAGTTGAATGTTTTGATCTGGTTCGATTCATGATCGCATCTGCAAACTTTTTCCCGTGGGCCGCCACCCCCCCAGTCCAGGCATTGATCTATATCACTTCAGAAGAAAGGATATAACAGTACTTACCTTCTCCTTGGTGAGTCGAAGTGATATACATCACCTTGCGATCTAGGTATTCTGTTTTTGTTTCCTAGAATTTTTGTAAAGGGCCTCAGTCTTCCTTTAACTTTTTAAAAATTCCTCTCGAGCTACTAGGCCATGGCCAGAGGAGAGGAACTATTTCAAGCAAGGATGCTATGACCTCAGACCTATTCCCGATTGCAGAAGCAAAAGGGCGGCCAACTTAGACTGGTTGGACATATGACCGAAGAGCTAGTTGCTAACAAGAACAACAAATCAAATTCATTAAATGGAAATAAAAAAATGAGAAAAAGGGAATGGAAGCGCTATTCGTGGACCGATTTCTACTTATTATTGGACATATGACTCTTTTCCATAGACTAATTGCAAGAGATTCGCATTACCATCAGACTGAAAAGAAAGCTCGCTCGACCAAGCCATAATCAAATGGATAATCACTTGAACAACGGGCTTTAGTATACATAGCGAATATACGGTCAAAAGAGATTGCTTGTGATCCAGCTTTGCCAGCACTCTATATATATCCTTCACCACCAATTCTAATTAATAAGGAAAATCTTTAAATAAAAAGCCTCGAACTCTAAATTTTTTAAGAGAAGAGAGTTGTTAACGTAGGTCGGATCGGTCTACTTCTCTTATGATTCGATGGAGGACCCTGCGAAGCTTATTTAGGAATTGACTGTTTTTGTAAAGAAGCCAACAAAGCCCAAGCTCAGCCCGGAGAATGCAAGTAAGAGATCCGTGGTCAGACGAAGATCAACGCGGGCGGACGGCCTCTGTGTGCTATCAAGCAACGGGTGAGGGAACCCCTTCTTTTTTTCCATTACTAAAACCTGGTGGAGTGAAATACCTTTCTTCGTCAAAGAGGATAAAAATGCCAAAAATGATTACGAAATAGGATTTCCTTTGTGTGCGATAGCCATCGTATGCTCCTTTGTCCGCCCAACCGAACTCTTTCCTCTTTTGTTTGCTCTATTAATTAGAATCAAATCCTGCAATGCCGGCCTATTTGCCGAAGATAAAGTGCTGGGCTATCTTTATATCATATATGCAATTTCTCGCGGCCTTTTTTCCGGTAGCTAATGAGCCGTATCCTTGATCCAGAAAAATCCGTTGTCTCCAGAACCATCAGCTATGAAGAATGTGAAGAGATTGACTACATTAACACCTTAGGAATTCATACCAGACAAAAAGCAATAGGCCCTGCTCCCAAGTCGTGTTGAATCAGAGCTCTTCTTGCTAAATTGAAAGTGAGAGAAGCGATTCGAGGTTGACATCACTGGGGAAGAATAATAAGAAAGGGCCATAATGATTCGCTTAGTTAGTCGTCTCCCATCTCTAGAGGAAGGAGGAGAAGGTAGTTGAATTTTCTTTGGTTGTTGTAGCAAAGGATGAAGGCGTATAGGCTCTGCCTGATCTGATCCCCAGTCTTTTTTCTCTCTTTGGTACTTCTCTAATAGAGAGGGAAAGTTCGATGTCCCAATCGGAATCACTAGGCATTTCGCTTATTCCTCCTCCTTTCTGTTTGGAATTCTTTCTGAACACTCTCTGATTGCGAATTCGAGTCCACCTTCTTTTCGTTTTCGCTTCGGAAATGCGATGACGATGAGATGCAAGATAAACTCTTTAATCTGATGGTTAATGAAAGAAATTTGGAGCCAATTGTGAATCTTTCGCCATATGATGATATTAGAAAGGAAGCGTATAGGTTTATTGAATATAAGGTGGAGCCGGTTAGCGACCTAAACCATCCTTTTCAGCGGCATATAATGGAGGGTAGTCTCAATTACTTTATCAACCAGCTGCCCTCCAACGAAACACAAGCAAGACAGTCTTTATCGATAATTCTTAAAATATTTCACGGACGAGGATTTCCGCCGCTCCTTGGTTGGGTTTGCCGCTCCCCTAACTCGTGATAGAACTACGTCTGACCTGATTGATGTCTATGATATCAAATGTAAAAGAAAAAGAGGTACCCGAAGCTGCAGGTTGAATCCTTTCAACTGTCTTTGACAAGAGGAGGCCCAAGCCCACTCCAACAGGAATGAGTGGGGCAAGGGCCAAGCAGCACCTGGCTTGCAAGTTACTAACGGCTTTCGCACGCTAGCTCACCTCGTTCGTTTCTTCGATTCTATTTTTCAGAGATACTTTTATTTTTATCCTTCTCAGGCTTTCGAACAAGGGACCCAGCCAGAGTCCACGCCTCCCCTGCACTGTAGGCCACAACTCCATTGTCATAGTGCTAGTAAACTTCATCCTACACCTCACTCCGTAGAATAGGGATCCGAAGAACAATGTCAACATCACATGGAAGCAACAATTCACGCACTAGGGAGACATTCAAACAAGTGCGACTCCAATCGTTATTGTCTAAAACCCCAACAGTCTCCCTACATGAACTAGTAGGGGAAACGATTTGAAAACTCGACAGTCTAAAAATCCACAAGTCCATCCATACCCACATATTTTCTCCACCCACTGACCATAACAAACCCTTTTCGAGCAGTTATCTCCCCCATAATAAAGTATGAAAGCTCGATCTTCCCTAAAGTCAAGTGTCGCAACTCAACATCCTATGTGATTGAGGATCGATTACTTGAGAAGCTAAATAAGCACCTTGGATGCAAGCCAAAAAACTGCTTACAAAGGAGCATAAATTCATACAAGGCGGCAGACCCATACGAGGTGAGATGGCTTGTGATGCGGCTTGCTAAGCTGTGTTGATGTAGTTTTTCCAAACCGTCTGGATTTGCCCACATCTCCTGCATCAACCTTGACCCAGACGACGAAGACCCAAGACCTAGACGAGGTGAGCGAGCCATCTCTTAGCCGTTTCACTATATTGTATGAACTTCGGCGGCTAAAATGATTATTGATCTATTCTCTTTTCATTTTGGTGGGATTTTTGTATATATTTTGGCCCGAGATATTCTCTCTATATTTCCCATTTTTATACTTCTAGGGTATCGTGGATGATCGCAGATCACTGATAGTCTGACTCCACCTCGGAACCCTAGTCGCAGTTAGACTTAATTTACCGCGTTGGCTATCTTCCTGTTTTGAGTTTTATTATATATAAAGAATATTCTTTTTATTTGATTTCTCTCATTTTTCTATATTTGGCCAAGTCTCCTTTGATCTACGGGGTTTATTGAACCTTATGATGGATCGATTGTGACTATTTATGTGAATCACTGAATGAATGTCAACACGATTTATGTTTGTTTTCAAAGCGTTTCGTTTTTATCTTTTATTTACCTTCGAAAGAAGCGGCGTCTATAAGTGGTTTAGATAAAACAACTAAAGAGCCAAAAAGATAATGTTGTTTTATTGGATTTAGTGGAAAGAACTTGGTTTTGAGAGGAGTGCTTTATCACTGCCTTGAGGATTTCTAACTATCGTAGAAAATGTCGGTCTTTGTACCTTTTCTAACTGAAGAAAAACAAGCGAAGATATCTCTTCATGTTTTTCAAATATCTAAGTTCTTGAAGGGTTTTTCCATACTTGCCGAACCGCCGGATTGAGGGCTATGCGAGTCGGAAAGCACGGTCTTTGTTTGTCTATGTCAAAAGCTATTTACATTATTACTGATTGAGGTTCATGTTATTCACATACGTGGTTATCTATTTGATTCATTATAACGGGAATACTCGCTTCTTTAGATTACTCATTCCAAAAGATATCATCTCACATCTTGTTACTAGTTGCTCTATGTTCACGAATTGATTCCTACAAACCTGAATTTATCCATCAATTTCTCTTTTTAGCTTAGTATCTCCGTTTATTCGCTTCAACCAATAGATACAACGTCCTTGTGAATTTGATACCGAATATACATCTTATCTCGTATCCATGCGGGGAAAGCTATTGATGACTATTTGGCTAAAACTTCCACGATCAAGTTTTTGGCATCGTTTTCGGAAACTACATATAGTTTGGTTGTCTCTAATATATTTATATCCTAAATTTTCTTGTTACTTTGATTAGCGGTTTCCTTTTTGTCTTTGTTTCACATTTTGGAATCCTGAAAAAGACAAAAGATTAACGGAGTTGATCAACCACACACGGTGAAAAGCACCGATGGATCCTAAACAGTCTGTTTCAACCCACACTTGGGTATTTTAACAAAGCTGGATAATTTTCCCTGATAACTTCTACTTTAAAATTGATCCAAGCATGCAAATTCAACGGTGAGGAAATAAAAGTCCTCACCGACACTTGAGGATTTTGAAGATATTATGAATACGATCAAATTCCACAATGTGTAAGAAGATGCCATGAAAATACCAACATATGTGTTTTTTCTTGGATGAAAAAGCTCGCGACTAGTTTAAAAGAGAACCGACATGTAAGTACACTACTTGGGATCAATTCACTACTGAATTTCTGAGTATATTCTTCCCTCTTACAAAACTCGCTTTTGTAGGAGAAACTTATGTGATTTTTAAATGAAGGATCATGAAGACATACACCAAGCTTAAAAGGGATTTTTTAAAGAAATGCTTTATATGTCCACATCATGGTTTTGACAGGAGCGTTTTACTGGAATATTTCTACAACGGTTTAAATGATGTGGCAAGGGATATGATACTCGTCACAGGTTCACCAAGTTACACGTAGATGCCACTTGGAACTATCTAGTTGATGTAGCTAAACATGTGGGAAGTTTTTCCTCACGAAAAAAGAATGAAAAGTTAAAGACCTGCGAAGAAAGATGTAATTTTCAAAGTCAAGATCTTGTTGTTGTTGAACTATCTAGTTTATGCCAAATATGCAACGAGGCAGGACACCAATCTCTTCAATGCCCTATTCTCATTGGCCGGAACAACAACTCCCCATCGAAATTTGACCCTCTTCTCATGGTACCATCTCCACCAACAAAGACTCATATGGAGACCATGATGGAACACATGATGTTCACCATGAAAACCTTAACTTCAAACTTAGCATCAACAAAATCTTAATTCAAGATACAGATGAAAGAAATGACCGAGAAAGAGGTGTTGCCCGCTACTCATATTAACCCCAAAGAAGTTGATGCTATCACAATAAAATGGGAAGATAACTAACGAGTCAAATGATACCGTTCCTTCTTCCTCTGATGTGCAAGAAACCGTGGAAGAGTCGGTTGATAAAGAAGAACCTTAATTTCCTCTTCCATCATACAAGCCTCTTATTCCTTTCCCACAAAGAAGGAATAAGGTCATCCTGGATGAACGGTTTGGGAAGTTCCTAGATTAATGAATAAACTTTATGTGAACATTCCTCTCACCGAAGTAGTAAAACAAACGCCGACCTATGCTAAGTTGATGAAGACATTCTGTCCAACAGAAGGCTTGTGAAGTACAAGGGAGCAGTAATCTTGACCAAGGAGTGCAGCGCTATGCTCATGGATAGGATGCCCATCAAACAGGAAGATCCAAGAAGTTTTTGCGTCCTTATCGACATCGAAGGACAAACTAGAACTGTCTATGTGATCTAGGAGCTAGTGTAAGTATAACCCCTTTGGACTTATGTGGAAAACTAAATCTAAAGGATATATTTAATCCGTCAAGTTCACTCTTATCATGACTAATAAAACCACAATTAAGTCAAAGGGAGAAAAGAAAGAATAAGGGAAGAAAAATCAAATCATTTGCAATTGTGGCTTTTGGTTATGAATAGACAATTAACGAGCAAATATAATCAAGAGATATATAATAGAGAACAATCAAAGGAAAATGTATCACCGCTATAATATATCAATACTAGTTTAATCCCCACACCTTGTGCGGGTTTATTTAAAATAAAAAGTATTTTATTGTTATTTTTATGTATCATGTACTGCATATTTATTTATAGTACATTTAGTTCAGGTTAAATTGACTTAAGCACATAAAATTTTATGTTTTAATATCATAATGAACAATGTTTTTCTAATAATACAATATTTATTGAGAATGAATAAATAATTTTTGTATTCAAAATTTTAAATTTTTTTTTTCAAATAATGCATTAAAAACTAATAGTGAATTTATGAATACCAAAAGTAGTAAGAGATACTTCAATATATATTTATACGTGATGAATGAATCGATGATATCATTGTTACCTTGATAAGGATTATAGAAAATATTTGGTTACATACATTTAGAAAATAAAATTAGTTATATTAAACTCATTTTTTATGACTAAATCAATAGCGGATAATATCATTCAATTTATTCTGTATGCAAAATCTAAAAGAAATATATGGCTTGATATTTATTTAAAAACCATAGTTAGGCATCATTTATTAGTGTTAAATATAATTTGATTTAGAAAAATCCACAAAAAATGTATGAATTTGTCGATTTTAGATTAAAATAGTTTTAAATCAACTTAAAAGTTTTGAAATCGATTGTTTTAGCTTCAACAAAACCGTTAAAAATATATAGTTGGCAAACAACTAAAAAGAACGATTTGTCTATGTGAATTTTTTTTTGGGAGAATTTGACATACTAGGCCTTTTTGAGAATATGATTTAGTAAATGTACCCCATAATATTTTACCACTTTCATTTAATGGTAGGTAAAAATAATTAACCCCTTTATTTTAATAAAAAGAGAATAATAGACATTAGTTAGTGTTAAGTTGTAATTACTATTACTGAATTTATTTATTTTTTATTTTTTTATTTTTCTTTTTATTTTTTTATTTTTTTTATTTCCTGAAATAAATTTCTGGTATGAAATTTTTCATACCAGAATTTTTTTCATACCATAATTTTTTTCATAACAGAAATTTTTTTCATACCAGAATTTTTTTCATAGCATAAATTTTTCATACCAGAAGTTTTCATACCAGAAGTTCATACCATAATTTTTTTCATACCAGAAATTTTTTCATACCAATATTTTTTTCATACCAGATTTTTTTTTGTATTTTGGTCTTTTTTATTTTATAATTTTTTGGTATGCTCATACCAGATTTTTTTGTTTTGTTAAATTACATACCAGAAATTTGCATACTATAAATTTACATACCAAAAATTTGCATACTATAAATTTACATATCAGAAATTTGTAGCAGATCTTTTATACCAAAAAATTTCATACCATAATTTTCATACCAGAAAATAAACATACCAGAATTTGCCCTAAGATATTTGTGCTTGTTGAACAACAGGAAAAGCTCACATAGGAAGAACCATATGCTTATCATATTCTTCGTACTTTAGTACTTCAACACTAAGTCGCCTCGAAATATAAAATAATGAAAATTTGAAGCTACACTTTGCACAGTAACATGCCTCTTACTCTCCAGGTGTTGCACAATGTCATCATTGCTCTTAACAGTATCTTGCTCTACTGCTGCTCTTGTAGAATTTTTTTCAACAACATGTTGTTCATTGTTATCCACTACATTTGTACAAAAAAACTCTCGGGTTTCATATGATATCAAAGTAGTAGGTAGAATACACAATTCTATACTGATAAAAAAGTAATGAATCTACAAAGCTCCATAGGCTTAGAAGTTACTCATACCACATTGCTTTCGGCAGGTTGTTAACATTTAAGTAATAAAGGAAAGAGACCATACTCCTACAAATTTATGCAATTACCTTACGAGTGACACCATTGATGACAAATGTCCATCACACATCTTGTTCAATGATTCATGTGTCTTCTTCCAGTGATCAGAGGATGTCTCAACATTGCCCACACCAAAAGAAAAGAGTAGATCATCAAATAGATTAATTGACAGAAGATAACAATGGGAATTTCTTTATGTAGCATTGACTAAATTAAGACCAACTCCATGGATGAACAAGTAGTTGACCAACTCCATGGATGAACAAGAAAGCTCTCGCTTTAAACTAGTGAATCTTCAGCTCGACCGACTCAATTTAGATTGCGATATCCGAAAAAACCGTATTGAGATGAGTGAGAGAAAACTGGAGAGAGAGAAAGACGAGGAAAGAAAGTCGAGGATGAAGGGGAAGCGATGGTGGCGTTTGGGCTCCTCTCTGTTATGAGGTAGGGCAAGTTTGAAGGGAGAGGATCTGTGCAGATGGAAGAATGAGAGGTTTTCGGCACCTCATTACCAGAACCAGAGGAGAGAGATGGGAGACGGAAAGTGAAACCCTTGAACGGTAAAATAAAAATGGGGTATATTTTCTTAATTGAAAATATGTAAAGGCCTATTTACTATCATGGTTTATTATAATAGCCTAGTTACCAAATTTGTCCAATTTTTTTCACCAAAATAGGATTATAAAATATTTAAAAATATATAATTTTGCTAGATAATTAATATTCACACTCATTTTATCCTTTCAAAAGCTTATGTATAAAATAAATTGACATCTTTCATCGTATGAGCCACTCTGAGTATAACATACATGTACAAGCAAGAACATCAAAATTACAAACCCAAAGACAAACATTTCATGATTTTGATATCCAATTCATTTTAAACAACTACATAATCATCAACTCCTTTGATAAAGAGACGCGGAGAAAATGTCAAAATTTTCATACAAATCCACAATAGTTTTGTTGTAAAAATAAAAAAGAAGGTTTTCTTTTGACTTTCTTTCATTTTGAAAGTGAATACATTATTTACATGCTTGGATTATCATGGTTTGATGAATATTTTATTTACATGCATGAGGTTGTTGCACACTCATTCGTTATTGTCACCAATGTGACCTCTTTGTATTTTTGGCTCCATCCTCCGACACTTTATTGGAAATCCGTACAACTCTAACATGGCCGTCCAATGAGTTTTGAAGAACTTGTATTAACATTTTTTTTATCAATTTTTAAAATTATGTTTTAATCAAAATATCTCAAAAAAAGACTAAAAATATTTTTCAATAAAAAATACATGAAAGAATTAATATTAAAAAATAAAAAAAATATATATTAATTTAAAGAAGATTTGAAATGTTGACCATTTGCAGCTTGTGCTGTTGGACATAATGACACCCCTAGGACATGGCTCAACTCTAATATACATAACTATAAGACAATTTCTAATTGCATGGTAGCCCTTGCTGCCCTACTTTAACATAATCAAAACATCAAGGAGTAGAATGATCTCAATAGTAAAACGTGGTAACCATCACACCAATCACAAAAACGATTTTGCACTTATAAGTTACTTTTCTGTATGTAAAAACAAAAATTTGATATATCTACACAATTCGTCCTACAATTTAATCCTCCTAATAATAAAGAAGAGACTTCAAAAGATAAAGTGTTTAGAAGTACATTAGAAGAAAACAAGCATTAAAGATCAAGACGACGGCATTATGGGTAACAGTGGTAGTACTCAAAAGTCGGTTAGATCACAATAACACCCTACACCGGCACGATTATCGCTATCCCGCGTACTCCTGTTACACCACCACCGCCTTTTCTGATCACCGCCACCACATGTTTATCTGATCGAATACATCACATACTAACTAAACATGAAGCTCAACTACGCTATTGTTGTACATTTATTTCGCACTCATACTGGATATAACTAAGCTCAATTATGAATAAAATGTAATTTCAAATCGATATAGAGGAATACCTGAAGAGGCATGAAGAGAACCTTTGCAAGCAAAGCATAAGCAATAGAAGAAAAGCCAATAGACTGCTTGATTCTTCATCTTCTTCGCCACTCCTACATATCTCGCTCTTTGGTCGAATGTGTATATGCCTATCTAAAGGTGTGTTTTTATGATAAAATCGCCAAAACATATAGAAATATAGAAGAATTAAAAAAGGCACTTGAAAGTGTAAATTGAGTTGAATTGCCAACTAACCACCACACCTTGACACCTGTCACTATTTAAAATATTTTCCCATGTGATTGTCATTCTCGTTAAAAGATGGGGGTCAATAGCTAGTCGGGGATTACGAGCAAAAATTTGACAACATAAAGCCTCTCTAATGCACATCCCTCCATCAAAAACATAGTCCATCAGATTATCTTCATAACGCCACTGCACTTGAAAAATAAACAGTAGGGAAAATATGCTATCAAATTATGCACACATCTGGACTTGGTTGCACATACTTAAAACAAACCTTTCGGCACAATCAAGCTAAAATCTTCAAATCGTCAAGCCTAAAGAACTTTGTAGATCCAATTTCTGCATAAATATGATTTTATCAACGAGCATCAAAGTAAAAGAACAATTATTTTCAAATTGTTGTGACGAAAAAGAGTTGAGGACACCACCGGTGAGCCTATAGATCCACCAGATGGTATCGGCTTACCTCCACTCCGAGCAACCGCCCGTCAACACACTGGTGTTGCTTGATTTCACCGAGATCTTTGTCGTGGATAAGAAGAGATCATGCTCGCTCATGGCCAGCCTGCAGACAATTGGGAGAAGTCGGAGGACTGAGGTAAGGGAGGATACACGACAATTAATATCGAACCAAACTTTATATTAAACGTGGTACACAAAATCGGTATCATCAAAAATACTACTAACTTATCATATATTGTTATATTGTTGTTGTTGATAAGGATAACCGGAAGAAGCAAGATCGTGAGATTTCATCGGAAAGATTTAAAATTTTTGAAATTATAATTTATAATTTAAAAATAATAGTTAAAATAATAAGTAAAATAAAAGCTGTGAAATCTTTTGATTGACAAAATTTTTTTTAATTAAAATCGAAAATTTTTGGATCCCAAATTAAATGGAATCGTTGAAATAACTAAAAAATTAATTTAAATGATTTAAAACTAAATTTTTAAAAATCAGATTTTGTAATCGTTATAGATTGAATCGAACGATTGATTGGATCTGAATTGGATTAAAAAATAGATTTGTTCATTTATATTTATTTAAAAAAAAATCGAAACTAAAAATTCAGACAATTTTCTTATCTTTTTAAATGAATTAGATACAAAAAAATAGATTCATTCAATTATTTTTGAAAAAAAAAGACATCAAAAAAGAAATCAAAACAGACGAAACAACAAATAGATTCGTTGAATTGTTTTGTTTTTAAACTAGTGTATAACCCGCACCTTGTGCGGGTTTGTTAATAAAATAGCTTATCATATTACATTTTTTACT
Source organism: Fagopyrum esculentum (assembly GCA_033239045.1). Taxonomy (NCBI): domain Eukaryota; kingdom Viridiplantae; phylum Streptophyta; class Magnoliopsida; order Caryophyllales; family Polygonaceae; genus Fagopyrum; species Fagopyrum esculentum. Next base: position 66,977,750 of record BSUD01000002.1, on the reverse strand, counting down.
ATATTATATGTTGTTAACTTTATTAGTTATATGTTATGAGCTCGTATAAATAATGCGTCAAGTGTTACATAGTAAATGAGACCACGTAACCCATGTGTTGATCATTAATTAGTTTTATGATAATAAAATTGTAACACCCCGAATTCTCAGAACTCGGGACATTACTGGTTAGGACCTCACAATGGGTCCCGACCTTAGTTTGACAACAATATTACTAGGATCTTGCAACAAGACACAAATAAGAAAAGCCGAAATTCATAAAGTAGTATTTTTATAGGAATGAATGCAACAACGTATAACAGCCTACATTACTTAAACATCGAAACAGACCAACTGTCTTAACAAGATGAAAGAACAACACAGGAAACATCCCAACCCCAATCTAAGGAGTACGGAGACCCGACTGACCACTACTTCCGGATCACTCAACTGATGCTCTAACCTGCAGTAAAACTAAAAACATAACAAAACAACCATTAGCTAGTTATCTAAACATTAGAAGAATAATAACAGCACACACACACATAAAAAAAAAAGATAAACACTCAACATGCTTTCAAACAATCCATTTATTATCTTCATTTAAGTCATTCACTCTAATGATACTTATTTTGTGACACGAGGAATTCCCAAACCTCGCCTCCGCCCCCGTGTACCCATCAAGAGTGGATCCGATGCATCTCACCGTGTACCTGTATGGTCTGGGTATAGAGAACCTCCCAGTCTCCTGGCAGAGCTGGGCAGTGATGTCACGGCCCGTTATACATACACTTGGGCCTTAACACATAATAACAACGGTCGTCCTAACAAGTTGTTATTATAAAAACACATCGCACACACCGCCATCATCATTCAACTAACATCCAGAAACCGGCTAAGTAAGTCGCAAGGACTTACCTGAATCAAATCACAACTCTCTAAAATCTCAACTCGGTCTGCAACCGTGTAAACTCAGTTGCCTGTTAAACAAGACACGCGGATCAGAATCACATCCCAACTCTTAGAAGTTATAAACTTCTAAGATATACAATCTCATGAGGATGAGTTATTAAAAACCCTCTTAAGTAAAAAGACCATTTTACCCCTGGTCCCGAAATCCAAAAGTCTATCCTTAACTTCTAATATTTCTTTTATAACTTGTTTCCAAACGGGTTTTCTCAAGGATAGTTTACTAGCGGTTACAAGGTTGAATCCGAAACACTCGTCAAAGAGAGCAACGACACTCTCTCCCTAGTTACTACTCCACTCTTATACATATATGAATATGTATATATATACATTACCCTTCCCCCTCTATATATATACTTATGTATATACACCTTACTTATTCATATATATAAAGATAAATATATATACTTATACCTCTCATCTCCTACCTCTATATGCTTATATTTGTACACGGTACTCCTACATAAACATACTTATATAAATCTATATATACATATACGGTAGTGCAGTGAGGCAGGGAAGTACTTATACTACTCCAATTTAAGAATTGGAAACCAACCACTCTAATTTATTCAGCTACTCTCATCCTATAATATATACTTTTATACTGTTGCAATTTCTTAACACAGTAGAAGGAAGTATGAGAAGGCAGTGCAACAGACTCACCAATATATCTGCTTCGATCCGTCTCAAGGACAGCCCCGTCAGGCGAGGGATAGACTAAGTGCGGAATGTGGTTCAGCTGTTGTCTCATGGGTTGCTGCAATGGCCAAGCTGGGGTTTACGTATAGGGACGCTAGATGAGAAGGAGGAGAAGACAACAGGAGGCTCGATTACCTGGTTGCAGCAGTGAAGGGAAGGCTGGAGCTGCTGAGGACTCCGGCGAGGATCGGTGGTACAGGTATGGCGGCAGCAGCGGGATTCTTCCTCTCTGCAAGGGTGTGCGGTGTGTCAAGGCCATCGGGTCTGTGCAGGTCTACGGTCCAGGCTGGAAGGCTTGCTCTCCTCCGTGGCCGGCGTTAACATCCTGGAGAGGTGTTCGACTGCGGCGGCTCTCCTTTCAGGGGCGGCGGAAACCTCCTGGAGAGGTGCTCGACTGCGGCGGCTCTCCTTTCAGGGGCGGCGAGAGGATGCCGGAGTTGGAGCGACAACGCTCCGGTTAATCGTTTGCCGGATGAAAGGGTAGACTGGTTTACGGGAAAAGTAATCGGGATAGGTTAATTAGGGTTTAATTGAGAGGATGATTAATTAGGTTAATGAAGGGTATAAGGTGAGGCTGGGCTAGTAACGACCCACTCCAGCAGGCAGCAGCTGCTCCTCTCATCCCTGGGCCGGTCCGTGGAAAAAGGAACAAGAGAAGGTTTTGGGCTGGCTGTTTTGGACTGGCTGCAAGAAGAAGAATTGGGCTAAGGCTGATTATGTGTAAGGTTAGAGTTGGGCCAGATGCTATCTAAAATGGGCCTAGTTATTTGGGCCTGCTCCCCAATATAAGAAAAGGGAAAGGCTGACTATATACTCGTTATTGCCCGGAACCGTTAAAAGTACGGAATTATGTACGGAATTATTTACGGAATTATTTAAGTTCACATTTTATGTGAATCAAGGTCACATAAAATGATAGAATTTAATATCGTTTTCTTTTGTTTAAAAGAATTAAGGTTGGCGGATCGGAATCCGGTTTGATCCAGTATTAAACGGAGTTTAAAATTTTCAGTTATTACATCAGTGCCCTCTTAAAAGAACTTTTGTCCCGAAACTTAGAATAATATTCCTAATCACATGACTTTCTTGGTATATCTTGGTATCATTAAAATTTCGTTTTCTACCATGCAACTACTCAATCATGATAATCAGGCACACATGAAAAAAAAAACACAAACACTCAGTCTAAGGTAAAACATGAAAGTCAAACGACACAACATCCGAGTGCTAACTCGCCGATACAAAAGTAATATCTATCCTCGCAGAGAACTCGGGGTAACTACGTCTAATACTCTCCTCTATCTCCAAAGTAGCCTCATCGGCTCCTCGTCTAGACCACTGGATCCTCAACATCGGTATCTCCATAGAACGCATACGTCTAGTACTGCGCTCTAGGACGGCTACTGGATACTCCACAAAAATGTAGTCTGGCTCAACTATCCGATCTGATGACGTGTCTAGGACTCGGTAGGTACTCTCTTCACGGTTTGGTTTCCTAAACTTACTTCCAACTCTTTTGGAAGTTCCCGACTAGCGATTCTGAAATAATGATCTTAGACTTCTGTCGGCACTTTACTGAGTGCATAATGCTCTTTGTATACATACCGCTTGACCCGATTTCCTTAATGTGACCTAATCGGATCGTTCCTTAATTAATGGGCTTCACCTACTTCTTGTCAAGCTTTCAAATTTATATAACTCAAAACAAATCACACACCCCCAAGTGGACCTTTTCATGTAGATCTCTAATTCCTTAGTCTGAAATCACAGTTAACCCAACATTGATTTTCTTCATTTGTGGGTTATGTGCCTACCACGCATTAGGCACAATGGCGTCTTTCTGAGGGTCAACATGATTTACCCAACTCCCGCCTATACTTCCCTCCTACTACTAGCAAGATCCTCTTCAAACAGACCCTTAATCTCTTACTCAACCGTAGTCTGTTCTTAACCAACCAGAAAGAAACTTCTAACCCGATTCTCTCCTTATCCTTAGGTCATCCCAGAAGGTTATCGTTGCCTATTTGGGAAATCCTCCAAGGCATCGATAAGGTTACCTCTTAAATCCGCAGTCATCAATGTCTCTTCTTGACGGTACCTACTCGTCAAAACCAACACTTACACGCCCTCAGCTGACGTCGGTCAGTTCTACATTTGACTTATCTCAATATCCCGGACTTACTCTTCTCATACCTATACTGGCGTTAAATTCTTGGTGAGCATCATCTGCCCGATTAATCCTTTCATGCTTCGCCAATTTGTTTTATCTTCCACACTTCTGTTTCCTTAGGCTAACTCTACTCCTCGAGCCCAACTGAGTCATTCATCTTGACATAAATAGTCCTTATAAGTCTTCAACGATAGCTGGTAAGTGTCTTTGTAGTTTCGATGACTTTAGTTATCATTCCCTTGCAGTTCCCCTTGCATGGACCGTCGGTGTTGATGACTTAGGTCCTGTGATAATTGGGGTTGCCTTGGACTGTCGAGTCCACCAAGGCTGTTCTCATATATACATTCCTTCGCTGGTGTCACCGGCAATATTGCCTTCATGAAACTCAGTTGTTTCCGCTACAGGGCTTCAACTCTTTGATACCGGCATTGCGATTTCTTTCAAATTCCTATATCTTTGAGGAGGTCAAAACCTCTCCACACTTGTAAAGTCTACATTTTGTTTCTCCACTCCATTGTAGGTATCCCTTCCATGCACCTCAGACTCTCATATCCGGGTCGACATTTTATCTCCCTTGGTCTCTCAAGCTTGTCTTGTGAATTCTTCTACTAGGTGACTCATCTTATACAATTTTCTTCTCTGCACCGGTCTCTAATTGTCTGTTGATCACTACTACCCATTCTGTGTTGGAACTTCCGTTACTTTGCACTCTTGCCTAGATTTTCGTAAGGACATCCTCATCTCAAGACTTTATTTAAAATTCAGCATGACCCGCAATTTTGATACATGACTTTCCTTCTCACTGGTTAAGTTATACGCTTGG
>BSUD01000002.1:66890769-66973097 GCA_033239045.1 Fagopyrum esculentum | reverse complement strand
CACGCGGATCAGAATCACATCCCAACTCTTAGAAGTTATAAACTTCTAAGATATACAATCTCATGAGGATGAGTTATTAAAAACCCTCTTAAGTAAAAAGACCATTTTACCCCTGGTCCCGAAATCCAAAAGTCTATCCTTAACTTCTAATATTTCTTTTATAACTTGTTTCCAAACGGGTTTTCTCAAGGATAGTTTACTAGCGGTTACAAGGTTGAATCCGAAACACTCGTCAAAGAGAGCAACGACACTCTCTCCCTAGTTACTACTCCACTCTTATACATATATGAATATGTATATATATACATTACCCTTCCCCCTCTATATATATACTTATGTATATACACCTTACTTATTCATATATATAAAGATAAATATATATACTTATACCTCTCATCTCCTACCTCTATATGCTTATATTTGTACACGGTACTCCTACATAAACATACTTATATAAATCTATATATACATATACGGTAGTGCAGTGAGGCAGGGAAGTACTTATACTACTCCAATTTAAGAATTGGAAACCAACCACTCTAATTTATTCAGCTACTCTCATCCTATAATATATACTTTTATACTGTTGCAATTTCTTAACACAGTAGAAGGAAGTATGAGAAGGCAGTGCAACAGACTCACCAATATATCTGCTTCGATCCGTCTCAAGGACAGCCCCGTCAGGCGAGGGATAGACTAAGTGCGGAATGTGGTTCAGCTGTTGTCTCATGGGTTGCTGCAATGGCCAAGCTGGGGTTTACGTATAGGGACGCTAGATGAGAAGGAGGAGAAGACAACAGGAGGCTCGATTACCTGGTTGCAGCAGTGAAGGGAAGGCTGGAGCTGCTGAGGACTCCGGCGAGGATCGGTGGTACAGGTATGGCGGCAGCAGCGGGATTCTTCCTCTCTGCAAGGGTGTGCGGTGTGTCAAGGCCATCGGGTCTGTGCAGGTCTACGGTCCAGGCTGGAAGGCTTGCTCTCCTCCGTGGCCGGCGTTAACATCCTGGAGAGGTGTTGGACTGCGGCGGCTCTCCTTTCAGGGGCGGCGGAAACCTCCTGGAGAGGTGCTCGACTGCGGCGGCTCTCCTTTCAGGGGCGGCGGAAACCTCTTGGAGAGGTGCTCGACTGCGGCGGCTCTCCTTTCAGGGGCGGCGAGAGGATGCCGGAGTTGGAGCGACAACGCTCCGGTTAATCGTTTGCCGGATGAAAGGGTAGACTGGTTTACGGGAAAAGTAATCGGGATAGGTTAATTAGGGTTTAATTGAGAGGATGATTAATTAGGTTAATGAAGGGTATAAGGTGAGGCTGGGCTAGTAACGACCCACTCCAGCAGGCAGCAGCTGCTCCTCTCATCCCTGGGCCGGTCCGTGGAAAAAGGAACAAGAGAAGGTTTTGGGCTGGCTGTTTTGGACTGGCTGCAAGAAGAAGAATTGGGCTAAGGCTGATTATGTGTAAGGTTAGAGTTGGGCCAGATGCTATCTAAAATGGGCCTAGTTATTTGGGCCTGCTCCCCAATATAAGAAAAGGGAAAGGCTGACTATATACTCGTTATTGCCCGGAACCGTTAAAAGTACGGAATTATGTACGGAATTATTTACGGAATTATTTAAGTTCACATTTTATGTGAATCAAGGTCACATAAAATGATAGAATTTAATATCGTTTTCTTTTGTTTAAAAGAATTAAGGTTGGCGGATCGGAATCCGGTTTGATCCAGTATTAAACGGAGTTTAAAATTTTCAGTTATTACATCAGTGCCCTCTTAAAAGAACTTTTGTCCCGAAACTTAGAATAATATTCCTAATCACATGACTTTCTTGGTATATCTTGGTATCATTAAAATTTCGTTTTCTACCATGCAACTACTCAATCATGATAATCAGGCACACATGAAAAAAAAAACACAAACACTCAGTCTAAGGTAAAACATGAAAGTCAAACGACACAACATCCGAGTGCTAACTCGCCGATACAAAAGTAATATCTATCCTCGCAGAGAACTCGGGGTAACTACGTCTAATACTCTCCTCTATCTCCAAAGTAGCCTCATCGGCTCCTCGTCTAGACCACTGGATCCTCAACATCGGTATCTCCATAGAACGCATACGTCTAGTACTGCGCTCTAGGACGGCTACTGGATACTCCACAAAAATGTAGTCTGGCTCAACTATCCGATCTGATGACGTGTCTAGGACTCGGTAGGTACTCTCTTCACGGTTTGGTTTCCTAAACTTACTTCCAACTCTTTTGGAAGTTCCCGACTAGCGATTCTGAAATAATGATCTTAGACTTCTGTCGGCACTTTACTGAGTGCATAATGCTCTTTGTATACATACCGCTTGACCCGATTTCCTTAATGTGACCTAATCGGATCGTTCCTTAATTAATGGGCTTCACCTACTTCTTGTCAAGCTTTCAAATTTATATAACTCAAAACAAATCACACACCCCCAAGTGGACCTTTTCATGTAGATCTCTAATTCCTTAGTCTGAAATCACAGTTAACCCAACATTGATTTTCTTCATTTGTGGGTTATGTGCCTACCACGCATTAGGCACAATGGCGTCTTTCTGAGGGTCAACATGATTTACCCAACTCCCGCCTATACTTCCCTCCTACTACTAGCAAGATCCTCTTCAAACAGACCCTTACTCTCCTACTCAACCGTAGTCCGTTCTTAACCAACCAGAAAGCAACTTCTAACCCGATTCTCTCCTTATCCTTAGGTCATCCCAGAAGGTTATCGTTGCCTACTTGGGAAATCCTCCAAGGCATCGATAAGGTTACCTCTTAAATCCGCAGTCATCAATGTCTCTTCTTGACGGTACCTACTCGTCAAAACCAACACTTACACGTCCTCAGCTGACGTCGGTCAGTTCTACATTTGACTTATCTCAATATCCCGGACTTACTCTTCTCATACCTATACTGGCGTTAAATTCTTGGTGAGCATCATCTGCCCGATTAATCCTTTCATGCTTCGCCAATTTGTTTTATCTTCCACACTTCTGTTTCCTTAGGCTAACTCTACTTTTCGAGTCCAACTGGGTCATTCATCTTGACATAAATAGTCCTCATAAGTCTTCAACGATAGCTGGTAAGTGTCTTTGTAGTTCCGATGACTTTAGTTATCATTCCCTTGCAGTTCCCCTTGCATGGACCGTCGGTGTTGATGACTTAGGTCCTGTGATAATTGGGGTTGCCTTGGACTTTCGAGTCCACCAAGGCTGTTCTCATATATACATTCCTTCGCTGGTGTTACCGGCAATATTGCCTTCATGAAACTCAGTTGTTTCCGCTACAGGGCTTCAACTCTTTGATACCGGCATTGTGATTTCTTTCAAATTCCTATATCTTTGAGGAGGTCAAAACCTCTCCACACTTGTAAAGTCTACATTTTGTTTCTCCACTCCATTGTAGGTATCCCTTCCATGCACCTCAGACTCTCATATCCGGGTCGACATTTTATCTCCCTTGGTCTCTCAAGCTTGTCTTGTGAATTCTTCTACTAGGTGACTCATCTTATACATTTTTCTTCTCTGCATCGGTCTCTAACTGTCTGTTGATCATTACTACCCATTATGTGTTGGAACTTCAGTTACTTTGTGCTCTTGCATAGATTTTCGTAAGGACATCCTCATCTCAAGACTTTATTTAAAATTCAGCATGACCCGCAATTTTGATACATGACTTTCCTTCTCACTGGTTAAGTTATACGCTTGGTTTACACCAAATCCATCATAGTGTCATCCGTCCGTTAGTATGATTTTTATTAAACATCTAATGGTACCATTTGTATACAAAACATTAGGTGCATATGATTTTACCACCAATCAAATTTCTCGCATCGCATTTATTAAGTCTTCCTTATACTCATGTCGCTTTACCTTCTTTAATTCTTTACACCCCGTAAAATAGTTAAATCCCTTTGAGTTTTCTCGTACACGCTTTACGGACCACGTTGGTTGGTCTTATCACTTTCATCGACTCTTATGTCCTCGGTCCAGCCTGAATTTTCATTGAAGTACCTCCATTTCTCATTAAGCTTTTATCTAAACACTTTTCGGTAATCATCTTATTGGGGTAATACCGGACCCCTATAACAGCCTTTAGTCATTCAACTTTACTCCTTCATATGTTTGTTCTAGCCAACATGCAGATTCCATCTGCAATCACCTCACAACTCGATCATACATTTCACCAAGACTGTAAGTCATACTCTCTATGTTTGTGCCGCCTCTACCATTTCAATTATTCTGTGCCACAACTCAAATCACAAGGGCTTCCTCTGTCAATCTAGACAGTTTGACCTCACTTTTTCTCGGAGGAGCACCATCAGTCCATCTTGTGTGGAATGCCAAGACCTAGGACATGTCCACAATCATCTGTTTCTTCTTACTCTTCTAGTTCTTCTTACAGGGATCCTTACATACTAGCTTTGATATGTATATTTCCTTAGTTAGTAGTAAGCAACTACTCAACATCCTCTTTACACCATTATTATCATCAATGGTCCTTACCGTCCGTCAAGAGCTTCTCTTTAATTTCTTTATTAGAGTTGCCATATTGGACACATTCAATGTTACCATCAAGGCTACTGGTACATATATTGATTTAACTTCACCATTGTCATCGTTGATCCTTGGAAGAAATTCACCACATGTCAGTAATTTCCTTTATAACCTTGTGGTCATTCTTCTTATCTGTCAACCAACCATCACTAGTTAGTCAGCACGTGTAAATTCTCTGTTGTTACCCACTAATCTGGAGTTGACCTTCTATAAGATCGTAGACTTATTTTTCTTCTATCTCTTTTGAGGTTTGATATACAAGGTGGAAATATATCTCCTCCTTTTATTTTCCTTTAGCTCCTTCTACAAATTACACTCCTATAAGAGTACTATACTCTTACGAGTCTTATTGTATCTTCGTCTTCCGTCAACGGACTTATCAATTCTTCTACGATAATTTGTACGCATTTCTCCATGATTTATTTTACCCGAGTTATTGTCCACTTGCGGTTCTCAGTTATGACCCGCTAGTGTTATTAACTCAAATTCTCGTGAGTGAGAAGTTATCAGAGACCCTCCTTTTCCCTAAGACTAATCTCCTACACCCTTCTTGCTTGGGGTGCTGCTTATACTTCTGCCTTTATAGAAATCCGGTTTTTGTTGTATCCCGATCCTTGTTGTAATTCTTGTACGTTCTAGGAGGTCACTCCACTTCTATGTTGGTGAAATCGGCCTTCCCCTTTCTAGCAACCTGTAAGCTTTCTTTTTGCGGCTCTTTAATTCTTCGTATCGGGATGGACAATGTATCTTATCTTGACTCCTACGCTTATGATTGTCTTGGTTTCCCATCTTGATTGTGGTGGCAAGTAGCTTGTCGAGAGTGATTATATTCCGCTCTGCTTCTAGCCTCAAACTTTTACCTTTTGGTCCGTTAGTAAGTTTAGATTCAATGTCTCTTGTCCGGATCGCTACTATATTTCACCTCGACCTTCATGCCTATTTGTGTTTCTGAAGGCATCCCCTTTTGTTTGTAACATTGCTTTACACCATCTTGAAAGAACCTATGGGTTGCCTCTTCCACTTGGTATACTTGTCGGTCATCCAATACATTGCTGGAACTACTCTCATGTATACTCTTCATTTGATCCTATTGAGTTGACTCGGGATTCCCTCCTTGTCATCGTAGTTGGTGTTGTCTTTTAATCTTCACTTTTCCGTCTCGACGTTCCTCAACAAGCTCTAAGGGGTTGTCCGCTGTTCGTCTACCCTAATGCACGTAAGAGGTGCATACTAATCTTCACGTTGACACCCTTCAAAATCTACTTAGAGGTGTCAATGGGGTGAGAAACTCATTATGCTATCTTCGTTAAGAACATAACATAACAATAATTTCTACTAATCTCCGGCATATACTTATCTATATCACATAACTTTATAATCAAGCTAATAAGTCCAACTAAAGTAAAACCTAAAGTCCATACTAAGCATACTGAGATCCGCGGTAGTAGTGGTGGTCAGCCGTACTTTTCTATCCCCAACCAGACTATGCATGCATTTGAAAACCAAAAGTCATTTTTAAAACTCAGATCCCTTTTCGGGTTCCGCTTAATTACTTATTCGGTCTTTCAGAAGATTTCAAGTGCCATTGTTGCCAACCTGGCTCTGATACCATGTTGTAACACCCCGAATTCTCAGAACTCGGGACATTACTGGTTAGGACCTCACAATGGGTCCCGACCTTAGTTTGACAACAATATTACTAGGATCTTGCAACAAGACACAAATAAGAAAAGCCGAAATTCATAAAGTAGTATTTTTATAGGAATGAATGCAACAACGTATAACAGCCTACAGTACTTAAACATCGAAACAGACCAATTGTCTTAACAAGATGAAAGAACAACACAGGAAACATCCCAACCCCAATCTAAGGAGTACGGAGACCCGGCTGACCACTACTTCCGGATCACTCAGCTGATGCTCTAACCTGCAGTAAAACTAAAAACATAACAAAACAACCATTAGCTAGTTATCTATACATTAGAAGAATAATAACAGCACACACACACATAAAAAAAAAAGATAAACACTCAACATGCTTTCAAACAATCCATTTATTATCTTCATTTAAGTCATTCACTCTAATGATACTTATTTTGTGACACGAGGAATTCCCAAACCTCGCCTCCGCCCCCGTGTACCCATCAGGAGTGGATCCGATGCATCTCACCGTGTACCTGTATGGTCTGGGTATAGAGAACCTCCCAGTCTCCTGGCAGAGCTGGGCAGTGATGTCACGGCCCGTTATACATACACTTAGGCCTTAACACATAATAACAACGGTCGTCCTAACAAGTTGTTATTATAAAAACACATCGCACACACCGCCATCATCATTCAACTAACATCCAGAAACCGGCTAAGTAAGTCGCAATGACTTACCTGAATCAAATCACAACTCTCTAAAATCTCAACTCGGTCTACAACCGTGTAAACTCAGTTGCCTGTTAAACAAGGCACGCGGATCAGAATCACATCCCAACTCTTAGAAGTTATAAACTTCTAAGATATACAATCTCATGAGGATGAGTTATTAAAAACCCTCTTAAGTAAAAAGACCATTTTACCCCTGGTCCCGAAATCCAAAAGTCTATCCTTAACTTCTAATATTTCTTTTATAACTTGTTTCCAAACGGGTTTTCTCAAGGATAGTTTACTAGCGGTTACAAGGTTGAATCCGAAACACTCGTCAAAGAGAGCAACGACACTCTCTCCCTAGTTACTACTCCACTCTTATACATATATGAATATGTATATATATACATTACCCTTCCCCCTCTATATATATACTTATGTATATACACCTTACTTATTCATATATATAAAGATAAATATATATACTTATACCTCTCATCTCCTACCTCTATATGCTTATATTTGTACACGGTACTCCTACATAAACATACTTATATAAATCTATATATACATATACGGTAGTGCAGTGAGGCAGGGAAGTACTTATACTACTCCAATTTAAGAATTGGAAACCAACCACTCTAATTTATTCAGCTACTCTCATCCTATAATATATACTTTTATACTGTTGCAATTTCTTAACACAGTAGAAGGAAGTATGAGAAGGCAGTGCAACAGACTCACCAATATATCTGCTTCGATCCGTCTCAAGGACAGCCCCGTCAGGCGAGGGATAGACTAAGTGCGGAATGTGGTTCAGCTGTTGTCTCATGGGTTGCTGCAATGGCCAAGCTGGGGTTTACGTATAGGGACGCTAGATGAGAAGGAGGAGAAGACAACAGGAGGCTCGATTACCTGGTTGCAGCAGTGAAGGGAAGGCTGGAGCTGCTGAGGACTCCGGCGAGGATCGGTGGTACAGGTATGGCGGCAGCAGCGGGATTCTTCCTCTCTGCAAGGGTGTGCGGTGTGTCAAGGCCATCGGGTCTGTGCAGGTCTACGGTCCAGGCTGGAAGGCTTGCTCTCCTCCGTGGCCGGCGTTAACATCCTGGAGAGGTGTTCGACTGCGGCGGCTCTCCTTTCAGGGGCGGCGGAAACCTCCTGGAGAGGTGCTCGACTGCGGCGGCTCTCCTTTCAGGGGCGGCGAGAGGGTGCCGGAGTTGGAGCGAGAACGCTCCGGTTAATCGTTTGCCGGATGAAAGGGTAGACTGGTTTACGGGAAAAGTAATCGGGATAGGTTAATTAGGGTTTAATTGAGAGGATGATTAATTAGGTTAATGAAGGGTATAAGGTGAGGCTGGGCTAGTAACGACCCACTCCAGCAGGCAGCAGCTGCTCCTCTCATCCCTGGGCCGGTCCGTGGAAAAAGGAACAAGAGAAGGTTTTGGGCTGGCTGTTTTGGACTGGCTGCAAGAAGAAGAATTGGGCTAAGGCTGATTATGTGTAAGGTTAGAGTTGGGCCAGATGCTATCTAAAATGGGCCTAGTTATTTGGGCCTGCTCCCCAATATAAGAAAAGGGAAAGGCTGACTATATACTCGTTATTGCCCGGAACCGTTAAAAGTACGGAATTATGTACGGAATTATTTACGGAATTATTTAAGTTCACATTTTATGTGAATCAAGGTCACATAAAATGATAGAATTTAATATCGTTTTCTTTTGTTTAAAAGAATTAAGGTTGGCGGATCGGAATCCGGTTTGATCCAGTATTAAACGGAGTTTAAAATTTTCAGTTATTACATCAGTGCCCTCTTAAAAGAACTTTTGTCCCGAAACTTAGAATAATATTCCTAATCACATGACTTTCTTGGTATATCTTGGTATCATTAAAATTTCGTTTTCTACCATGCAACTACTCAATCATGATAATCAGGCACACATGAAAAAAAAAACACAAACACTCAGTCTAAGGTAAAACATGAAAGTCAAACGACACAACATCCGAGTGCTAACTCGCCGATACAAAAGTAATATCTATCCTCGCAGAGAACTCGGGGTAACTACGTCTAATACTCTCCTCTATCTCCAAAGTAGCCTCATCGGCTCCTCGTCTAGACCACTGGATCCTCAACATCGGTATCTCCATAGAACGCATACGTCTAGTACTGCGCTCTAGGACGGCTACTGGATACTCCACAAAAATGTAGTCTGGCTCAACTATCCGATCTGATGACGTGTCTAGGACTCGGTAGGTACTCTCTTCACGGTTTGGTTTCCTAAACTTACTTCCAACTCTTTTGGAAGTTCCCGACTAGCGATTCTGAAATAATGATCTTAGACTTCTGTCGGCACTTTACTGAGTGCATAATGCTCTTTGTATACATACCGCTTGACCCGATTTCCTTAATGTGACCTAATCGGATCGTTCCTTAATTAATGGGCTTCACCTACTTCTTGTCAAGCTTTCAAATTTATATAACTCAAAACAAATCACACACCCCCAAGTGGACCTTTTCATGTAGATCTCTAATTCCTTAGTCTGAAATCACAGTTAACCCAACATTGATTTTCTTCATTTGTGGGTTATGTGCCTACCACGCATTAGGCACAATGGCGTCTTTCTGAGGGTCAACATGATTTACCCAACTCCCGCCTATACTTCCCTCCTACTACTAGCAAGATCCTCTTCAAACAGACCCTTAATCTCTTACTCAACCGTAGTCTGTTCTTAACCAACCAGAAAGAAACTTCTAACCCGATTCTCTCCTTATCCTTAGGTCATCCCAGAAGGTTATCGTTGCCTATTTGGGAAATCCTCCAAGGCATCGATAAGGTTACCTCTTAAATCCGCAGTCATCAATGTCTCTTCTTGACGGTACCTACTCGTCAAAACCAACACTTACACGCCCTCAGCTGACGTCGGTCAGTTCTACATTTGACTTATCTCAATATCCCGGACTTACTCTTCTCATACCTATACTGGCGTTAAATTCTTGGTGAGCATCATCTGCCCGATTAATCCTTTCATGCTTCGCCAATTTGTTTTATCTTCCACACTTCTGTTTCCTTAGGCTAACTCTACTCCTCGAGCCCAACTGAGTCATTCATCTTGACATAAATAGTCCTTATAAGTCTTCAACGATAGCTGGTAAGTGTCTTTGTAGTTTCGATGACTTTAGTTATCATTCCCTTGCAGTTCCCCTTGCATGGACCGTCGGTGTTGATGACTTAGGTCCTGTGATAATTGGGGTTGCCTTGGACTGTCGAGTCCACCAAGGCTGTTCTCATATATACATTCCTTCGCTGGTGTCACCGGCAATATTGCCTTCATGAAACTCAGTTGTTTCCGCTACAGGGCTTCAACTCTTTGATACCGGCATTGCGATTTCTTTCAAATTCCTATATCTTTGAGGAGGTCAAAACCTCTCCACACTTGTAAAGTCTACATTTTGTTTCTCCACTCCATTGTAGGTATCCCTTCCATGCACCTCAGACTCTCATATCCGGGTCGACATTTTATCTCCCTTGGTCTCTCAAGCTTGTCTTGTGAATTCTTCTACTAGGTGACTCATCTTATACAATTTTCTTCTCTGCACCGGTCTCTAATTGTCTGTTGATCACTACTACCCATTCTGTGTTGGAACTTCCGTTACTTTGCACTCTTGCCTAGATTTTCGTAAGGACATCCTCATCTCAAGACTTTATTTAAAATTCAGCATGACCCGCAATTTTGATACATGACTTTCCTTCTCACTGGTTAAGTTATACGCTTGGTTTACACCCAATCCATCATAGTGTCATCCGTCCGTTAGTATGATTTTTATTAAACATCTAATGGTACCTTTTGTATACAAAACATTAGGTGCATATGATTTTACCACCAATCAAATTTCTCGCATCGCATTTATTAAGTCTTCCTTATACTCATGTCGCTTTACCTTCTTTAATTCTTTACACCCCGTAAAAATAGTTAAATCCCTTTGAGTTTTCTCGTACACGCTTTACGGACCGCGTTGGTTGGTCTTATCACTTTCATCGACTCTTATGTCCTCGGTCCAGCCTGAATTTTCATTGAAGTACCTCCATTTCTCATTAAGCTTTTATCTAAACACTTTTCGGTAATCATCTTATTGGGGTAATACCGGACCCCTATAACAGCCTTTAGTCATTCAACTTTACTCCTTCATATGTTTGTTCTAGCCAACATGCAGATTCCATCTGCAATCACCTCACAACTCGATCATACATTTCACCAAGACTGTAAGTCATACTCTCTATGTTTGTGCCGCCTCTACCATTTCAATTATTCGGTGCCACAACTCAAATCACAAGGGTTTCCTCTGTCAATCTAGATAGTTTGACCTCACTTTTTCTCGGAGGAGCACCATCAGTCCATCTTGTGTGGAATGCCAAGACCTAGGACATGTCCACAATCATCTGTTTCTTCTTACTCTTCTAGTTATTCTTACAGGGATCCTTACATACTAGCTTTGATATGTATATTTCCTTAGTTAGTAGTAAGCAACTACTCAACATCCTCTTTACACCATTATTATCATCAATGGTCCTTACCGTCCGTCAAGAGCTTCTCTTTAATTTCTTTATTAGAGTTGCCATATTGGACACATTCAATGTTACCATCAAGGCTACTGGTACATATATTGATTTAACTTCACCATTGTCATCGTTGATCCTTGGAAGAAATTCACCACATGTCAGTAATTTCCTTTATAACCTTGTGGTCATTCTTCTTATCTGTCAACCAACCATCACTAGTTAGTCAGCACGTGTAAATTCTCTGTTGTTACCCACTAATCTGGAGTTGACCTTCTATAAGATCGTAGACTTATTTTTCTTCTATCTCTTTTGAGGTTTGATATACAAGGTGGAAATATATCTCCTCCTTTTATTTTCCTTTAGCTCCTTCTACAAATTACACTCCTATAAGAGTACTATACTCTTACGAGTCTTATTGTATCTTCGTCTTCCGTCAACGGACTTATCAATTCTTCTACGATAATTTGTACGCATTTCTCCATGATTTATTTTACCCGAGTTATTGTCCACTTGCGGTTCTCAGTTATGACCCGCTAGTGTTATTAACTCAAATTCTCGTGAGTGAGAAGTTATCAGAGACCCTCCTTTTCCCTAAGACTAATCTCCTACACCCTTCTTGCTTGGGGTGCTGCTTATACTTCTGCCTTTATAGAAATCCGGTTTTTGTTGTATCCCGATCCTTGTTGTAATTCTTGTACGTTCTAGGAGGTCACACCACTTCTATGCTGGTGAAATCGGCCTTCCTCTTTCTAGCAACCTGTAAGCTTTCTTTTTGCGGCTCTTTAATTCTTCGTATCGGGATGGACAATGTATCTTATCTTGACTCCTACGCTTATGATTGTCTTGGTTTCCCATCTTGATTGTGGTGGCAAGTAGCTTGTCGAGAGTGATCATATTCCGCTCTGTTTCTAGCCTCAAACTTTTACCTTCTGGTCCGTCAGTAAGTTTAGATTCAATGTCTCTTGTCCGGATCGCTACTATATTTCACCTTGACCTTCATGCCTATTTGTGTTTCTGAAGGCATCCCCTTTTTGTTTGTAATCATTGCTTTACACCATCTTGAAAGAACCTATGGGTTGCCTCTTCCACTTGGTATACTTGTCGGTCATCCAATACATTGCTGGAACTACTCTCATGTATACTCTTCATTTGATCCTATTGAGTTGACTCGGGATTCCCTCCTTGTCATCGTAGTTGGTGTTGTCTTTTAATCTTCACTTTTCCGTCTCGACGTTCCTCAACAAGCTCTAAGGGGTTGTCCGCTGTTCGTCTACCCTAATGCACGTAAGAGGTGCATACTAATCTTCACGTTGACACCCTTCAAAATCTACTTAGAGGTGTCAATGGGGTGAGAAACTCATTATGCTATCTTCGTTAAGAACATAACATAACAATAATTTCTACTAATCTCCGGCATATACTTATCTATATCACATAACTTTATAATCAAGCTAATAAGTCCAACTAAAGTAAAACCTAAAGTCCATACTAAGCATACTGAGATCCGCGGTAGTAGTGGTGGTCAGCCGTACTTTTCTATCCCCAACCAGACTATGCATGCATTTGAAAACCAAAAGTCATTTTTAAAACTCAGATCCCTTTTCGGGTTCCGCTTAATTACTTATTCGGTCTTTCAGAAGATTTCAAGTGCCATTGTTGCCAACCTGGCTCTGATACCATGTTGTAACACCCCGAATTCTCAGAACTCGGGACATTACTGGTTAGGACCTCACAATGGGTCCCGACCTTAGTTTGACAACAATATTACTAGGATCTTGCAACAAGACACAAATAAGAAAAGCCGAAATTCATAAAGTAGTATTTTTATAGGAATGAATGCAACAACGTATAACAGCCTACAGTACTTAAACATCGAAACAGACCAATTGTCTTAACAAGATGAAAGAACAACACAGGAAACATCCCAACCCCAATCTAAGGAGTACGGAGACCCGGCTGACCACTACTTCCGGATCACTCAGCTGATGCTCTAACCTGCAGTAAAACTAAAAACATAACAAAACAACCATTAGCTAGTTATCTATACATTAGAAGAATAATAACAGCACACACACACATAAAAAAAAAAAAGATAAACACTCAACATGCTTTCAAACAATCCATTTATTATCTTCATTTAAGTCATTCACTCTAATGATACTTATTTTGTGACACGAGGAATTCCCAAACCTCGCCTCCGCCCCCGTGTACCCATCAGGAGTGGATCCGATGCATCTCACCGTGTACCTGTATGGTCTGGGTATAGAGAACCTCCCAGTCTCCTGGCAGAGCTGGGCAGTGATGTCACGGCCCGTTATACATACACTTAGGCCTTAACACATAATAACAACGGTCGTCCTAACAAGTTGTTATTATAAAAACACATCGCACACACCGCCATCATCATTCAACTAACATCCAGAAACCGGCTAAGTAAGTCGCAAGGACTTACCTGAATCAAATCACAACTCTCTAAAATCTCAACTCGGTCTGCAACCGTGTAAACTCAGTTGCCTGTTAAACAAGACACGCGGATCAGAATCACATCCCAACTCTTAGAAGTTATAAACTTCTAAGATATACAATCTCATGAGGATGAGTTATTAAAAACCCTCTTAAGTAAAAAGACCATTTTACCCCTGGTCCCGAAATCCAAAAGTCTATCCTTAACTTCTAATATTTCTTTTATAACTTGTTTCCAAACGGGTTTTCTCAAGGATAGTTTACTAGCGGTTACAAGGTTGAATCCGAAACACTCGTCAAAGAGAGCAACGACACTCTCTCCCTAGTTACTACTCCACTCTTATACATATATGAATATGTATATATATACATTACCCTTCCCCCTCTATATATATACTTATGTATATACACCTTACTTATTCATATATATAAAGATAAATATATATACTTATACCTCTCATCTCCTACCTCTATATGCTTATATTTGTACACGGTACTCCTACATAAACATACTTATATAAATCTATATATACATATACGGTAGTGCAGTGAGGCAGGGAAGTACTTATACTACTCCAATTTAAGAATTGGAAACCAACCACTCTAATTTATTCAGCTACTCTCATCCTATAATATATACTTTTATACTGTTGCAATTTCTTAACACAGTAGAAGGAAGTATGAGAAGGCAGTGCAACAGACTCACCAATATATCTGCTTCGATCCGTCTCAAGGACAGCCCCGTCAGGCGAGGGATAGACTAAGTGCGGAATGTGGTTCAGCTGTTGTCTCATGGGTTGCTGCAATGGCCAAGCTGGGGTTTACGTATAGGGACGCTAGATGAGAAGGAGGAGAAGACAACAGGAGGCTCGATTACCTGGTTGCAGCAGTGAAGGGAAGGCTGGAGCTGCTGAGGACTCCGGCGAGGATCGGTGGTACAGGTATGGCGGCAGCAGCGGGATTCTTCCTCTCTGCAAGGGTGTGCGGTGTGTCAAGGCCATCGGGTCTGTGCAGGTCTACGGTCCAGGCTGGAAGGCTTGCTCTCCTCCGTGGCCGGCGTTAACATCCTGGAGAGGTGTTGGACTGCGGCGGCTCTCCTTTCAGGGGCGGCGGAAACCTCCTGGAGAGGTGCTCGACTGCGGCGGCTCTCCTTTCAGGGGCGGCGAGAGGATGCCGGAGTTGGAGCGACAACGCTCCGGTTAATCGTTTGCCGGATGAAAGGGTAGACTGGTTTACGGGAAAAGTAATCGGGATAGGTTAATTAGGGTTTAATTGAGAGGATGATTAATTAGGTTAATGAAGGGTATAAGGTGAGGCTGGGCTAGTAACGACCCACTCCAGCAGGCAGCAGCTGCTCCTCTCATCCCTGGGCCGGTCCGTGGAAAAAGGAACAAGAGAAGGTTTTGGGCTGGCTGTTTTGGACTGGCTGCAAGAAGAAGAATTGGGCTAAGGCTGATTATGTGTAAGGTTAGAGTTGGGCCAGATGCTATCTAAAATGGGCCTAGTTATTTGGGCCTGCTCCCCAATATAAGAAAAGGGAAAGGCTGACTATATACTCGTTATTGCCCGGAACCGTTAAAAGTACGGAATTATGTACGGAATTATTTACGGAATTATTTAAGTTCACATTTTATGTGAATCAAGGTCACATAAAATGATAGAATTTAATATCGTTTTCTTTTGTTTAAAAGAATTAAGGTTGGCGGATCGGAATCCGGTTTGATCCAGTATTAAACGGAGTTTAAAATTTTCAGTTATTACATCAGTGCCCTCTTAAAAGAACTTTTGTCCCGAAACTTAGAATAATATTCCTAATCACATGACTTTCTTGGTATATCTTGGTATCATTAAAATTTCGTTTTCTACCATGCAACTACTCAATCATGATAATCAGGCACACATGAAAAAAAAAACACAAACACTCAGTCTAAGGTAAAACATGAAAGTCAAACGACACAACATCCGAGTGCTAACTCGCCGATACAAAAGTAATATCTATCCTCGCAGAGAACTCGGGGTAACTACGTCTAATACTCTCCTCTATCTCCAAAGTAGCCTCATCGGCTCCTCGTCTAGACCACTGGATCCTCAACATCGGTATCTCCATAGAACGCATACGTCTAGTACTGCGCTCTAGGACGGCTACTGGATACTCCACAAAAATGTAGTCTGGCTCAACTATCCGATCTGATGACGTGTCTAGGACTCGGTAGGTACTCTCTTCACGGTTTGGTTTCCTAAACTTACTTCCAACTCTTTTGGAAGTTCCCGACTAGCGATTCTGAAATAATGATCTTAGACTTCTGTCGGCACTTTACTGAGTGCATAATGCTCTTTGTATACATACCGCTTGACCCGATTTCCTTAATGTGACCTAATCGGATCGTTCCTTAATTAATGGGCTTCACCTACTTCTTGTCAAGCTTTCAAATTTATATAACTCAAAACAAATCACACACCCCCAAGTGGACCTTTTCATGTAGATCTCTAATTCCTTAGTCTGAAATCACAGTTAACCCAACATTGATTTTCTTCATTTGTGGGTTATGTGCCTACCACGCATTAGGCACAATGGCGTCTTTCTGAGGGTCAACATGATTTACCCAACTCCCGCCTATACTTCCCTCCTACTACTAGCAAGATCCTCTTCAAACAGACCCTTAATCTCTTACTCAACCGTAGTCTGTTCTTAACCAACCAGAAAGAAACTTCTAACCCGATTCTCTCCTTATCCTTAGGTCATCCCAGAAGGTTATCGTTGCCTATTTGGGAAATCCTCCAAGGCATCGATAAGGTTACCTCTTAAATCCGCAGTCATCAATGTCTCTTCTTGACGGTACCTACTCGTCAAAACCAACACTTACACGCCCTCAGCTGACGTCGGTCAGTTCTACATTTGACTTATCTCAATATCCCGGACTTACTCTTCTCATACCTATACTGGCGTTAAATTCTTGGTGAGCATCATCTGCCCGATTAATCCTTTCATGCTTCGCCAATTTGTTTTATCTTCCACACTTCTGTTTCCTTAGGCTAACTCTACTCCTCGAGCCCAACTGAGTCATTCATCTTGACATAAATAGTCCTTATAAGTCTTCAACGATAGCTGGTAAGTGTCTTTGTAGTTTCGATGACTTTAGTTATCATTCCCTTGCAGTTCCCCTTGCATGGACCGTCGGTGTTGATGACTTAGGTCCTGTGATAATTGGGGTTGCCTTGGACTGTCGAGTCCACCAAGGCTGTTCTCATATATACATTCCTTCGCTGGTGTCACCGGCAATATTGCCTTCATGAAACTCAGTTGTTTCCGCTACAGGGCTTCAACTCTTTGATACCGGCATTGCGATTTCTTTCAAATTCCTATATCTTTGAGGAGGTCAAAACCTCTCCACACTTGTAAAGTCTACATTTTGTTTCTCCACTCCATTGTAGGTATCCCTTCCATGCACCTCAGACTCTCATATCCGGGTCGACATTTTATCTCCCTTGGTCTCTCAAGCTTGTCTTGTGAATTCTTCTACTAGGTGACTCATCTTATACAATTTTCTTCTCTGCACCGGTCTCTAATTGTCTGTTGATCACTACTACCCATTCTGTGTTGGAACTTCCGTTACTTTGCACTCTTGCCTAGATTTTCGTAAGGACATCCTCATCTCAAGACTTTATTTAAAATTCAGCATGACCCGCAATTTTGATACATGACTTTCCTTCTCACTGGTTAAGTTATACGCTTGGGTTACACCCAATCCATCATAGTGTCATCCGTCCGTTAGTATGATTTTTATTAAACATCTAATGGTACCTTTTGTATACAAAACATTAGGTGCATATGATTTTACCACCAATCAAATTTCTCGCATCGCATTTATTAAGTCTTCCTTATACTCATGTCGCTTTACCTTCTTTAATTCTTTACACCCCGTAAAAATAGTTAAATCCCTTTGAGTTTTCTCGTACACGCTTTACGGACCGCGTTGGTTGGTCTTATCACTTTCATCGACTCTTATGTCCTCGGTCCAGCCTGAATTTTCATTGAAGTACCTCCATTTCTCATTAAGCTTTTATCTAAACACTTTTCGGTAATCATCTTATTGGGGTAATACCGGACCCCTATAACAGCCTTTAGTCATTCAACTTTACTCCTTCATATGTTTGTTCTAGCCAACATGCAGATTCCATCTGCAATCACCTCACAACTCGATCATACATTTCACCAAGACTGTAAGTCATACTCTCTATGTTTGTGCCGCCTCTACCATTTCAATTATTCGGTGCCACAACTCAAATCACAAGGGTTTCCTCTGTCAATCTAGATAGTTTGACCTCACTTTTTCTCGGAGGAGCACCATCAGTCCATCTTGTGTGGAATGCCAAGACCTAGGACATGTCCACAATCATCTGTTTCTTCTTACTCTTCTAGTTATTCTTACAGGGATCCTTACATACTAGCTTTGATATGTATATTTCCTTAGTTAGTAGTAAGCAACTACTCAACATCCTCTTTACACCATTATTATCATCAATGGTCCTTACCGTCCGTCAAGAGCTTCTCTTTAATTTCTTTATTAGAGTTGCCATATTGGACACATTCAATGTTACCATCAAGGCTACTGGTACATATATTGATTTAACTTCACCATTGTCATCGTTGATCCTTGGAAGAAATTCACCACATGTCAGTAATTTCCTTTATAACCTTGTGGTCATTCTTCTTATCTGTCAACCAACCATCACTAGTTAGTCAGCACGTGTAAATTCTCTGTTGTTACCCACTAATCTGGAGTTGACCTTCTATAAGATCGTAGACTTATTTTTCTTCTATCTCTTTTGAGGTTTGATATACAAGGTGGAAATATATCTCCTCCTTTTATTTTCCTTTAGCTCCTTCTACAAATTACACTCCTATAAGAGTACTATACTCTTACGAGTCTTATTGTATCTTCGTCTTCCGTCAACGGACTTATCAATTCTTCTACGATAATTTGTACGCATTTCTCCATGATTTATTTTACCCGAGTTATTGTCCACTTGCGGTTCTCAGTTATGACCCGCTAGTGTTATTAACTCAAATTCTCGTGAGTGAGAAGTTATCAGAGACCCTCCTTTTCCCTAAGACTAATCTCCTACACCCTTCTTGCTTGGGGTGCTGCTTATACTTCTGCCTTTATAGAAATCCGGTTTTTGTTGTATCCCGATCCTTGTTGTAATTCTTGTACGTTCTAGGAGGTCACTCCACTTCTATGTTGGTGAAATCGGCCTTCCCCTTTCTAGCAACCTGTAAGCTTTCTTTTTGCGGCTCTTTAATTCTTCGTATCGGGATGGACAATGTATCTTATCTTGACTCCTACGCTTATGATTGTCTTGGTTTCCCATCTTGATTGTGGTGGCAAGTAGCTTGTCGAGAGTGATTATATTCCGCTCTGCTTCTAGCCTCAAACTTTTACCTTCTGGTCCGTTAGTAAGTTTAGATTCAATGTCTCTTGTCCGGATCGCTACTATATTTCACCTCGACCTTCATGCCTATTTGTGTTTCTGAAGGCATCCCCTTTTGTTTGTAACATTGCTTTACACCATCTTGAAAGAACCTATGGGTTGCCTCTTCCACTTGGTATACTTGTCGGTCATCCAATACATTGCTGGAACTACTCTCATGTATACTCTTCATTTGATCCTATTGAGTTGACTCGGGATTCCCTCCTTGTCATCGTAGTTGGTGTTGTCTTTTAATCTTCACTTTTCCGTCTCGACGTTCCTCAACAAGCTCTAAGGGGTTGTCCGCTGTTCGTCTACCCTAATGCACGTAAGAGGTGCATACTAATCTTCACGTTGACACCCTTCAAAATCTACTTAGAGGTGTCAATGGGGTGAGAAACTCATTATGCTATCTTCGTTAAGAACATAACATAACAATAATTTCTACTAATCTCCGGCATATACTTATCTATATCACATAACTTTATAATCAAGCTAATAAGTCCAACTAAAGTAAAACCTAAAGTCCATACTAAGCATACTGAGATCCGCGGTAGTAGTGGTGGTCAGCCGTACTTTTCTATCCCCAACCAGACTATGCATGCATTTGAAAACCAAAAGTCATTTTTAAAACTCAGATCCCTTTTCGGGTTCCGCTTAATTACTTATTCGGTCTTTCAGAAGATTTCAAGTGCCATTGTTGCCAACCTGGCTCTGATACCATGTTGTAACACCCCGAATTCTCAGAACTCGGGACATTACTGGTTAGGACCTCACAATGGGTCCCGACCTTAGTTTGACAACAATATTACTAGGATCTTGCAACAAGACACAAATAAGAAAAGCCGAAATTCATAAAGTAGTATTTTTATAGGAATGAATGCAACAACGTATAACAGCCTACAGTACTTAAACATCGAAACAGACCAATTGTCTTAACAAGATGAAAGAACAACACAGGAAACATCCCAACCCCAATCTAAGGAGTACGGAGACCCGGCTGACCACTACTTCCGGATCACTCAGCTGATGCTCTAACCTGCAGTAAAACTAAAAACATAACAAAACAACCATTAGCTAGTTATCTATACATTAGAAGAATAATAACAGCACACACACACATAAAAAAAAAGATAAACACTCAACATGCTTTCAAACAATCCATTTATTATCTTCATTTAAGTCATTCACTCTAATGATACTTATTTTGTGACACGAGGAATTCCCAAACCTCGCCTCCGCCCCCGTGTACCCATCAGGAGTGGATCCGATGCATCTCACCGTGTACCTGTATGGTCTGGGTATAGAGAACCTCCCAGTCTCCTGGCAGAGCTGGGCAGTGATGTCACGGCCCGTTATACATACACTTAGGCCTTAACACATAATAACAACGGTCGTCCTAACAAGTTGTTATTATAAAAACACATCGCACACACCGCCATCATCATTCAACTAACATCCAGAAACCGGCTAAGTAAGTCGCAATGACTTACCTGAATCAAATCACAACTCTCTAAAATCTCAACTCGGTCTACAACCGTGTAAACTCAGTTGCCTGTTAAACAAGGCACGCGGATCAGAATCACATCCCAACTCTTAGAAGTTATAAACTTCTAAGATATACAATCTCATGAGGATGAGTTATTAAAAACCCTCTTAAGTAAAAAGACCATTTTACCCCTGGTCCCGAAATCCAAAAGTCTATCCTTAACTTCTAATATTTCTTTTATAACTTGTTTCCAAACGGGTTTTCTCAAGGATAGTTTACTAGCGGTTACAAGGTTGAATCCGAAACACTCGTCAAAGAGAGCAACGACACTCTCTCCCTAGTTACTACTCCACTCCTATACATATATGAATATGTATATATATACATTACCCTTCCCCCTCTATATATATACTTATGTATATACACCTTACTTATTCATATATATAAAGATAAATATATATACTTATACCTCTCATCTCCTACCTCTATATGCTTATATTTGTACACGGTACTCCTACATAAACATACTTATATAAATCTATATATACATATACGGTAGTGCAGTGAGGTAGGGAAGTACTTATACTACTCCAATTTAAGAATTGGAAACCAACCACTCTAATTTATTCAGCTACTCTCATCCTATAATATATACTTTTATACTGTTGCAATTTCTTAACACAGTAGAAGGAAGTATGAGAAGGCAGTGCAGCTGACTCACCAATATATCTGCTTCGATCCGTCTCAAGGACAGCCCCGTCAGGCGAGGGATAGACTAAGTGCGGAATGTGGTTCAGCTGCTGTCTCATGGGTTGCTGCAATGGCCAAGCTGGGGTTTACGTATAGGGACGCTAGATGAGAAGGAGGAGAAGACAACAGGAGGCTCGATTACCTGGTTGCAGCAGTGAAGGGAAGGCTGGAGCTGCTGAGGACTCCGGCGAGGATCGGTGGTACAGGTATGGCGGCAGCAGCGGGATTCTTCCTCTCTGCAAGGGTGTGCGGTGTGTCAAGGCCATCGGGTCTGTGTAGGTCTACGGTCCAGGCTGGAAGGCTTGCTCTCCTCCGTGGCCGGCGTTAACATCCTGGAGAGGTGTTCGACTGCGGCGGCTCTCCTTTCAGGGGCGGCGGAAACCTCCTGGAGAGGTGCTCGACTGCGGCGGCTCTCCTTTCAGGGGCGGCGAGAGGGTGCCGGAGTTGGAGCGAGAACGCTCCGGTTAATCGTTTGCCGGATGAAAGGGTAGACTGGTTTACGGGAAAAGTAATCGGGATAGGTTAATTAGGGTTTAATTGAGAGGATGATTAATTAGGTTAATGAAGGGTATAAGGTGAGGCTGGGCTAGTAACGACCCACTCCAGCAGGCAGCAGCTGCTCCTCTCATCCCTGGGCCGGTCCGTGGAAAAAGGAACAAGAGAAGGTTTTGGGCTGGCTGTTTTGGACTGGTTGCAAGAAGAAGAATTGGGCTAAGGCTGATTATGTGTAAGGTTAGAGTTGGGCCAGATGCTATCTAAAATGGGCCTAGTTATTTGGGCCTGCTCCCCAATATAAGAAAAGGGAAAGGCTGACTATATACTCGTTATTGCCCGGAACCGTTAAAAGTACGGAATTATGTACGGAATTATTTATGGAATTATTTAAGTTCACATTTTATGTGAATCAAGGTCACATAAAACGATAGAATTTAATATCGTTTTCTTTTGTTTAAAAGAATTAAGGTTGGCGGATCGGAATCCGGTTTGATCCAGTATTAAACGGAGTTTAAAATTTTCTGTTATTACAAAAATGTTTTTAAATCTAATTTATTATTTAATAAATAATATTTTAAATAAAAAATATTTTAAATAAAAAATATAATCATATAATTTAAAAATACCATAATTTGATACGAATTTAATTAGTAAAAAAGATTAATTGGCTTAATTTGTGATTTAGTAAAAGATTTAATCCGAGAAAAAACATAGGAGCGCCACATCAGCATTAGTTTCGTATGTTTTAGTAAAGTATATAGAATATAGATATATATTTAGTATATTGATAAAATAAGAATTACAAATTTAATAGTTCAACGGTCCACAAATCAGTAGGTTACAAGGATCCACAAATTAGTAGATCACAAGAATCCACAAGAGCACAACGACCCACAAATCATTAGGTCACAACGACCCAAAAATTAGTAGGTCACAATGATTACATACAAATACTAATCCGATATGAATAAATATTATATTTGATTCTGACCAAAAGGTTCAGAAATGTATGATTTTATAAGCCTCAAACACTCTATATCTATTTATACATGTTTTCAAAGTGTCATCCTTTCCTCATAATCGATCTGGGAGAACAAAAATCATATTTTACAAAATAATTATGGTTTAATTAAAAAATGATTTATTAGCTTAATTCGTGATTTAGTAGAAAGTTTAATCCGAGAAAAAACGTGAGGGCGTCACGTCAGAATTAGTGTCTTTTGTTTTAGTAATGTATATAGAATATATATGTATATTTAGTATATTGATAAAATAAGAATTACGAATTTAATAGTTCAATGGTCCACAAATTAGTAGGCCACAAACGACCCACAAATTAGTAGGCCACAAACGACACACAAATCAGTAGGTCACAAACGACCCACAAATCAGTAGGTCACAAACGAACCACAAATCAGTAGGTCACAACGAAAATTAGTAGATCACAATGACCCCACAAGTTAGTAGATCACAAGGACCCACAAATCATTAGGTCACAACTCACAACGACCCACAAATCAGTAGGTCACAACAACCCACAAATAAGTAGGTCACAACGATCCAAAACTCAGTAGCTTAGTAGGTCACAAACGACCCACATATCAATAGGTCACAAACAACACACAAATTAATAGGTCACAACAACCCACAAATTAATAGGTCACAAGAACCCACAAATTATTAGGTCACAAGGACCCACAAATCATTAGGTCACAAGGACCCAAGCATCAGTTGTAAGATCCTAGGTTTTTGCCTTTACCGCCCCTACGGTGAAGAGGGCCGCCCCCAGCCGCCCCTGCGGCTGTGAGATCCGCCACTGCGGATTGTGCGACAGATCGCGCCGATCTGTTTTCGTCATTTTATCTTTCTTCCATAGATAGTATACCCGATATTCTATCTTATGGGTCGGTTTTCTTGTTTTCTTTCTAACCCTAGACGCCCTTGATAACACGATTTATGAGCTAGATTTAAGTAGTCATTTAGATAGATTTCTCACTCATTCATGCATGGTTTAGCATTAGTTCACGACGTTTTGCACTCAATTCATGTATTTTGTCGAAATAGACGTCTACACGGACTTGTGCGTGTTTTATAGGTATTTTGGGAGATTTAGGAGCTTAATTGATTGCATTCGAGAATCAATCCTCGAGATGACACACCTCCGGGCTCATTAGGATGCAAACTAGAGGCTAAGGAAGACTCATGAAGCCTTGCCAACACAAGCCATGCACCAAATCACAACTTAATGATCCAAGGCGAAGTTTCTGGAGCAAATCACGATTCACTGGCACATTCCACGGCCGTGATTTTAGCCCGTGGATTTTGCCAGATTCTTGTGACAGCTGTGTCACGACTCTCATGGCCAGCTCATGCAAAATTTGTTATAAAAGTGGTCCTTCATTGGCTGAGAAAAGCATCTTGGAGCAGCTCTCCATTATCCACCATCATCCAATCAAAAATACTCTCTCAACAAGAAGATTCTAAGAAGGAAGGAAGGCCACCATTGGAGAGGAGCTTGTTGGAGAAGAAGAAGAACACACCATTGCCACACTTTGATAGCTTTTATAGTGAGGAGTTTCGGATTTGATTTCTAGAGTTGTATGAACCATTTGAACCTTCTTTTGGAAGGGTTGTGAGTCATTCTTATCTAAACTTCAGCTTGGCTTTGTTACCTTACTTGTTCATCTCTTTCCCCTTCATTATCTTGCAAATGAATGCTATGATTTTGTGTATGATGATTTCGATTGTTATGATGAATGTTGTAGGCTAAATAGATGTGATTCTAGGGTAAGGAAAGGATGATTGTGGCTAGGACAATGATAGTATGCACTTAGATTTACCTTTGGATGAGTAACTTACAAGAATGAACTTTCTGTTGAAGATCACGGGTGGATCTTCCCATTCCACGGCCGTGGATATGTAGAACAGCCCGTGTTTTCTCCTGGATTGATGGATCTAGCTTTAGATTGTTAGAATGTTGAAATCCTAGGTGTTTGTTGAGTTAATCTAGCCTAGGGTGACCTAGTGTTAGCTACTAAGTGTTAGAAGAGACCTACCCGGTGATTCTTACCCTTAGATTTCGAAGATTACAACCCTAGGTAGTGGTGAGCCTCGCAAGCCGCCATTGGACTAAGTGTGCTAGGATAGTTGCTTAGAACTTCCCTTTCCGAGACTTACCCGGTAAGGATAGGTTAGACCTCCAGGCACCAATCCGGTTTGTGTAGAATTCCAATCCTTAGGTTCTTAGAGACTTACCCGGTAATGAGATCTTAGGAGTGAATTAGTGGACCATGAGACTTACCCGGTGATTGATCCCACTCTAGAAACACTTACTCCCGACATATCATAGATCATCCAAGGAATGATTAGATAGCTTGAGTCCTAGGCCATAATCGGAATTTCCAACCCCTAGAATCCGTTTCTCTCTTTTGATTCATATCTCGTGTTTAGCTTATTTCTTTGTGTTGATTCGTTAGCTTAGTTGATTGCTTTTGCATGAATTGTGATCCTTGATTGATCACCTAAAAACCAACCAAAAACAATTGAGATTTTCATTTCTTTATTTCCTTCTTTTCTTAAACTAGATCTTCACTAAACTCAATCATAAACCGAATCAATCTCACCTTAGTCTTTGTGTTCGACCTCGGAATACTATCCATACTACGAACGTCCCGTACACTGCGGGTTCGCTAGGTAGTTTAGGATTTAGTTCGAGTTATAAATGTAAAGCTTTTTGTGCTACATCCTAGCGTGAACAAGTTTTTGGCGCCGTTACCGGGGACTAGGTCTAGATTGAGTCTTTTTGTGATTGTTTATTAGTGTAGATCTATCTTGTTGCTTTTAATCTCTTTTTGGTTTGTGTCTTTGCTTTTCAGGACATCTCTTACTCTTTAGGTGTATGCGAAGATCTCGTGGCAAGGATTTAGCTCCATTCGATCCCGAACCGGAGAAAACCCTTAGATCTAGATCCAAGAGTATTAAAAAGGGAAAGGAGATGGCCGGAAGAGACCTCCAAGCTGAATTGGATGAAGCCTTAGAGCAAATAAGGCTAAGAGATGAGCTCTTGGAGGAAGAAAGGAGACTTGCCAATGAGAGGCAAGAAGCAACTAGGAGGGAGATTGATGAGATTAGGCAAGCCCTTGTATAAGGGGAGCTTAATCATCAACAACCTCCACCTCCTCCACCACAACCGCAGCCGGCGGCGGATATTAGGGTTGTCCCCATTGCTATTGAAGAGCCGCAAACCCTAGGGAGACGCATGGATCCGGCACAAAGAGCACACCGTCCGGGTGTGAATTTAGGAGATCCCGCAACCCACAACTATGAACTCTGCCCTCAAGTTCTACAAATGATCCGGCATAATCAATTTGGAGGGATGGAAGGAGAGTCTCCTCATCAACACTTGATGAATTATGAGATCTTGATGGAGACTCTTAGACCGCCAAGATTGGAGAGCAACAACCATAAGCTTAGGGCTTTCTCCTTCTCTCTTAAGGACAAAGCCTTGGCTTGGTATCAATCTATTCCACAAGGGCGAGTTGGTACTTGGGAGGAGATGACAACCGAGTTTTTGACTAAGTTCTTCCCACCTTCCAAGACTACCGAGTTAAGAGGGAAGATCAATGCCTTCGTGATGAAGGATAGAGAGAGTTTATTCAAATCTTGGGAGAGGTTCAAAGATCTTCTTCTAGATTGTCCACACCATGGCATACCGAAAATTGAGCTATTGGAAATCTACTTCAAAGGACTTGATGAAGATAGCCAATTCAAGCTTCAATCCCTTTCCGGTGGGACTTTTATGGAGAAGCATGTAGATGAAGCTTGGGAGTTTGTGGAGAAGCAAGCTCTAGTAATTGAGAAATACTCCCATAGGAAGAGTGAAGGGAGAAAGGCGGGAGCTTATGAGGTGAGTGAAGTCACCATGAGCAATTTCAAGCTTGACGCCATCAACAATGAATTGAAGTCCTTGAGGGAGTTGTGTGCTACAACTTTGAAGAACCAAGCAACTCCTCAAGTGCTTCCACAAGCCAACTTGTCTTCCAAGGAGGAGGATGTCAATTACATGGGAAGGGGCAATTATAACAACTACCAAGGCCCAAGGAACTTCAACAACAACCGGCAATTCAACAATTACCGGCCCAACCACAACCATCCCGGGTTTTCTTACTCTAACCCGGATGGAGCCTTGAACCCTCCCGCTTCCTCAAGCACAACTCCACCACCAAAAGCTTCACAAGAACCTCAACCCGGATTCACTCAACTTCCAAAAGATAGAACCGAAATGATGTTTGAGCAATTGCTTGGAAGGTTGAGTGGTCTTGAGAGCACCGTGACTTCTATTTCCAAAGCTCAAAAAGTGTTGGAAGCACAAGTGTTCCAAAAAGCGGGTGAAGCCCATAGAGATCCGGGAAAGCTTCCCGGAAGGACCGAAGACAACCCAAGAGGCCAAGTGTTGGCCATTACTACAAGGAGTAGGTTGAGCATGAAAGATCCTTTGCCTAAGGATAATGCTAAAGGGAAACAAGTGGTGATAGAGGAAGAGACTTTGTAAAGAGATGGAGGCAAGAGCAAGGATGTAGAGCCAACTTATGTGACACCACCTCCATACAAGCCACCACTACCATTCCCTCAATCACGAGCAAGAGCTCGCTTGGACAATCACTTTGGTAAGTTCCTTGAATTAATGTCTAAATTGCATATTAACATTCCATTCATGGATGCTATTTTAGGAATGCCGGCATATAGCAAGTTCTTGAAAGAGATACTCTCCAACAAAAGGAAGTTGGAGGAGTATGGGGAGATAAGAATGACCAAGAGATCCTCGGAATTGATCCAAACGATGAAGGAGGAGATGCCTCCCAAGCTAAGAGATCCGGGTTCTTTTTGTGTCCCGATTGGAGTGGGAGATGTGAAGTACGAGGCCCTTTGTGATCTTGGGGCAAGTGTAAGCATCATATGGCGGACCGTTCCATCACTCATCGGGTTGGTCTAGGAGAGCCGAAACCGGTCAAGATGACCCTCTATATGGCGGACCGTTCCATCACTCATCCGGTTGGGATCCTAGAAGACATCCTGGTGCAACTAGGAGGATTCTATGTGCCAATCGATTTTGTAGTCTTGGATATTCCGGCGGACTATCCGGTTCCCATCATCTTAGGAAGACCTTTCCTAGCCACTTCCGGGTGCCTTGTGGATTGCAAGAATGGAACTCTCTCCTTCAACATTGGAGAAGAAAACATCAAGTTCAAATTGTCCACAATGATGAAAGGGCCAACCCTTGATGAGGATGTCTTCAACATAGTCGAGCAAGAAGAATCTAGAGAAGTTGTGAGCTCGATCTTGATCAAGGATCCCTTAGAGAAGGTTCTTACCTTGAGTATGATGGAGGAAGGTGATGAGGAGGCTTGCAATGAATAGATCAAGGCCTTAGAAGCATTGGAAAAGGAAACAAGAGTTGGATTTGAGAGTCACGAAGAGGTGGTGAATAGCTGTAGGTTCCACGGTCGAGATTTGCATTCCACGGCCGTCAAACTCTCTGTAAAGCCACAGAAAATGAGCCAGACAACTTCCACGGCCGTGGACTTGGAGCAAACCGTGGAGTTGGCCGTGGTTTCCCCTGGATCAGCCCTTGATGATGATCAAGCTTCTAGGAGCCATGGAGAGCCTTCATTTGCTTTGGATTCATCTCATCCAACCTTATTTGGATCGTCTACACTCGATAAAGGTCCTCCTAAACTTGAACTCAAACCCCTCCCCTCTCATTTAAAGTATGCTTTCCTTGGTGATAATTCTACATATCCGGTTATTGTGAATGCATGCTTGAGTGATGATGAACTTGCTAAGTTGTTGCATGAACTAAGATTGCATAGGAAAGCCATTGGCTATAATATTGATGATTTGGTTGGCATTAAGCCTTCTTTGTGCATGCATAAGATAATGATGGAAGATAACCACAAACCCTCTATTGAACATCAAAGGAGATTGAATCCTATAATGAAAGAGGTAGTCAAAAAGGAAATCATTAAGTTGCTAGATGCGGGGATAATCTACCCTATCTCGGATAGTAAGTGGGTTAGTCCCGTTCATGTAGTTCCTAAGAAGGGTGGGATGACCGTAGTAACTAATGAGAACAATGAACTAATCCCAACTAGGACGGTTACGGGATGGAGGATGTGCATTGATTATAGGAAGTTGAACATGGCCTCTAGGGAAGATCACTTCCCTCTTCCCTTAATTGACCAAATGCTAGAGAGGTTAGCTCAACATTCTCATTTTTGCTACCTAGATGGCTATAGTGGATTCTTCCAAATCCCCATCCACCCCGATGACCAAGAGAAAACAACCTTTACATGTCCATGGGGTACCTTTGCATATAGGAGGATGCCATTTGGGTTGTGTAATGCACCCGCCACCTTCCAAAGGTGTATGATGGCTATCTTTTCGGAATACATAGAAAATATCATGTAAGTGTTCATGAATGATTTCTCTGTTTATGGTTCTTCCTTTGATAATTGCTTGGCTAACTTGTCATTAGTATTGCAAAGATGTGAGGAGACAAATCTTGTCTTGAATTGGGAAAAATGCCACTTCATGGTAAGTGAAGGTATTGTGTTAGGACACTTGGTGTCTAACCGTGGCATTGAGGTTGATAGAGCCAAGATTGAAACTATAGAGAAGTTGCCACCACCTACCTCGGTGAAAGGGGTTAGGAGTTTTTTAGGGCATGCCGGTTTTTACCGGAGGTTTATTCAAGATTTCTCTAAAATTTCTAAGCCTCTCACTAACCTACTAATGAAGGATGTTGATTTTGTCTTTTCCAAAGATTGTCTTGAGGCTTTTTGTAGGTTGAAGAACGCATTGATCTCCGCACCTATCATGCAACCTCCGGATTGGAGTTTACCGTTTGAGATCATGTGTGATGCAAGCGATGTAGCTGTTGGGGCTGTTTTAGGGCAAAGGAAAGATGGGCGCACTCATGCTATTTATTATGCTAGCAAGACGCTAGATGATGCCCAACTCAATTATGCTACCACCGAGAAAGAGTTGCTAGCGGTTGTGTATGCATTTGAGAAGTTCCGCTCATATCTTGTTGGAGCGAAGGTCATAGTATACACGGATCATGCTGCGATCCGTTATCTCCTTACCAAGAAGGATGCCAAGCCTAGGTTGATTCGGTGGATCCTTCTTCTACAAGAGTTTGATTTAGAAATCCGGGACAAGAAGGGATCCGAGAACTCCGTGGCGGATCACCTTAGTAGACTCCCACCATTGGAGCTTGAAAGAGATGACATTCCAATTGATGACTCATTCCGGGATGAGCAATTACAAATGGTGGAGGAATGCTTGTTCCAAGTGTCTAGAGGAAGTGAGCCATGGTTTGCCGACATTGTGAACTACTTAGTGTGTGAGGAAGTGCCTCCCGGATTGACATATGCACAAAGAAAGAAGTTCTTCAACGATGTGAGGCACTACTATTGGAGTGAACCACTTCTATTCAAGAGAGGGCCGGATGGAATGTTTAGAAGATGCATACCGGAAGATGAAGTGGAGAGTGTGATCCGGCATTGTCACTCCTTACCATGTGGAGGCCATGCTAGCTCACACAAGACGTGTGCAAAGGTATTGCAATCCGGTTTTTATTGGCCTAACTTGTTTAAAGATGTGCAAGGTTTTGTAGTGGCATGTGATGCTTGCCAAAGGACGGGCAACATCTCAAGAAGGAATGAGATGCCCTTGAACAACATCCAAGAAGTAGAAATATTTGATGTGTGGGGTGTGGACTTCATGGGACCATTCCCTTCTTCATGTGGCAATCTCTACATCCTATTGGCGGTAGACTATGTGTCGAGATGGGTAGAGGCAATCGCCTCTCCTACAAATGATGCCAAGGTGGTGGTGCGGTTCTTCAACCGAGTGATCTTCCCTAGGTTTGGTACACCAAGGGTGATCATTAGTGATGGAGGGAAGCACTTCACAAATAGGAACTTTGGAGCACTTTTGGCTAAGTATGGGGTGACTCATAGGGTGGCAACACCTTATCATCCCCAAACTAGTGGTCAAGTAGAGATCTCCAACCGGGAGATCAAGGCCATTCTTGAGAAGACGGTCTCTAGGACGAGAAAAGATTGGGCTATGAGGCTCAATGATGTCTTATGGGCATATAGAACCGCCTTCAAAACACCGATTGGCACCACTCCTTACAAGTTGGTCTATGG
Organism: Fagopyrum esculentum; assembly: GCA_033239045.1. NCBI lineage: Eukaryota > Viridiplantae > Streptophyta > Magnoliopsida > Caryophyllales > Polygonaceae > Fagopyrum > Fagopyrum esculentum. The sequence goes on along the minus strand of BSUD01000002.1, from coordinate 66,941,730 downwards.
CAAGTCTTGCCACCTTCCGGTAGAGATGGAGCATAGAGCTTATTGGGCCATTAAGTGGCTAAATTTTGATCTCAAAGAGGCGGGAGAAAAGAGATTGCTTGAATTGAATGCCCTCGAGGAGATCCGGTTGGATGCTTATGAGAATGCCCGGATTTACAAGGAGAGAACCAAAAGATGGCATGACAAGAGGATCATCCCCAAGGAGTTGAGTGAAGGAGACCTTGTCCTTCTCTTCAACTCAAGGCTGCGACTCTTCCCCGGAAAGCTCAAATCAAGATGGACCGGGCCATATGTGGTGAAGAAGATTTTCCCCCATGGAGCTATTGAGATAGGTGGGGAACATTGTGGGAACTTTAAGGTGAATGGGAACCGGTTGAAGAAGTATATCCCGGGAGCTCCGGTGGACATGATTGCCCCACTTCACCTTGAGTAGACACCCCCGAGTTTGGTCAAGCTAATGACCTTAAAGAAGCGCTTGGTGGGAGGCAACCCATTGGTAACATCTTTCCCTTTTCATTTTTCGTTTTTGCTTAGATTTTTCTATTTTTGTGTGCTTTGTGTGTTCTGTGTGCTTAGTGTGTGTGCTAGAACATTAGTGGCATTCGAAGCCTTGCTTGACATAGGAATGATGATGACGAACCCCTCATCAATTATGGGTGGAGCGGACGCGGAACTTGGACGGCTAGCGGTGCCTAGCGCGGGTCCCGAAGCCTTGATGAACACTTAGAGCTCTCTACCATGGTTGATAGGATCATCCAACATCAATTCACTTGAGCAATCCCATATACCATAGCAAACCACTTTTACATTGTGAGAACCTTCTTTCACTCTTCTTTACTTTATTTATACATTGGGGACAATGTGTTTCTAAGTATGGGGTGGGGTTTGCATAATCCTTTGCATGATGAGCATCTAGGATAGTTTAACATTTTCACATGTCTTGCATTGTATATATTCATTTCGAAAATTCCAAAAAAATCAGAAAATTTAAAAAATTTTGTGCTTTCTAGGCTTGGATATGACCCTAATGATGAATCTTGTCTTGTGGATTGGCTATGGATGGCCTTATGTGTTAAATTGATGATAGCATATGTGGACTTGAAGTACTTCTTTTGAAACCATGAATGATTTGTGATCATGATGTTTGCCTAGAATGGATTGAGTATTGAAGGTCGAAATTACATGATAGTTCTTGCATACCATCTAGGAATGAATGAGGCAATTCATCTTTCTCTACTTCTCATCTTGATCATGATTGTTTGAGCACCTCAATTGAGATAAATTTGACCTCTTTTGACCCATCCGGGAATAGGAGCATGTTAGTGTGTTGATGTGTGTAACAAGCAAGTGTGGGGTGAAGATGTTGATGAAAGAATGTCATGAATAAAAATGCTGAATTTGTTGTGAAAGTGTAGCCAAAAATATAGGTTTGGGGACGTTGGTTTAAATGACAAGTAACTCGGTACACTTCACATAATCGGGTGTTGGTGCCTTGCTAATGTCAAATAAACCGATAGTCCTAACGAACTTTGGTATGTGTGCCCGGTGTGGATGCACCTCGAAAAATAGAAAAAGCCCGAGGATGGCTAATCACCAAGGTTTCGGCTTTTGTACACCAATGCCATTGTCTCAAAAATAAGAAAAAGAAAGGAAAGAAAAGATAGAGAAAAATATACACTTGAGGGAAGTCGATCGAGGACAAGATTGTGGAGTTAGTTCCATTCCCGGATTAGCACCACATAGCCTAGAAAAATCCCCACCTAGTCACAACGTTTCTTGGCCTTTGAGTTCATAAGACCTTATGACCTACTTGCATGTTTGTAAGACTTAGTAATCTAGATTGGATATGCTCTTGATCTTCTTGACTTCTTCATCTTTACATTTCATGCATACTTTCAAGTTAAGTACAATTGTCTTTCGATGCTTTCACTTGTTTGATGCATGATTGCTTGTCCATTACCATGAAGCATGACTATGAAGGTGATCCAATATTAGAAGCACAAACCCAAAAAGATTTCGCCATTTTTCTGCATACATAAATCATGTTATTTTGTAGTCTATAGTTGAGCAATTTGCTCGGGGACGAGCAAACCTTAAGTATGGGGTATTTTGATAACACGATTTATGAGCTAGATTTAAGTAGTCATTTAGATAGATTTCTCACTCATTCATGCATGGTTTAGCATTAGTTCACGACGTTTTGCACTCAATTCATGTATTTTGTCGAGATAGACGTCTACACGGACTTGTGCGTGTTTTATAGGTATTTTGGGAGATTTAGGAGCTTAATTGATTGCATTCGAGAATCAATCCTCGAGATGACACACCTCCGGGCTCATTAGGATGCAAACTAGAGGCTAAGGAAGACTCATGAAGCCTTGCCAACACAAGCCATGCACCAAATCACAGCTTAATGATCCAAGGCGAAGTTTCTGGAGAAAATCACGGTTCACTGGCACATTCCACGGCCATGATTTTAGCCCGTGGATTTTGCCAGATTCTTGTGACAGCTGTGCCACGACTCTCATGGCCAGCTCATGCAAAATTTGTTATAAAAGTGGTCCTTTATTGGCTGAGAAAAGCATCTTGGAGCAGCTCTCCATTATCCACCATCATCCAATCAAAAATACTCTCTCAACAAGAAGATTCTAAGAAGGAAGGAAGGCCACCATTGGAGAGGAGCTTGTTGGAGAAGAAGAAGAACACACCATTGCCACACTTTGATAGCTTTTGTAGTGAGGAGTTTTGGATTTGATTTCTAGAGTTGTATGAACCATTTGAATATTCTTTTGGAAGGGTTGTGAGTCATTCTTATCTAAACTTCAGCTTGGCTTTGTTACCTTACTTGTTCATCTCTTTCCCCTTCATTATCTTGCAAATGAATGCTATGATTTTGTGTATGATGATTTCGATTGTTATGATGAATGTTGTAGGCTAAATAGATGTGATTCTAGGGTAAGGAAAGGATGATTGTGGCTAGGACAATGATAGTATGCACTTAGATTTACCTTTGGATGAGTAACTTACAAGAACGAACTCTCTGTTGAAGATCACGGGTGGATCTTCCCATTCCACGGCCGTGGATATGTAGAACAACCCGTGTTTTCTCCTGGATCGATGGATCTAGCTTTAGATTGTTAGAATGTTGAAATCCTAGGTGTTTGTTGAGTTAATCTAGCCTAGGGTGACCTAGTGTTAGCTACTAAGTGTTAGAAGAGACCTACCCGGTGATTCTTACCCTTAGATTTCGAAGATTCCAACCCTAGGTAGTGGTGAGCCTCGCAAGCCGCCATTGGACTAAGTGTGCTAGGATAGTTGCTTAGAACTTCCCTTTCCGAGACTTACCCGGTAAGGATAGGTTAGACCTCCAGGCACCAATCCGGTTTGTGTAGAATTCCAATCCTTAGGTTCTTAGAGACTTACCCGGTAATGAGATCTTAGGAGTGGATTAGTGGACCATGAGACTTACCCGGTTATTGATCCCACTCTAGAAACACTTACTCCCGACATATCATAGATCATCCAAGGAATGATTAGATAGCTTGAGTCCTAGGCCATAATCGGAATTTCCAACCCCTAGAATCCGTTTCTCTCTTTTGATTCATATCTCGTGTTTAGCTTATTTCTTTGTGTTGATTCGTTAGCTTAGTTGATTGCTTTTGCATGAATTGTGATCCTTGATTGATCACCTAAAAACCAACCAAAAACAATTGAGATTTTCATTTCTTTATTTCCTTCTTTTCTTAAACTAGATCTTCACTAAACTCAATCATAAACCGAATCAATCTCACCTTAGTCTTTGTGTTCGACCTCGGAATACTATCCATACTACGAACGTCCCGTACACTGCGGGTTCGCTAGGTAGTTTAGGATTTAGTTCGAGTTATAAATGTAAAGCTTTTTGTGCTACATCCTAGCGTGAACAGCCCTTTCCGTCTAGCGTTCTAGCCCTCCCTATATATTCTCTTCCTTCTCTCCTTTTTCCCGTTCCTTGCTATCGCCTTCAAACCCTAGAGAGCTGCAGCCGTCCTTTGCTTCCTGCAATTTCGCTGAACGTGTAAGTTCATTCCTTCCTGGTTCCTCCTCACGTTCCTTTAGCGCTGCATGCCTTCTCCTTCTGTTTTGATTTCTTCCTTTCGTTATTCTCTTTTCTTTTTCTCCAAGGATCAAACATGAGCCTTGATTCTTGTGGAGTGTTCCGTTGTTGACCCTTCGTTGTTCACAGGCTCTTTGGAGTTGAACATTGACGTGTTGGAGCCAAAGGTTCGAGCTTTGGTTGCCTTGCTACGAGTTTTGTCGAAGAAGAAAGCCGACATCGCTTTCTGTCATGCCGCCTCCCATGTGCCTGCACAGAGACGCCTCTGCGCCTCTGTTCAGGCGCCCCTGCGCATCTGTTCAGCCGCACCTGCGGTTTCCCTGCAGTAGCTCCCGTCTTTGGTGAATTGCTTCCTTCTTTCCTATCCTCGCTCCTACCTTGGTTCCTTGTGGTTGATCGTTGTCCCCTGAGTTGTTGTAAGACTAAGGTTGAGTCCTTAGCATGTGTAGATCTCTTAGAGATCGTTGAGACTAGAAGTTATAGACTTCTAGAAGCCGTTTCATTCCTGATTCGTGTTGCTTGTTGGTACAGGCTTTCCTTGCTCCTTTCTTGAGGGAAACTGAGCTTCCTTGTGTATTTCTGAGTTGTTCGCTGATCTCTTGTGTTACCTTCGTGTGAGGTAAGTCCCTTGGACTTACTTAGCTTCATTCCACGTATTAGTTGGATTGTTTTGGCTTGTTTGCGTTGCTATCATGTATATAACGGATAATCGGAATTTGGATTCACCCTTTATTACCCTTAACTGGCCCAAGTGTATTATAACCGGGCGGTGACCACTTGTCTAGTTCTACAGGAGACTAGAATGTGCTCTTGCAACCTAGACCCGTAGGTAACGGATAGTACTGATCTATTCCTATTGGCAGACGGAAGCGGAGGCGAGTTTCGGGAGATTCTCGTGTGACAAAAGAAGTTGAATTAGTAATGGATAACCTTAATAAAAGATAATAACCGGTTGTGTGCAAGCATGCTATATGTTTACATTACCTTATGTGTGTTTGTGCCTTTACACTCTTGCTTATACCTAGAATGTTAGCTAACGGTTTTTACCGTCGTTGTAGATGTTCCGCAGGTTCAAGATGCTGCTGAGTGATCGGATGGTGTGGTCAGCCGGGGTTCCCGTACATTGTAGGATGGGATCGGGTTTATGTTTCTTTTGTTGTTTCCTTGTTGTTTTGAACTCGGCTGCGAGTCTTTTCCGTTTTGTTTGGTTTAAACCTTTGGTTTTATATCGAGGTTTGGTTTTCATTCGTATGTGTCTTGTTGTAAGATCCGTTTGTTGTTACTACTCTGAGGGTCAGGACCCATTGTGCGGTCCTAGCCGGTAGCGCTTCGAGTTTCCAAAACTTGGGGTGTTACAATATGGTATCAGAGGTCTAGGTTGGCAACAATGACACTCGAAATATTCTACAGGTCGGGTGGATAAATAAATAGAACCCGCAAGGGGTCTAACGTTTTCAAAAGGGGGTTTTGTTTTAACCTTTCGGTCTGGGATAGATGTACGGGCGATCACCACTACCTCTGCGGATCTCAGCAATGTAGTTTCTTTTGTGTTGGCCTTTATGTGTGCTTTTTCTAGAGTTTTGCTTTAGCTGTAGCGTGGTCTTATATATATATATAGTCTTATATATTTTTCGTTATAGCAAATGGCGTGTACTAGAGCTACATCTGCTATGGGGCGAGGAAGGGGTCGACCACCACTTCCACCTGCCATCCGTGGACGAGGACGTGCAGGAAGACCTCCACTAGCTAGAGGTCGGGGCCAAGCCCCAGCTACCGATCCGCCTATCGCTGAGGCATTTGCTGAAGAGGTTGTTGAGAGCATCTTTCCTGAGGCTGAAAATGGGACCGCTGCTAGGTCCGGAGCACAGAGGGCGCTATCGATGGAGTCCACATGAGTATCTATCGGAGCTTCGGCATATCGCGACTATGTGTAGAGAGTTGAGGAAGCTATCAGGACTGGAGGACCAGCACCAGTGCCGCCAGTTCCTGCGAGATCAGCTGAGGTTTCGCAGAGAGTTACACAAGTTGTTGCCCCGCCTGCTGGAGTTGTTGAGGTTGTTAGAGCGCCGGTTGAGGCAAAAGAGCCAAAGCCCGACAGTTGGTTGAAGACTTTCGATCAGCTGAAGGTTCCCGTCTTCGTGGGAAGGACTGGCTTGGAGGTGGAGCAGTGGCTAGGACAGGTTGATTCTGCTATGGAAGCTATCGGTTTCCCCGAGGGACGTCTAGTCAACATAGCGCAGACGTTGATGAAGGATCAGGCTCATTCTTGGTGGAGGACCTTTCATAGTAAGGTCACGAGTTATGAACAGATGAAGACAGTGATCAGGGATCGCTACTGCCCTGCAGCTATGAGGAAAGACCGTCTTCAGGATTTTCTTGAGGCTGGATTCGAGGATTTGCCTATTGCTGAGATAATCCTCAAGTTTCAGGACGATTTGGAGTTGCTAGGTCCTTCTGCACCACCGGAGGATCAACATGTTTACCTTTTCTCTCGGAGGTTGAGAGAGTCGACACGCTCTTATCTTACTGGTTTCCGTTATGACTCTCTAGCGGATTATCAAGATAGAGCTTCTGCGTATGAGTGAGACCGACCGGGTCAGAGGAGAGCTTCTCAGACAGGAGGTCCAAAGTTGAGACAAAAGACTGGATTAGCCAAAGCTGGAGCTGGAGCAGCTGGTTTTGGGCGTAGTCAGACGCTTGGACGTTCTGGTTTTCAGCAGAGTTCTGACAGAGCACGGCAGTGTCATAACTACGGAGTAACTGGACATATTCGAGCTGACTGCAAGAAGCCAGCAGTGACTTGTTTTTCTTGTGGCAAGCTCGGACACAGAGCTGCATTTTTCCGTCAGGGCAAGGCGTTATCTCAGCAGGGTTCTTCACCTGCTAGTGTTGCTGGAGGAGGACAGAGATCTCAGTACCAACAGCAGCAGTAGCAAAGAGTTCCAGGTTCTGCTGCTCCTCAGGGTTCCACTCCGGGACAGGGGAGAGGTAGAAGACGTGTTGGTGCATCTGCAGACACCAGAGATGCACCAGCCCGAGTTTATGAGTTGATGAGTGATGTAGAGCCGACAACGCCAACAGCTACAAGTACCATTCGTTAATGGTTTTTCTGTCAGAGTTCTTTTCGATACTGGTGCTACGCATTCTTTTATATCTTATGCATGTGTAGATAGATTGGCCTTAGTTACTGTAGAGGGTAGACCCTTCTTTATAGGATTACCCGATGGGGGTAAGATACGAGGTACACGAGAGGTTCGCGATTGCCCTATTAGATTGGGAGGTCGCGATTGGCCAGCTAACTTCTTCGTCATGTACTTAGTACATGAAGAAGTTATTTTGGGCATGGATTGGATGGATTGACATCGGGCAGTTCTGGACATCGGGCAGTTCTTGGTGGAGGACCTTTCGTAGTAAGGTCACGAGTTATGAACAGATGAAGACAGTGATCAGGGATCGCTACTGCCCTGCAGCTATGAGGAAAGACCGTCTTCAGGATTTTCTTGAGGCTGGATTCGAGGATTTGCCTATTGCTGAGATAATCCTCAAGTTTCAGGACGAGTTGGAGTTGCTAGGTCCTTCTGCACCACCGGAGGATCAACATGTTTACCTTTTCTCTCGGAGGTTGAGAGAGTCGACACGCTCTTATCTTACTGGTTTCCGTTATGACTCTCTAGCGGATTATCAAGATAGAGCTTCTGCGTATGAGAGAGACCGACCGGGTCAGAGGAGAGCTTCTCAGACAGGAGGTCCAAAGTTGAGACAAAAGACTGGATTAGCCAGTGCTGGAGCTGGAGCAGCTGGTTTTGGGCGTAGTCAGACGCTTGGACGTTCTGGTTTTCAGCAGAGTTCTGACAGAGCACGGCAATGTCATAACTACGGGGTAACTGGACACATTCGAGCTGACTGCAAGAAGCCAGCAGTGACTTGTTTTTCTTGTGGCAAGCTCGGACACAGAGCTGCATTTTTCCGTCAGGGCAAGGCGTTATCTCAGCAGGGTTCTTCACCTGCTAGTGTTGCTGGAGGAGGGCAGAGATCTCAGTACCAGCAGCAACAGTAGCAAAGAGTTCCAGGTTCTGCTGCTCCTCAGGGTTCCACTCCGGGACAGGGGAGAGGTAGAAGACGTGTTGGTGCATCTGCAGACACCAGAGATGCACCAGCCCGAGTTTATGAGTTGAGGAGTGATGTAGAGCCGACAGCACCAGCAGCTACAAGTACCATTCGTTAATGGTTTTCCTGTCAGAGTTCTTTTCGATACTGGTGCTACGCATTCTTTTATATCTTATGCATGTGTAGATAGATTGGCCTTAGTTACTGTAGAGGGTAGACCCTTCTTTATAGGATTACCCGATGGGGGTAAGATACGAGGTACACGAGAGGTTCGCGATTGCCCTATTAGATTGGGAGGTCGCGATTGGCCAGCTAACTTCTTCGTCATGTACTTAGTACATGAAGAAGTTATTTTGGGCATGGATTGGATGGATTGACATCGGGCAGTTCTAGACATCGGCAAGAGAACAGTGACAATAACTACAGTTGCAGGCCATGTTGAGATTTTCGGAGGATGGCATCTCGGGAAGAATGGTACAGTCATCAGTGCAGTTCGAGCTGCGAGACTTATCAGTCAGGGATGTGAGGCTTTTTGGTGCTATGCTATGAAGGATAGTACTAGTCCAGCTTTGGAGGAGATTCCAGTAGCTTGCGAGTTTGTTGACGTCTTTGGAGAGCCATCAGGTTTACCTCTACAAAGGAGTGTAGATTTTGGCATTGATCTAGAGCCCGGTACGAGACCGATCTCTAAGGCTCCTTATCGTATGACGCCTATCGAGATGCTTGAGTTGAAGAAGCAGCTCGAGGAGTTAGCAGAGAAGGGCCTCATCCGCCCAAGTGTATCTCCTTGGGATGCACCAGTTCTCTTCGTCAGGAAGAAAGACGGGTCAATGAGGTTATGTATCGACTACCAGAGCTGAACAAGGTGACAATCAAGAACAAGTACCCATTTCCCCCATATCGATGATCTTTTGGATCAGCTGCATGGAGCTTCAGTGTTTTCGAGGATTGATCTGAGATCTGGATATCACTAGCTGAGGGTGAGAGAGCAGGACGTAGCCAAGACAACGTTTTGGACTAGATATGAACACTACGAGATTGTAGAGATGCCATTCGGGCTCACGAATGCGCCCGCAGTCTTCATGAAATTGATGAACATCATCTTCATCGACTTCCTAGACCAGTTTGTAGTCATCTTCATCGACGACATTCTTGTTTACTCTCTCAGCAGAGACGAGCATGCAGGACACTTGAGGATTCTTCTTCAGGTCTTACAGGACAGAGAGTTGTTCGCCAAACTCTCTAAGTGTGAGTTTTGGATGTCCGAGGTAGCATTCCTTGGTCACATTGTTTCAGCTGAAGGGATCAAGGTAGATCCGGCGAAGATCGAGTCAGTAGCTTCCTGGCCGCCACCTAAGAACATTAAGGAGGTTCGCTGTTTCTTAGGATTGGCAGGCTACTACAGGCGTTTTGTTGAGGGCTTTTCAGTTATCGCCCAACCGCTCACTTCCTTGCTACGGAAGTCTACGAGGTTCGTATGGTTTGAGCAGTGCTGCAGAGCTTCGAGGAGCTGAAGAATAGGTTGACCTCTGCTCCTATCCTAGCTCAGCCAGAGGGCATTGAGGATTTTGTGGTTACAGCGACACATCCAAGCTAGGCTTGGGATGTGTTCTGATGCAGAGGGGAAATGTGATCGCTTATGCGTCTCGACAGTTAAAGACGTACGAGGAGAATTACCCTACCCATGATCTTGAGTTAGCTGCTGTTGTTCACGCTTTGAAGATTCGGAGGCATTATCTGTACGGAGCTACGTGTCAAATTTTCACAGACCAGAAGAGTCTGAAGTACATATTCACTCAGCGGGAGTTGAATAACCGCCAACGCAGATGGTTAGAGTTGATCAAGGTCTTTGATCTTGAGATCTTATACCACCCGGGAAAGGCTAACGTGGTAGCAGATGCTCTTAGTAGGAAGACTTCCCAAGAGATGGCTATCGCTAGACTGACAGCTCAGCCACAGTTACTGCGAGATTTGGCATGGCTAGAGATGGATATCTACTTCCCAGATTCTGATAGCCAGTTTTCCACCTTGGAAATAGTACCTGATTTGTTAAAAGAGTTGCCCAACTTTGACACAGATCCGAGACCGGATGTCTCGAGGAGAGGCACCACAGTTTGTAGTTGGTGCTGACGGAGTTTTGAGACGTCAGGAGCGTGTCTGTGTGCCGTCAGATCGAGAGTTAAGACAGAGGATCCTTCAGGAGGCTCACTCTTCACCTTACTTAGTACACCCTGGTGCGAGTAAGATGTATCAGGATATCAGACGCTCTTAATGGTGGGGAGGTCTAAAGCCAGACGTCATGAGATATTTAGCTTAGTGTGCGACCTGTCAGCAGGTCAAGATCGAGCATCATAGACCAGGAGACGAGCTACACCCACTCCCCGTTCCTCATTGGAAGTGGGAAGACATCTCTATGGATTTTGTGACTAGTTTGAGACCGAGTCGTGGTTTTGATGCTATCTGGGTCATAGTAAATCGACTGACGAAGACCGCACGTTTCATTCCGATCAAGGAAACGTGGCCGGTGAGTCGATTAGCATAGGAGTTCACGAGACAGATAGTGAGACTTCATGGAGTACCTAGGACCATAGTCTCTTACAGAGACGGACGGTTCACTTCGAGGTTCTGGCAGCAGGTTCATGCCGCCCTAGGTACGACTCTACAGTTCACGACATCTTATTATTCTCAGACCGATGGTCAGTTTGAGCGGACCATCCAGACTTTGGAGGACATGTTGCGAGCCTGTATGTTAGACTAGGGACAGGTGTGGCCAGATCACCTTCCCTTAGTGGAGTTTTTGTACAACAACAGTTGGCACGCATCGATCAGGATGGCTCCTTATGAGGCTTTATATGGACAGAGATGTCGTACACCGCTGTGTTGGGACGAGCCCAGTAGTGCCAGTGGAGTAGCACCCGAGCAGATTCAGGATGACATGGCTTGAGTAGCAATGATCCGAGAGCGGATGTTAGCAGCACAGAGTCAACATAAGTCTTATGTTGATAAGAGGCGCAAACTTCTAGAGTTCAGAGTTGGAACTCAGGTTTGGTTGAGAGTATCCCCGACACGAGGTGTCAGACATTTTGGTGTCAAGGGGAAGCTGAGTCCCAGATATGTTGGACGTTTCAAGATTCTTGAGCGAGTTGGAGAGGCAGCATACAGACTTGTGTTGCCACCTAGACTCGAGGGTGTTCACTCAATTTTCCAAGTGTCTCAGCTACGGGAGTACATACCTGACCCGAGACACATCGTCAGTCATGAGGATCTAGTGATTGAGCCAGACCACACGTTTGTAGAGCACCCGGTGGCTGTCTTTGAGCGTAGTACGAGACGCTTGCGTTCCAAGGACATCCCGATGTTGAAGATTCAGTGGTCGATGCGAGGAGCTGATGAGGCGACTTGGGAGACAGAGGATAGTATCCAGAGGAACTATCCGGAGTTTTACGCTGAGCTTGTTGCACCTTTAGCTTAGTCGGTTGTTTGGTTTTTCCTTTGTTGCGTTATGAACGCTTTTGTGTGACGTTTTTTTGCTACGTGCCCCGAGTGGGAATATATGAGCCCAGGTCTGTTTTTGTGTGTTGTTGTTGACCGTTTGACTTTTGCAAGTTTCGGGACGAAACTTCTTTTTAGGGGGATCTGATGTAAGATCCTAGGTTTTTGCCTTCACCGCCCCTGCGGTGAAGAGGGCCGCCCCTGCGGCTGTGAGATCCGCCCCTGCGGATTGTGTGACAGATCGCGCCGATCTGTTTTCGTCGTTTTATCTTTCTTCCATAGATAGAATATCCGATATTCAATCTTATGGGCCGGTTTCCTTGTTTTCTTTCTAACCCTAGACGCCCTTTTCGTCTAGCGTTCCAGCCCTCCCTATATATTCTCTTCCTTCTCTCCTTTTTCCCGTTTCTTGCTATCGCCTTCAAACCCTAGAGATCTATAGCCGTCCTTTTCTTCCTGCAACTTCGCTGAACGTGTAAGTTCATTCCTTCCTGGTTCCTCCTCACATTCCTTTAGCGTTGCATGCCTTCTCCTTCTGTTTTGGTTTCTTCCTTTCGTTCTTCTCTTTTCTTTTTCTCCATGGATCAAGCATGAACCTTGATTCTTGTGGAGTGTTCCGTTGTTGACCCTTCGTTGTTCTCAGGCTCTTTGGAGTTGAGCCTTGACGTGTTGGAGCCAAAGGTTCGAGCCTTGGTTGCCTTGCTACGAGTTTTGTCGAAGAAGAAAGCCAACAGCGCTTTTTGTCACGCCGCCGCCCCTGCGCCTGCACAGAGACGCCCTTGCGCCTCTATTCAGCCGCCCCTGCGCATCTGTTCAGCCGCCCCTGCGGTTTCCCTGCAGTAGCTCCCGTCTTTGGTGAGTTGCTTCCTTCTTTCCTTTCCTCGCTCCTTCCTTGGTTCCTTGTGGTTGATCGTTGTCCCCTGAGTTGTTGTAAGACTAAGGTTGAGCCCTTAGCATGTGTAGATCTCTTAGGGATCGTTGAGACTAGAAGTTATAGACTTCTAGCAGTCGTTTCGTTCCTGATTTGTGTTGCTTGTTTGTACATGCTTTCCTTCCTCCTTTCCTGAGAGAAACTGAGCTTCCTTGTGTGTTTCTGAGTTGTTCGATGATCCCTTGTGTTACCTTCATGTGAGGTAAGTTCCTTGGACTTACTTAGCTTTATCCCGCGTATTAGTTGGATTGTTTTGGCTTGTTTGCGTTGCTATCATGTTTATAACGGATAATCGGAAATATGATTCACCCTTTATTACCCTTAACTAGCCCAAGTGTATTATAACCGGGCGGTGACCACTTGTCTAGTTCTACAGGAGACTAGAATATGCTCTTGCGACCCAGACCCGTAGGTAACGGATAATACTGATCTATTCCTATTGGCAGACGGAAGCGGAGGCGAGTTTCGGGAGATTCTCGTGTGACAAAAGAAGTTGAATTAGTAATGGATAACCTTAATAAAAGATAATAACCGGTTGTGTGCAAGCATGCTATATGTTTACATTACCTTATGTGTGTTTTTGCCTTTACACTCTTGCTTATACCTAGAATATTAGCTAACGGTTTTTACCGTCGTTGTAGAGGTTCCGCAGGTTCAGGATGTTGCTGAGTGATCGGATGGTGTGGTCAGCCGGGGTTCCCGTACATTATAGGACGGGATCGTGTTTATGTTTCTTTTGTTGTTTCCCTTTTGTTTTGAACTCGGTTGCGAGTCTTTTCCGTTTTGTTTGGTTTAAACCTTTGGTTTTATATCGAGGTTTGGTTTTAATTCGTCTGTGCCTTGTTGTAAGATCCGTTTGTTGTTGCTACTCTGAGGGTCGGGACCCATTGTGAGGTCCTAGCCCGTAGCGCTTCGAGTTCCCAGAACTTGGGGTGTTACATCAGTAGGTCACAACGACCCACAAAGTATTAGATTAAAACGACCCACAAATCATTAGGTTAAAACGACCAACGAATTAGTAGGTAACAACAATCCACATTCAAATACTAATCCGATATGAATAAGTATTATACTTGATTCTGACCAAAATGTCCAGAAATGTATGCTTTGTACAATCTTCAAACATTATAGGTCTATTTATAAATGTTGTCAAACTTTCATCTTTCTCTGATAACCGATGTGGGATAACAAAATTCATATTTTACAAAATAATTATGGTTTAGTAAAAAAAGGATTTATTAGCTTAATTCATGATTTATTAAAAATTTTAATCCGAGAAAAAACGTGGGGCACCACGTCAGAATTATTGTCTTTTGTTTTAGTAAAGTATATCGATGTATATTTAGTATATTGATACAATAAGAATTACGAATTTAACAGTTCAACGGTCCACAAATCAGTAGGTCACAAACGACCACAAATCAGTAGGTTACAAAGACCCATGAATCAGTAGGTCACAACGACCCACGAATCAGTAGGTCACAACGACCCACGAATCAATAGGTTACAACGAACAACGAATCAATAGGTCACAACGACCCACAAATCAATAGGTTACAACGACCCACGAATCAATAAGTCACAACGACCCACAAATTCATAGGTCACAACTACCCTTAAATTCATAGGTCACAACGACCCTCAAATTCATATGTCACAACGATCCACAAATCAGTGGGTCACAACGACCCACAAATTATTAGATCAAATCGACCCACGAATCATTATGTCAAAACGAACTACAAATCAGTAGGTTACAACGACCCAAAAGGTCTAGAAATGTATGATTTGTATAATCTTCAAACCTTGTAGGTCAATTTATACATGTTGTCAAAGTGTCATCCTTCTCTGATAACCGATGTGGGATAACAAAATTCATATTATACAAAATAATTAAGGTTTAGTAAAAAAAATTATTGGCATAATTCGTGATTTAGTATAAGATTTAATCCGATAAAAACGTGGAGCGTCACGTCAGCATTAGTGTCTTTTGTTTCAATTTAGTATATAGATAGAAAGAAAGTTAAGCTTACACGTATTAGATAGGCTTATGAACAATATCTTTTAATTTTAAATATTTGGAAAAAAAATTAAAAGAAAAAGAAATGTTATTGTAATCGGAATTAGTTAGTAATCCAAATAAAATACTTTAAAATTGGAACTAATTAAAAAAGATTTAGGCTAATTATGGTTTAGTAAAAAAAAGAATTTATTAGCTTAATTTGTGATTTAATAAAAAGTTTAATTGGAGAAAAAACGTGGGGCGGCACGTCAAGAATTAGTGTTTTTTATTTTAGTAAAGTATATAGATGTATATTTATTATATTGATAAAATAAGAATTACGAATTTAATAGTTCAACAGTCCACAAATTAGTGGGTCACAAACAACCCACAAATCAGTAGGTCATTACGACCCACAAATCAGTAGGTTACAACGACCCACAAATTATTGGATCACAACAACTCACAAATCAGTGGTTCACAACGATGCACAAATCAGTGGGTCACAACGACCCACAAATTATTAGGTCAAATCGACCCAAAAATCTGTAGGTCAAAATGATTCAAAAATTTGTAGGTCAAAACGAACCAAAAATCGTTAGATCAAAACGACCAAAAAATCATTAGATCAAAACGACCTACGAATTAGTAGGTCACAACAATCCACAAACAAATATTAATCCGGTATCAATAAGTATTATACTTGATTCTGACCAAAAGGTCCGAAAATGTATGTTTTGTATAATCTTCAAACATTTGAGATCTATTTATACATGTTGTCAAAGTGTTATCCTTCTCTGATAACCGATGTGGGATAACAAAATTCATATTTTACAAAATAATTAAGGTTTGGTAAAAAAAAGTGATTGGCTTAATTCGAGATTTAGTAAAAAAAATTAATCCGATAAAAATATGGAGTCTTAATTCCTTTTTTACAAAATAATCAAAGATTCTGGCTATCTTTTAAACAAATCTTTTAAAAACATAAAAGAAGGATTTTTTTTAATATTCTTAAGTATTGTGCCGGAAAAGTGTTTACGGTTTGTTGGAGATTCTCCAAGATCTTATAGGCCAATAAATCTTTATTTTTTATGCGAAAAAACAAACTGGTAAAAAAATCTTTTTTATTAAAGTATATAAATTTTATAAAACAAACTGGTAAACACTTTTCCGGCACAAATAATTAAGAATATTAAATAAAAATCCTTCTTTTATGTTTTTAAAAGATTTGTTTAAAAGATAGCCATAATCTTTGGATTATTTGTAAAAAAAAAATTAAGACTCAATATTTTTATCGGATTAAATTTTTTTACTAAATCTTGAATTAAGCCAATAATTTTTTTTACTAAACCTTAATTATTTTGTAAAATATGAATTTTGTTATCCCACATCGGTTATCAAAGAAGGATGACACTTTGACAACATGTATAATGTTTGGAGATTATACAAATCATACATTTTCGCACCTTTTGGTCAGAATCAAGTATAATACTTATTGATACCGGATTAGTATTTGTATGTGGATTGTTGTGACCTACTAATTCGTAGGTCGTTTTAATCTAATGATTTTTGGGTCGTTTTGATCTAATGATTTTTGAGTCGTTTTGATCTAATGATTTTTGGGTCGTTTTGACCTACAAATTTTTGTATCGTTTTGACCTACAGATTTTTGGGTCGATTTGACCTAATAATTTGTGGGTCGTTGTGACCCAATAAATTTGTGGGTCTTTATGACCCATTGATTTGTGTGTCATTGTGACCTATGAATTTGTGGGTCGTTGTGACCTATTGATTTGTGGGTCGTTGTGACCTATGAATTTGTGGGTCTTTGTCACCTACTGATTTGTGGGTCGTTGTGACCTACTGATTCATGGGCCGTTGTGACCTACTGATTCGTGGGTCATTGTGACCTACTGATTCATGAGTCATTGTAACCTACTAATTTGTGGGTCGTTGTGACCTATTGATTTGTGGGTCATAGTGACCTACTGATTTATGGGTCCTTGTGACCTACTAATTTGTGGGTCATTGTGACCCACTGATTTGTGGGTTGTTTGTGACCTACTAATTTGTGGACCGTTGAACTATTAAATTCGTAATTCTTATTTTATCAGTATAATAAATATACATCTATATACTTTACTAAAACAAAAAAACACTAATTCTTGACGTGTCGCCCCACGTTTTTTCTCGAATTAAACTTTTTATTAAATCACGAATTAAGCTAATGAATACTTTTTTTTACTAGACCATAATTAGCCTAAATCTTTTTTAATCAGTTCCAATTTTAAAGTATTTTATTTGGATTACTAACTATTTTCGATTACAATAACATTTCCTCATCTTTTAATTTTTTTTCCAAATATTTAAAATTAAAAGATATTGTTCATAATTTTTTTTTTTACTAAACCTTAATTATTTTGTATAATATGAATTTTGTTATCCCACATCGGTTATCAGAGAAGGATGACACTTTGACAACATGTATAAATAGACCTACAAGGTTTGAAGATTATACAAATAATACATTTCTAGACCTTTTGGGTCGTTGTAACCTACTGATTTGTACTTCGTTTTGACCTAATGATTTGTGGGTCGATTTGATCTAATAATTTGTGAGTCGTTGTGACCCGCTGATTTGTGGATCGTTGTGACCTATGAATTTGAGGGTCGTTGTGACCTATGAATTTGTGGGTCGTTGTGACGTATTGATTTGTTGGTCGTTGTAACCTATTGATTCGTTGTTCGTTGTAACCTATTGATTCGTGGGTCGTTGTGACCTACTGATTCGTGGGTCGTTGTGATATACTGATTCATGGGTCGTTGTAACCTACTAATTTGTGGTCGTTTGTGACCTACTGATTTGTGGACCATTGAACTGTTAAATTCGTAATTCTTATTGTATCAATATACTAAATATACATCTATATACTTTACTAAAACAAAAGAAAATAATTCTGACGTGATGCCCCACATTTTTTTTCAGATTAAAATTTTTACTAAATCACGAATTAAGCTAATAAATCCTTTTTTTACTAAACCATAATTATTTTGTAAAATATGAATTTTGTTATCCCACATCGGTTATCAAAGAAAGATGATAGTTTGACAACATTTATAAATAGACCTATAAGGTTTGAAGATTACACAAAGCATACATTTTTGGACCTTTTCGTCAGAATCAAGTATAATACTTATTCATACCGGATTAGTATTTGAATGTGAATTATTGTTACCTACTAATTCGTAGGTCGTTTTAACGTAATGATTTGTGGGTTGTTTTAATCTAATACTTTGTGGGTCGTTGTGACCTACTGATGCTTGGGTCCTTGTGACCTAATGATTTGTGGGTCCTTGTGACCTAATGATTTGTGGGTCCTTGTGACCTATTAATTTATGGGTTGTTTGTGACCTATTGATATGTGGTTCGTTTGTGACCTACTGAGCTATTGATTTTTGGATCGTTGTGACCTACTTATTTGTGGGTCGTTGTGACCTACTGATTTGTGGGTCGTTGTGAGTTGTGACCTAATGATTTGTGGGTCCTTGTGATCTACTAATTTGTGGGGGTCATTGTGATCCACTAATTTTCGTTGTGACCTACTGATTTGTGGTTCGTTTGTGACCTACTGATTCGTGGGTTGTTTGTGACCTACTGATTTGTGGGTTGTTTGTGACCTACTAATTATTGGACCGTTGAACTATTAAATTCGTAATTCTTATTTTATCAAAATACTAAATATACATATATATATTCTATATACTTTACTAAAACAAAAGACACTAATTCTGACGTGGCGCCCCCACGTTTTTTCTCGGATTAAACTTTTTACTAAATCACAAATTAAGCTAATAAATCTTTTTTTTAATTAAACCATAATTATTTTGTAAAATATTATTTTTGTTTACTCACATCGATTATGAAGAAAGGATGACACTTCAAAAACATGTATAAATAGATCTAGAGTGTTTGAGGCTTATAAAATTCATACATTTCCGAACCTTTTGGTCAGAATCAAAAATAATACTTATTCATATCGGATTAGTATTTGTATGTAATCACTGTGACCTACTAATTTTTGGTTCGTTTTGACCTAATGATTTTTGGGTCGTTGTGACCTAATGATTTTGTAACACCCCGAATCCGCGGGACTCGGGATGCTACGGGCGGAGACCTCACAATGGGTCCCGACCCTTAGCCTGACAACAATTTCACCGGATCTTACAACAAGACACAAATAAAGGCAAAACCGAAATTCATTTTAATCCAATGATAAGAACCCCAAAAGAAAACAACGAAAGACCCCAGCCGAGATACAACTCCAAAGGCAAGCGCCATACACGCGACATATATAATACCATAAACAATACATAAATACAACCCCCAAAACACATCCTAAAATGTACGGACCCCGGCTGCCCACTCTTTCGGATATCTCGGCCGCATCCCTAACGTGCAAGGCAACTACAACAATATCGGTATAAAACCGTTAGCTAGCATTTAAGGCATTAGAATCATGGTATTGACACACACACACATAAGGCATCATAAACACACAACATACTCCAAAACACACAAGCCGGTTTATTATCTTTTTATCATTAGGTCATATCCCGTTCTAATCAAATTCTTTTGTGACACGAGAATCTTAACGATCTCGCCCTTGTCCCCTTTCACCATACGGGTTTGTACTTGATGCGGATCAGCATCACCCGTTGGACTGGTCGCAAGGCACCTCCCAATCATCCCCATTTTGGACTGGACAAGCGGTCACCGCCCGTTATCATACACTTGGGCCAAATATACACATAAAGTCGGTGATCCTATTACCGGATTAGATGTTATAACATAAACAATAAACACACATATAAACAATAAACACACATATAAACAATAAACACACACCACCAAACACGCATCGAAACTAATACAAAGAATATGAGCTAAGTAAGTCCGGAGACTTACCTTATCGCCACACTCAACTCACAACACTCTCGCTTCCCTTGGGGAAGAAGTCCACAACCTCCTCACAAGAAGATAACTATATCAACAACTCGCTCAACTCAAGAGGTCTAAGACTTCTACACAAATGATCTACGCGAGATCATTTGACTCACATTCTAGGACCGCATCCTAGAATCTCTCATGCTCACATCCCACTCAACACAGGCTAGAAGTCCTTAGACTTCTAGACCCTATGATCTCGCAGGATCATAACCCATAGTACATACTAGGATAAACATGCCTAGTCCAAACAAACGCAACGATAACAACACCATGTTAGGATACGCATATCCTAGCCCATAAACTCAACAACCATATACTCCAATTCTCAAACCTCACAAGATAACATCAACACCTCAAGTCATAAAACATTTCACAATCCTCAAACACTCACCTAAGGTCCATAACCACTACTTGGTATTCACTCTAAGTTATGTTATATCCAACCTAGCATGATACTACTAAACATAACTAGATCGAGGGAAAGGATACTCACACAATGTCAAAAGACGGAAATCGATCAACGGATATCGACTTGGACTTGTTAGGTCTTTATCGGGACGCTTCCGAACCTAATACCAAAACTAAGCAAGTTTAGCTCACACGCTAAACTTGAACGGAATGTATAATATAAATATTTTAAGGAAAACCCGTTTTCAAAAGCCAACGTTAAAACTCATTAAACCCTTCCGGGGCGAAAATATGAAATCAAACCAATTGGTTGTAAGCCTGAAATTACAACTTGAACCATAAACCGAATTTAAAATCCGTAATTATATTTTCCGGGCAATCTAAACAACATCATAAACTCAATGGTAAAACTCGTTCTCAAAGCCAATGATAAACAAAACCGCTCAACATTTTCCGGACAAATTATACACTTATAAAAACATGGATCATAATCTGCAAATAAATTTCCGGGCCAAAACTGTAAATAATTTTGCAGGGATACATTTTCAAATTTCACAAAACTTGGGTCAAAAACGTAAAATAGGATTATGGGTTATTTACTACAATTACAATAAAATATGGGGGCCCAATTTTAAAATCCCATAAAGGGTTTCTTTGAACCCGATACTGCTGATGGATCTCGCGCAGGCTGGGGCAACGAAGGAGCAGAGGCGGCGGAGAAGGGAGATGCACCGAGGCGTCTCCGGCGGCTTCGACAGGGGCAGGCGAGGGTTGAATGCGCCGGATTGCGGCGATGCTGCAGTGAGGCGGCGAAATAGGGAGGAGCCGGTCTTCTTCCACGTTGGAATGGGGCGTCGAGGGTGGCGGTTCAAGGGGTTCGCCGCTGATCGAGACTCTCTTCCGGCGCCCCTCTTGGCGGATCGAAGGCGGCATCGGCCTTGCAGCCGGCAAGTGGTGTCAAGGCATAATTTCTCCCTCTGTTTTCTGTTTCTAACAGCAGGTCTTGGTGGCTTCTCGGCAGCAGCTCGAACGCGGGATAGAGGCAGAGAGGGGTGAAACAGAGGGAAGAGGCGAAGCTGCTTGCGGGAAAGAGAGAGCGTGTAGGCTCGAGGTGTTGCGCTAGAGATCGAAGGTTGAGAAGGAGCTGCTCACTGCGTTGATGGTTGCAGATTTGGTCCTGGTGTGGCATTTGTGAGTTTGAGAATTGAGAGGAGAGGGGAAATGGGGCAACAAATGCTGGGCGTGAAAGAAGACGGGTCAGTTCGGGATTACGTGCGAGGGTGTAGGCATCATAGAGGTTGCAGGTGTAGATGACGAGGGGTCGGGGAGAGAAGTGGCTCATCAGCCAACAAGGAAAGGGAAGAATAAAGAAAAGGGAAAATGGGAAATAAAAATAAATAAATAAATAAAATAACAAAAGAAAATGAATACGATATATACTCGATTTAAAATTATCTGATGCGAAAACTTTCTGAGCTTTTCCCTTAAATTATTTTGCGGAAAATATATGACTCAAATTTCTGTAAATATACTTGTAAGAGTATGCTTGCCGATATAGAAATCGTTATCGTAAAATATGTACGAGATTAAAATAATAATTTGAAACAGATTATATATGAATATGACGTATACTGATACACATATGTACTCGTAAATTTTAATTTATGACGTAATAATACTCGTAAGAATTTCTTCTCTTTTTTTCTCTCTTTTTTTTTGGCGATTAAAAAATCAATAGAAGTCGGAAAATTAAATATAAAAAACGCACCCAAAAGCGGGGCGTTACAGATTTGTGGGTCGTTTTGCTCTTGTGGGTCCTTGTGATCTACTAATTTGTGGGTCCTTGTAACCTACTGATTTGTGGACCGTTGAACTATTAAATTCGTAATTCTTATTTTATCAATATACTAAATATACATTTATATTCTATATACTTTACTAAAACATACGAAACTAATGCTGACGGTTACTAACTCAAACACAGAAGGCGGAATAGGGAAGAAGAGAGAAGGAAGGCGGAGTCTCACCCACTGCAGCGGAGGAGGACTCCTGTCGCGGCGTCGATCGGTCCTCTGCAACACCTCACCGGTGTCCCGTATCGTGGTTGTGCGACGCTAGAGTCAGTGTTCCGGCTGGTGGGTTGCGAAAACAGAGAAAAAGAAAGAGATGATAAGGACGGCGGCTCACCTGGTGGTCGACCGTACCGGCTGGCTTGTTGCGGTGTTGCTGGACGTTGCTGCTGATTCACGATGGTTGTTGGTTTGGTCTTGTACTATCGCTCCTCACAGGCGGAACGTAGGAGGTAGCGGATGGTGCCGTTTTGAATAGAAAATAAGGAGGTTTAGATTAGGTTAACGATTGATTAGGTTAAGGTTAGAGTAGGTTTAAGGAGTGGGCCGGCTGGAGTATCATTGGGCCTGGTGTTGGGTCAGAATTGGACTGCTCTATCATTAAAATAAAAAGGCTGAAGGAAGGTTCGTTATTCGCCCGGAACGATAAAATACGGAACTTAAATACGGGATTACTTACGAATTATTCACTGCATTATATAAGTTATCATTTTATTTTGAAGGTACGGAATTATTTCCAGTTACATACTTTATCATTTTATTTTTATTTAAAAGGATAAAAGTTGGCGGATCGGAATCCGGTTGAATTCAGTATTAACGGAGTTTAAAATTTTTCGGTTATTACACTTTAAGTATGTATAATAGATGATTTGAGGTGAATGTTTATCCCAAAAAATAGAAATCAAATATATAATTCATTTATTTTTATTATAAAAAAATTGTCCTCAAAAAATAGATTCATTCGAATAAAAGTGATTTGGTTCCTATAAAATTGTTAATTTAATAATAAAAGATTTTTTTGGCTTAATTTTTATTATAAAAAAATTGTCACACAAAATAGAGTCGTTCGAACTAACGTGAGTTGGTTCCTATAAAATTGTTAATTTAATAATAAAAGATTTTTTAGCTTAAAAATAAAGATTTATTGGTTTTAATTGTGGGAGCTCCATTTAAAAATATTGCATCCACAACGCGCCACGTCATCGACTTGTGCTTTGTTTAGTAAGTATAATAGATAATAGATATAACGAATTATATGAACGTAATGAACAACAATCAACGGATATGTAGGTAACAGTCAAAAGTAGCATTTACCACATCTATGATAGTTAGGAACCCTCGAGCTAAAGGAAGATCTCTCTCCCTAAACAAAGTTAAATCCTAGAAGGTCCAATAAAATCAACATGCTCTCGTAGAAAATTATTCTATTTCTATTCTTAAGAAAAATAATGTTTCTCAACATATGCGATAACATGTTTTCATGCTATGTTTTTAGATGTCCTTTTCTTTTGTTTTATCTTTATTTTGCATGTATTTAGACATCTATATGTCACTTTATGATTAATGTTACAAAAGATGTCTACTTACCTCTTTGTGCACGTGTTTGTAGGTGTTTTGGCCCGAAAAAGAGCTTAAAATGACTACTTTTGCATGATTTTGATGTCAAAGAAGAAAAGAGCTAGCTCATCATCTTCATCCTCATCATCATTCTTCATCTTAGCAAGGAGTTCCAGGAAAGATTTGGTTTCAATGATCTAAGAGGAAAGCCTCAAGAAGTCCCGAGTCTCATAAGGACGAGCACAACAACCTTTACGAGCCTAGAATAGGTCCGAGAATCATCCAAGAAGAAGCCATCAAAGAAGGACCATGCAAGATTCCAATGAAGTGGACCAAGTTGGGTAAACACATGGACCAAGTTGGTCCCTAACCGGATAAGTTTCACCATCAGAGGGTCAACTCGGTCCAAGTTAGAGGCAACTCGGTTTGCTCCCCCGTTCCAGCCGATCGAGTTGGCCACAATCTATGCAACACCACACTTTCATCTCAGCCAATAGGAGCCATTTAGGGTTTGGACCACCTCCAAATCTCCCCTTGGACCCTCCCCAGAATCTTTCTTTCACATACCTACCAATACAAGAAATGCTTACCTTCCAAGGAAGATCTCGAGTGTGTCTTACCTATTATTATTTAACTTAGTTAAAATTTGTCCTTTTGAAACTTTATCTCGTTCCTATTTTAGTACTTTTTATTAATATTTTAGGAATTATTATGACTTCCTTAATCCTATAAATAGAGAACATAGTTCATTATTTTTAGTCAATTTGAAATCGATTATTATTGTGTTTTAATTGTCAATATTATTTGGTTATTCATCACATTAATTGTTTTATTGTTGTGTTGCCGAACCCTACCTCTCAAATAAGTTGTGGTTTGCTTCCTTCTTTGAGTCTTTATTCAATCATTAATTCAATCACTCTAGATTAATTTTGGTATTGAATATTATTCTTTTCAATTACTTTTATTGTAAACATTTTGTGTTGTAATTGTAGATTCCCGAAAGGTTCAAGAAAAATCCTAGTTGCCTCCTTTTGAAGAAGAGAAAGATGCTGAAAGTCGAGTTTGATTCAATCATCTAGATTGAATCTTTGTTTATATTCCTTGTAAATAGTCCATACGGTTTCAATTTTGTTGTTTGTTCTTTCCAACTTTGATGTACACAAGTTTATCCCTTCCTCCGTTACTTTCTAAACTTTTACTCCTCTTTCTCTTTGTCCTGACTCTTAGTTCTCCATTATTGACGAGGAATGAGTTGCCATTCACGGCGACCGACATTAGCAACTCTTTGCTTCTTGTATTATCCTTTATACACACATCTACCACAAATACCCAGATCTATTGTACCCTTATATAAGTAGATAATAATTATGTACTTTGAGGGAATCAATCAACGTTGAATCATCCATAACCCTCTTTTTGTTGAATTTGGTAACATTTGGACAAAACATAGTGTATTTTTTTTTACAGAAATCCATACGAGTATGTCCCTGAAAGAGAGCACATGAAGCAAACGGCACGATCCGAGATAGAGCTTGAACAGAAGAAGAGTTCAAGACGTCATAGGACTTGCATTGATCAAGGGAGAAACATGAAGGAGTTCAGAAGTTAAGAGCTAAAGAAGAAAGCGGGGTTGTCATCCCGATAGTTTGATGACGGGAATGAAATCTACCAATGGGTTCACAGGGAGTAGCTCTAGTCCTCTCGTCCTTGATGGAGCTCCTCCCTTAAGCGAGGATAGATCAAGAACATACCTGTGTCGTGCTTTCAAGAGTCAAGTGAATTATAAAGAAAGATCAGATGATCAGATGAGTGAGCTTACGCGTTCTTTGACATGGTCTCGTCTACTGCTCCACAGTTCAAGTAGATTGTTCGGTCTACCTTTGACACTGAATTGATCAGAGGCAAACACATGTTCTTTGATGCTGCATCTTGGTTTTAAAGTCGAGCATTAGGAATTATAGAACCATTAGGGATGAATTGACAAACAAGGTATACAGCCTTGCCTGATTGACGCGCGTTTACACCTAGACCCAAGATTTCCTGAACAATAACAACAACAGCAATAACAACACGGCAAACACTCAGGCTGCAACAAGATTCTAAGCTACATGGGAGGAATAGGAATGGATACCTTAAGCCGCGCATAGCAGACTTCCAGGTCGTCGTTTATCAGGAAATGATGGAAGATTCCTGATGATTGTCCTTGTTCCATCTCTCCCTTGGCATTTCCTAAACGCTTTTCAATTTGTGCCTCACTTTCAGTCCCCCTAAAAAGGGTTGAACTAAATTAGACCACATGGCCTCAACATGAAAGAGAGCCTCAACACGGACTACCTGGCAAGGAGGCGCGTTTTGAGATCCTCTAGCGAAGGTGGACTGATGAAGATGAAGATTGCCTTGAGGGAATTGGCTTTCACTGACCTTGCCCCTTGAACGTCAATGTCAAGGATGCATCTCTGCACAAACAAATACATAACATTCAATTCTCTGTATTTGGTGTTTTCATGGATACTGCAACAATAATGTTACCTTGCCGGCATCTGCAACTCTGTCCACGGCCTCAATGCTGGTGCCGTAGAGATTCCCATGGACTTCTGCTGTCTCAAGAAACCTACCTTCTCTAATGTCGGTCTCCATTGTGGTTCGATTAGTGAAATGGTAATGGACCCCATTCACTTCCTTCTCCCTTGGAGGGCGAGTTGTATGGCTTACAGAGAAGCCAAACACGGGCGGAAACTCCTTCATAAGCTTAGATATCAATGTCCCTTTACCAACCCCTGAAGGACCACTTATCACTATTGGTTTTCCGGCATACCCACAAACTCCTTTGCTCCATGAAACCACACTTCTCCCGTGAGCATCACTTTGTTGCCGAACAAATTCAGTGCCCACCTGCCAATTACCAAACCCAAAGGATGCAAAACTATATGCAGTTTTTACTTATATACTCCATGACAGACAAACACCAATCAATTGCAATAGTGGTGAAAAACCCACCTCAAGAAACCAAATGGGGTCATCAATCTCAGGATCATTCTTGATAACCAATATTCGGTTTGAATCTAAGTGTACAGCCCAATAGTCTGTTCCTGGGGTGGGTTTGGTTCCCAAAACTGTAGGGTTTTCCCTGCAATTCCAGAACTAGAACAATGGATAATAAAAACTCTTTACTAAGCAAATCCACCAAACAGCAACTGCAAAATCAGTGATAAAACCCACCATTCGCCTGAAACTTCATTAAAAATCTTCACTTTGATTGACTTCAACAATTGATCATCGGATCCACCAATTACATACTAAGAAACACACATGCATGATGCCAAAAGCCAATCTTTAGAGTGGGCAACTCACAGTAATCTCAGTAACATGGGGGAAAAAGATGATAAATGTTGAACGGTGATTGATACCTTCCTATTTGTTGAAACAACAGTTATCTCAGCACCTCTCGAAATTGAATTAACCCCATTTGCAGCGCTCTTATGCAGATCGTCAGCGCACAAAAATGGAACTTCTCCCTAAAGTTGCAAACAAAATAATGGAAGGAGAAGCTCGAAGGAAATCACTTATGACATCAAATCGCGATTTAACTCACCATTGAGGCAGTTGTGTTGCTTCTTTAAGTCCACTCCAAGGATCACCTCAATGAACATCCAAATAACAAAAGAAATTGAAGCGCAGAAGAATAGAATGCAGAGGCTAAGTAATCCAAAACCCAAATCCCTTAGAACACAACAGAAAAAACAAGAACATAATACCTGACAGAAGCCTAGATATGGGATTGCCTGGATATTAACCAATGACAGAATGTGATCAAGGCAGGAGCAATATCGGCGCTAGATTTGAAAGTTTCTTCGACTAGAAAGAAATATTTGGGCTTTTTCGGCGGAAATATTCAAAAATAAGAAGGGCATTCCACAGGAAACCTTGAATGTCGGAGAAATTGTTGTTTTATTCAAATCAGAACAAGGTTAGGATGCAAAATTGCAACCGCGGTGGATGAAAAATGCAAGTGTATTTGACGTCCGTTTGGATGGTAGCAAATTAAGTTGCATTATGGTCAAAATTCCGGAAAAATGTAATTAACAATGAATCATAAAGAAAGTGTAAACCTAAGAAAAATACCAACAGTTCATCGTCTTCTTCCGATCTACTTCGAGTGCATTATAAGTTTTCATTTGGATTTTCCTCTAGATGAAATTAATCGAAACAAATGCTTTAACAACGTACTTTACTCCCTCACAACCCTCATTATGAAATTTGGTGCACAAATTACCAATTTGACGATGTTTTTTGATGGTTACAAGCCCTAACATCACAATCGATTCCAAAATGTAATTAACAATGAATCATAAACAAAGTGTAAACTTAAAAAATGTAATTAACAATGAATCTTACTTACTTTACTCCCTCACAACCCTCATTATCAAATTTGCCGTATTCTTCTTGCCGGATTTACAACCAAATGAGGGATAATGTAATTTTCATGCCCTTTTCTTTTCATTGGATAGCCTTATTGATTTCAC
Organism: Fagopyrum esculentum; assembly: GCA_033239045.1. Classification (NCBI taxonomy): domain Eukaryota; kingdom Viridiplantae; phylum Streptophyta; class Magnoliopsida; order Caryophyllales; family Polygonaceae; genus Fagopyrum; species Fagopyrum esculentum. The sequence continues at coordinate 66,913,756 of BSUD01000002.1, read as the reverse complement.
TGATGTATAATGTGTTTTGGGGTAAATTTACCAAAAAATAATACCGAATTTGTTTTTTTAATAAGGGAAAGCGGCTCAAATCATTAGACGGCGTGCCGTCTAGTGGATCGAAAGGCCAAAACAAATCAGAAGACGGACTAACCGTCATGAAGGAGCACAACAAAAGGAAAAGAAACACACAAAAGTACTACATAAAAAACCGGAAAGCGAGGAGATCTTCAAAGGAAAGCATGATGATTCAGCCAAATAGCAAGCAACGAGCATAAACGTTCATCTTCGAACGAAGTACACATGTAGGAAGCCTAGACACCAGTTGTGAACCCCTCAAGTTTGTTGATAGAGCCGTCAAGAGTCGATCGCAAATTCACGCCCCCTTTTCGATAAAACGCTTGAACCACCACCAAAAGACAACATCAAACCTAAGAAGACGAAACTACAAAACCTGAGTATCATGATATATAAAGATGTATAACTTAATGGTTTATAGAATAACGACTTATAAGGAGAAAATTGTTCATAAAGAGATGGATTAAAAATTGGTTTGAAACATAGGAGCTTGTAGAAAGATATGCATTTGTTATGATTGTTCAAATTTTGTTCGATTTTGTTTTAAAAATTCTTTATTGCCTTGGACAATAAAGATTTAAGTCTTAATGCACTCAAATTTTTTTTTTGATTTTTCGGGGCTGTTTGCCCGAGATCGGAGCCGTTATGCCGTAAGATTGGTGCCCTTAGGACGAGAATAACCTCTTCTAGAAATTCCCTCATTACTTCCGAGTAAATTAATAACAAATTTTTGTTTGTGTGCTATTTTGAGAGGATTCAAAAAGTAGGTTGAAAGCTTAAAAAAACAAGCCCAATTAAAACAAACCCAAAAAATTAGTCTAATAAAAGGTTGTTAGCTTAATGAGCAAGAAGTCCAAAAAGAAAGAGTCCGGAAGAAATCATATCATTGATTCCTCTAGGGTAAGAGAAAACGGTCATACTCGTAAAGAAGTGAACCAGAATAGGTGCCCCAGACAAGAGAAGATTTGAGGCCACGATTGATATGAGGACGAACTCGTAGGTAAAATCGTAAAACATTGGTCAATTCATAAACAATCGGTGGATGCCGAGAATGATTTGGGAGAAGCAAAAAGAAATTAGGGGGTTAAAAGCTTGATCAAGAGATGGAATGAGTTTTAACCAAAGAAGGTATGCAACCTATTTAATCAGAACAGGCTTATAGTTGAAAAGAGTATGAGAGACCATAACCAAATATGCACAAAAAAACGGCGCATCTCGACATCTCGTGAAGGGTTGAACCAAAAGTGTAGCTCATGGCGTAAAAATCGGATCTGAGGCTGGCAATCATTGGGACTCCTAACTACGGTTGCAATTGGAAATTTTGGCAAAGATAAGTTTGGTAATTGTTGGTTCATACATAAACATGGAAGTATAACTTGGTTCCTAAAATGCAAGGCTCTGAGTTTTTGAAAACTTGTTCAATTGAGAGTTTTTGGGTTAATCTTGTGTGTAAACTAACATTATGATGTTGTGGCTTATTGGGTGTTAACTCTCATAGAGTTCTTCCCGGTGAAGTATTTGACAGATTTTGGTTTTGGAGATCTTCCCTTTCAAAGGGTTTCAGAACTACTACTCGTATTTTTGATTGAGTTGTTGCTTCATGGAGAACCAATATCACTTGGAGAAGAAGAACAAGGAGGAAAGTAGAGGGGATTTCCCTTTGATTTTTGAAAATAGAGGGGTTTCCTCTAATTTGTACAGTAGAGATATTTTTTTCTCTGTGAGAGTTTCATCCCAACTTTAATACCGAATTTGTTTCGTTGCAAGATCACTTAGACAATATGATCTCACGAGTTAAAATACAAAAATTATATTTCGATGAACAAATCAAGATCAAAGATCTATGTAAATTAGAAGTAGAAATGAACGTTGGTACTTATTAGAAAGAAATCTTTTAGTACAAGAGTGTGAGTATGAGTGACAGATTGTATGTAAGTGCTTTACAACGACCTTGACTAGCCTATTTTATACATTTGAGTGCAATATATATGACGACTCTTTAATAACAATCATGTAACTACCCATCATAACCACCCTTAATAATTTTTGAAGCTCTTAATGGCTAGTTTCTTATCTTTTGGCACCAACCTTGTTTGTGTGCTTGACCACTTCGTTGATCGCTCTACTTCGGAACTGTGAATTGTTATATCTCTTTCTTTATTTTTTTGGCTTAGGCTTATACAAAGTGAAAAACCATTGTGTGTAAGCTTGTCTATATTCTTGAATTGGACCTATCAAAGCGAAACGCATCATTCTAGAGAAATGGTCGATGTCTCGGACAAGTAATGGAAGTCGGCCAACCAGGTGGTGTAGATCATCCGATCGCTTTCTTAACCTTGAGCAAATCTTTGTATTTCAATCTCGGATCACAATCAATTCGGTTTTGACCTCGTGTAACGCCTGAAATTTTAGTTCCGTTTGCGAGAGGCGTTAGAAGCCTTGAGCAAGGGCTACTGCCCTTGCGGCTTAGAAGGCCCGCACCCGCGACCATCCGCGACAATGGCTTGGACGTCCCGCGGGGGCGGTGACACGTTAGAGCGATATTTATGTGCCTTTATCGTCCAACCTTTTGTCTTCTAACTCTTTATTCCGACCTCTTAATGAGGAGGGTGTTTCTTGGCTGTTTGTCCCTTGGCATCCCTTCCTTTTATGCAGCCTAACTTCCTCTCCCTCATTTCTTCTCACATTACTTTTCCTCTCTCCCTTCTTCTCATTCCTCTCTTTCACTTTAACCCTCCACCATTGCTCTCTCTTCTCTTGGCCCAAGTGTATGATAACGGGCGGTGACATCACTGTCTAGCTCTTGCGAGAGTTAGGAGGTTCTCTGCGACTAGCCCAAATAGGTAGACGGTCAGATGCATTACTACCATTTCTTGCTGGTAAACGGGGACAGAGGAGAGGTTTGGTAATCCCTCGTGTCACAAAATAAGTATCATTAGTAAGGTTATGACTTAAACAAAGATAATAAACGGACTTGAGTGTTGGATGTTGAATGTGTATGTTATGTGTTTGTGTGCCTTTACCTTTATACTAATGCATAGAATGTTAGCTAAAGGTATTATACCGCTTTATAGATGTCTTGTAGGTTAGGGAGACGGTCGAGTGATCCGGCGGTAGTGAGCAGCCGGGGTTCCGTACATTATAGGACGAGATCGATTTATCTTTATTTGTTATCTTGAAACATTTTCATGTGTTTTGGATTAGAGAACTTGGTCGGAGTTGTTTTCGGTTGTATTTCGATTATTCATCATGCATTAAAAACTTGTTCATTTGCCTTTTTATTTGTTCCATGTTGTAAGGTCCGGTGAGGTTGTTATCAAGGTAAGGGTCGGGACCATTGTGAGGCATTGCAAGAGGCCCATTCTACACCATACTCCGTACACCTGGACGCGAGTAAGACGTATTAGGACATCCGAAGATCTTATTGGTGGGGCGGGCTTAAGCCTGACATGGCTAGATATGTAGCCTAGTATGCGACCTGCCAGCAGTTGAAGATTGAGCATCATAGGCCCGGAGGAGAGCTCCAACCACTTCCAGTCCCACAATGGAAGTAGGAGGACATTTTATGGATTTTGTTACCGGCCTAAGGCCGAGTAGAGGCTTTGATGCGATATGGGTGGTGGTGGATTGGCTAATGAAGACCGCACGATTTATTCCTATTATGGATACGTCGCCGTGATTCGTTTAGCCGAGGAGTTCACACGTCAGATAGTGAGGCTCCATGGAGTGCCAAGGACGATTATCTCAGATAGGGACTAGCATTTTACCTCCAGATTCTAGTAGCAGGTACACCGTACACGCTGCCCTAGGTACGAGCCCGCAATTCACTACAATGTATCATCCTCAGACGGACGGTCAGTTAGAGAGGACTATACAGACCCTTGAGAATATGTTCAGAGCTTGTGTACTTGATTGGGGACAGGTATGGTCGACCACCTTCCTTTGGTGGAATTCTCATACAACAACAATTGGCATGCAACGATTGGCATGGCTCCTTACGAGACGTTGTATGGACGGAGATGTCGTACACCCTTGTGTTGGGATGAGCCGGGGAGGATGAGTGGGGTAGCACCCGAGCAGGTGTAGGATGATATGGCTCGGGTAGTGTTCGCTCAAAAGTGTGTGCGTCAAAGTCTTAAAATTTATATTTAGAACTCGAAGCAAAGCGAACCCGCAGTGTACGGATCGGCTGTAGTAAGGTAAGAATTCCAGAGTCGAACTCAGGGATTTGGTGAGAGTAAATTCAAATTCAATTATCTAGCGAGAATGCAAAAGCTTTTGTGATTAATAAAGGGGGAAATGATTCCAAGGATTCAAGTATCCGACTGCGGCTTTCGATTCAAGACACTTCTAAAGAATATAAGGGCAGAGTTTATATTGCCAAGATTATGTGTTCAAAGGTAGGTATCGTACGATGAAGTTTCGAAACCTATTTGTCTAGTCCAAATGTTCTCTCTATAAAGGTTGTTGAGGCTGCAATATAGAAAGATCTAAAGGCAAGAATTATGTTCAAACTAACTATCTAAAACCCCAGGATATGACTCTCCAAGGTAATGAATAGAAAGCACACTTAGAATCTTAATAAAGGATGTTGAGTCTCTCTATTACCCGAATCTTGTAATCTTAATCTATTAAATGTAGAATCAAGTTTGAAGTCTCTTCATACACTCAATTAGAGATTAAAAAGGTTAAACAAGGTTGGGATTTAGGCAAGAATTAGCTTTGGTTAAAGATTAATTCAATTAAAGTTCGTCAGAAGAATAAATCGTGCTGTTCATAGATAAATCGGCCGATTTATCGAAGAACAGGTCGATTTTCCTGTTATCGCAAAATTAAAATCTAAACTCTCAGGGTCCAAATGTTTGAACGAGTTCAGTCTATCATCATCTAAGCCTCAATCTTCAACTATTCTTCCCAGAATCACAATGATTTTAGCCAACCATTTTAAAAATCAAATCAAATTAAAGATTGAGTGAAATAATTCAAATAAACCCGAATCTTGAATAAAAACTCAATAACCTTCAAATCTGTAAACCAATCTCAAATGTGATCAATGTATCTCTCAATTAACTCAATTTCGTGTTCAAAAACCACAAAGACTTCAATGGAACAAAAAAATCTCACAAATATGATCAAGATTGACTTCCCGGCAAAATTGCTTCAATCTTTCTCCAAGAATCCTCAATCTCTCACTAACGTGTAAAGATTTCCCGCTGCCGCCTCCTCGTTTTCGTTCCTAGGGTTCCAACTTATTGTTTCTTGCTAATGGGCTGTTTGGCAAAACATTTCTCTAGCCCAAAAGTGATGGGCTTTGTGTCGTCTTTACCATTGGGCCGAAAAGCAAAGAAAATCGTGCTGGCCGATTTTCCCATAAATTCGTTCGATTTTTAATGATAAAAATCGTCCGATTTATATAGTAAATGGCACGATTTTCTTCAACAGAAAGTGCTCGTCTTTTGGCTTGTTTTCTTCCTCTCCTTTATGCTTCTTTTATGACCTTAGATGCTCCTTGCTCTACTTTTGCTTCCGAATCTATTCAATTTACCTATAATTCAACCAAAACTCGTGTAGACCTCCATTTCCGAAATATAATTGAATAAAGCATAAAAGGTACGCAAGTTCTCTCTAAATGCAAGGTAAATTGAGGTAAACCTCTACAATATGCATGATTATAATGGTATATAATTCATGTCATCAAAATACCCCATACTTACCCCTTGCTTGTCCCTAAGCAAGACTCAAATTTAGAATACAAGATGTCATGGATTATATATGTATGAAAACTCAAAAACCTTTTATTTGATAGTGCTTCTTCTTATTGGATCACCCTCAAAGTGATGTTTCAAGGCATAGGAGGGCAAGGCATGCATCAATGATAACAATAACATGGACTAACTCTCTTTTCTTTCTCAAAAACACAAATAAAGGACATGATAAGGATGTAGAGACAATTAAAATCAAACAAGTCTAAGCTATGAAGTCTTAAATACATGCATAAAAGTCTCAAGGTCTTCTAATCAAAGAAAAGGTCTAAGAAACGTGTTAAAGGAGGGAAAACTTTTTGGCAATTGTGGTGCTAATCTGGGAAAGAGAAACAACATAATTCCTTCAAGAGCTTTACTTCACCGCACATGCTTTGCATGTAAAAGCTTTGCTTTCTTTATACTTTACTTTTTGAGAGTATGGATAGAGGTGCACAAAAACCGAAGCCTAAGAGATTGGCGTTTCTCAATTTCGAGATGCCTCAAACCCTTGATGCACATACCATATCCCGTTAGGACTTGTCGTTCAATCGGACTTTGGCAAGACACAAACACCCGGCTATGTGAATGGTACCGAATTACTCATCCTCATGTTCAACGTCCCCAAACTTATGAATTGCTACACTTTCACTTAACACATTTTCATTGGCCCTCCCACATCAAACATGCCTTTTTCAATCACTTATCCTAATTCCCGGATGGTAAAAGGAAGGTCACATATTTCATCGAGGAGCTAGCATGAGCAAGATATGAAAAGAGAGAAGAAGTGAATTGCCTTGGTCATTCTTATATGATGCAAAAGAACTTGCAATATAGCTTCGACTATTATTTCATTCTCTTATCGAAACATCTAAATCATATAACTTATTCATGTGTTCAAGCAACAAAAGAAAGCTCATTCATGCTATGCTTAAAATCTCAACATAACCAAGTCATCTTTTTACCTATCCACATCACAATTCTCATCATAGAGGTCATTTCCATCATAAGAAGCACAAATTTTTTTTGAAAAGTCATAGTATTTGAAAAAGAGCATGCAAATGTGAATGTCATAGAGGAAAGCAAGTAGTGTAAGAGTTATTACAAGTCAAATCATCAAAAGTAGTACAAAGTGCATAGAGTGCTAGGATGAAGTAAAAGATATTGTAAGTACCCCCACCCCATACTTAACATCCACATTGTCCCCAATGTGAAAATCAAGCATAAGATGGAGAAAAATACTTACAATATAAAAGGTGTGGAAGCTCAATCCTCGGTCAGTGGTGGAGGTGGAGGATAAGGATACATCGGTGCACTAGGATCATAGATGTGGCCGAACTGATGGTAGTATAAATCTCTCATCTGGCCGTCATAGGATGAGTGCCGAGCATCCGTCTCCTGCCGGTATTCCTTGAACTGAGTGTTCAAGGTGCTATAGTCGGTGTGGAGAGCGTGATAGTCGGTGCGGAGGCTCTGGAAGCTGAAGACTAAGTCTCTAAAGTGGCGGGGAAGTCGATTTCCTCGTCCATGGCCCGGGGCATGTGCAAAAGAGTGGCGAGGTGGCTGCATGTCGTCCTTTGTCTCCTCAGTGCCTCTACTAGTCCTTCTAGGTCCTGCACCATGAGTATCGGTGTCCATGGCATCCGTGGCGTGACCACTATAAGTGTCACTCTCGAACTCGAGCATGTTCCCCTGGTGTGCTCCATCCACATCATCCTCCTCATCCTCAATGTCACCTGCATCATCATCATAATACAAAGGAGGAGATATCTCCTCAAGCATCAGCTCGAATGTCTCCTTCCAATTCCTCTTGTTCCGAATAGTGTATTCGGACTTCCAAATAATCTCGGATGGCTTCTTCTTTGGATCCTTTGCCCATGGCATGGGCACATGAAGGGTTCCTCTTGTAACACCCCGAATTCTCAGAACTCGGGACATTACTGGTTAGGACCTCACAATGGGTCCCGACCTCAGTTTGACAACAATATTACTAGGATCTTGCAACAAGACACAAATAAAGAAAACCGAAAATCATAAAATAGTATTTTTTTGAGGTAATGAATGCAACACTGTCTAGCAGCCTAAAGTACTTAAACCAAAGAAACGAACAACTGTCTTAACCAAAAGAAAGAAAAGACAAACACAACCCCCAACCCCCACTCTAAGGAGTACGGAGACCCGGCTGACCACTACTTCCGGATCACTCAGCTGCTGGTCTAACCTGCGGTAAATCTAAAAACACAACAAGAGGAACCGTTAGCTAGTTATCTAAATATTAGCAGAATAATAGTAGCACACACACACATAAAAATATAAACACCCATCATGCTTTCAAACAAGTCCGTTTTATTATCTTGAGTTAGGTTACTCTTTCACGCTAATGATACTTATTTTGTGACACGAGGGATTCCCAAACCTTGCCTCCGCCCCCGTGTACCCATCAGGAGTGGATCCGATGCATCTCACCGTGTACCTGTATGGTCTGGGTATAGAGAACCTCCCAGTCTCCTAGCAGAGCTGGGCAGTGATGTCACGGCCCGTTATACATACACTTAGGCCTTAACACAATATAACCACGGTCGTCCTAACAAGTTATTTTTATTATAACCCACATTGCACACACGCAGCCATTATCACTCAACTAATATCCAGAAACCGGCTAAGTAAGTCGCAAGGACTTACCTGAATCAAACCACAACTCTCACAATCTCAACTCGGTCTGCAACCGTAGAAACTCAAACGCTTGTCAAACAAGGCACGTGGATCAAAATTACATCCCATATTCTTAGAAGTCTTAAACTTCTAAGACGTACAATCTCATGAAGAGAACTTACTAAAAAGGTTTCTTTTAAGTGTAATGACCATTTTACCCTTGATCTCAAATATCCGAAAAAGTCTATTATTTAGTTCTACTCTTTTCTTTTAGAGCTCGTTTCCTCTAATCTGGTTCTCAAGATTAGCTTACTAAAATTTATGAGATTAAATCTCAAACACTCGTCAAGAAAACGACATCATTCCTTTCCGGTTATTATTCTATTCTTATACCTAAGTATATAAGTATATATATACGTTACCTTTACTCATTGGTGTATATACTTATGTATACACACTCTATTTATTCATATTTATACACTAGTATCTCTCATCTCATACCTACATGTGTACCTATATATATATACACGACATTGCTACTTATGTTCAACACTCATCGAACCGATTCACAAATACGTACTTATCTATTCTCTTATACTTATACTTATACTTTTATATAAACTAAAATCCCTCCACTCTACATCTTTATTTATCACATAGACTACCCAAGGCTCTAGTTCGATACTCTACAGAAGTCCCACATCAAGAGGCATATCCCATACTGCTTACTCAATCTACACTTAACACCCTCTTAATCCAAGGCTTAAGTTCCATCCTCGATCGAGCATAGGAAGGTAGCACGGAACTCACCTGAAACTCTTCTGCAGGCGGAAGAACGGTCCAAACCTCCAGTGGCTGGTGCACGACTGAGGCGTCTTGGTCCGGTTTTCGTACACTAGCATCCGACTGTGCTCGTTGCTGTCAAAACAGGGTCACACCCTTGTGTTGTTACTGCGTATAATCAGAGAGGGAAAAGAGGGGGCTGTTTTCAAATCATTCGGCTCACCTGGTTGCCGACTGGGATGGTCGAGGAGGGTCCGGGGTGGACTGCTAGCGACGTCGCGAGGCCCTTAGTCGGCTGTGAAGAGACCTAGATCGGAGGCGGCGGTATTCACTTGTTTTCGACAGGACTGTGGCGGTCGGAGAAGGTTCAGCTGCTCGTCGGCCTGGAAGTGCTGTCCGGTACTTCGATCTGTAGCCGCGGTGGAGGCGTCAAAGTGCGTGGCGGTGGTCGACGCCGATGAAGACCATCCAACAGGCTGCAATCGATCTTGGAAGCGTTGGTGTCTGTCAAGCGGTCGAAGGGGGCGGAGTCCGACGCAGACGAAGACTGGCCAGCAGGGCTGCAGTTGGGCGGAGTAGCGGTCTTGGCAGCGTCCTCGGCGAGGCGGCGGTGTCCCACTTCAGGCGGCAGCAGTGGCGTTCATTTTCGGACTGCAACAGCGGCGTTCGACCTTCTCCAGATGACGATAGTTTAGACGAAGGTAGGAAGCGGTTTAGGTTAGATTAGATTAGGGTAATTAATCTTTCATTACTAGAGAATAGGTAGTGGGCCGGCAGTGGCATAGGTAGTGGGCCGGTTCGTTACATTAAAATTTAGCTGAGAACATAACTCGTTACTCGCACGGAATCAAAATTATTTACGGTCACGTAAATTATCATTTTATATGAATTAAGTCACATAAAATGATAGAATTTAATATCGTTTTAATCCTATCCAGATGAATAGAGGTTGGCGGGTCGGAATCCGATTTGATCCGGTAATTAAACGGAGTAAAAAAAAATTTCGGTTATTACATCAGTGCCCTCTTAAAAGAAGTTTCGTCCCGAAACTTAGAATAATGTAAGTAATCCTTCGACTTTCTTTATAAATCTTAGTTTCATAAAAATTCCGTTTTCTACCACGCAACTACTCAATCATCATACTCACACCCACATCACATAAAACATAGACACACAAACATGAAAGGTCAAACAAATCAACATCCGAGTACTAACTCGTCGGTACCAAAGTAGCATCTAACCCCCGCAGAGAACTCGGGATAGTTATGTCTAATACTCTCCTCTGTCTCCCAAGTGGCCTCATCTGCTCCCCGTCTAGACCACTGAATCCTCATCATCGGTATCTCCTTGGACCGCAGACGTCTATTACTGCGCTCCAGGACAACTACTGGATACTCTACAAATGTATGGTTCCGCTCAACTATCAAGTACTCATGGCTGACGACTTGTCTCGGGTTTGGTAGGTACTCTCTCAACGGTTTGTTTCCTAAACTTACTTCCACCTCATTTGATGACTCTGCCAAACTTTTCCTCCCATTGGCGCACCTGCTTTTTCCTTTTGAAAGTTCCCGACTATCGATTCTGAAATAATGATCTTAAACTTCTGTCGGCACTTTACTAAGTGTCTAATGCTCTTTGTAATACAAACTGCTTGGCTCGTTTTCCTCAATGTGACCTAATCAGATCGTTCCTTAATTAGTGGATTTCCACCTACTTCTTGTCAAGCTTTCAAATTTATATAACTCAAAACAAATCACACTCCCAAGTGGACCTTTTCATATAGTTCTCTATTTCCTTAACTTGAAATCATAGTTATCCGAACATTGATTTTCTTCATCTGTGAGCTATGGGCCTACCACGCTTCTGGTGTAACACCCATTGGTCACAATGACATCTTTCTAAGGGATAACATGAGTTACCAACTCCCGCCTGTACTTCCCTTCTAATACTAGCAAAATTCTCTTCAAACAGACCCTTACTCTCTCACTCCCCGTAGTCTGTTCTTAACCAACCAGTAAGCAACTTCTAACCCGATTCTCTCCATATCCTTAGATCATCCCAGAACGTGGTTGTTGCCTACTTGGGAATCCTCCAAGGTGTCGGTAAAGTTATCTCTTAACTTCACAGTCACTAATATCTCTTCTTAACGGTACCTACTCGTCAATACTAACCAACACTTACACGTCCTCAGTTGACGTCGGTCAGTCTATAATTGACTCATCTCAATATCCCGGATTTGCTCTTCTCATACCTATACTGGAGTTAAATTCTTGGTGAGCATCATCTGCTCGATTAATCCTTTCATGCTTCGCTAATTCATTTTATCTTCCCCACTTCTGTTTCCTTAGGCTAACTCTACTTCTCGAGCCCAACTGGGTTATTTATCTTGACCTAAATAGTCATTCCAAGTCTTCAACGATAGCTGGTAAGTTTCTTTGTAGTTCTGGTGACTTTAATTATCATCAGCTTGCAGTTCCCCTTGCATGGGCCGTCGGTGTTGATGACTTAGGTCCCATGATAATTGGGGTTACCTTGGATTTTTGAGTCCACCAAGGCCGTTATCATATATACATTCCTTCGCTGGTGTTACCAGCAATATCGCCTTCATACAACTCTGTTGTTTCCGCTACAAGGTTTCAACTCTTTGGTACCGACATTGCGATTTCTTTCAAATTCCTATATCTTTGAGGAGGTCAAAACCTCTCTACTCTTGTAAAGTCTACATTTTGCTTCTATATACCATTGTAGGTAACCCTTCCATGTACCTAAGACCCCGACATCCGGGTCGACATTTTATCTCTTTTGGTCTCTCAAGCTTGTCTTGTGAACTCTTCTAGATGACTCGTCTTGTAACAATTTCCTCCCCTGAATCGGTCTAACTTTCAGTTGATCATTACTGCCCATTTCATGTTGGAACCTCAGTTACGTTGTACTCTTACATAGATTCTACAAAAGCATCCTCATCCCAACACTTTATTCCAATTTATCAAGACCCACCTTTTGATACATGACTTTCCTTCTTACTGGTTAAGTTATTCTTCTGGTTTACACTTTAGCCATCCTAGCGTTATCGGTCCGATGTGTATGACTTTTATTAAACACCTATCGGCACCAAAAATCAAAGTTCTTGACTCGCATTTACAAACTGCGTTGGTTGGTCTTATTACTTCCATCAACTCTTATGTTATCAATCCAGCTTGAATTCTCATTGGAGTACCTCCATTTCTCATTAAACTTATATACATACACTTTTCGGTAATCATCTAATTGGGGAAGTACCGAATCCATATAATAACCTTTAGTCATTCAACTTTACTCCTTCTCATGTCTGTTCTAGCCAACATGTAGATTTCATCTGCAATCACCTCACAACTCGACCACACGTTTCACCAAGGCTTTAAATCATACTCCCTATGTTTGTGCCTCCTCTGTAATTCCAATTATTATATATCACTTCTTAAACCACAAGGGTTTCCCCCTGTCAATCTCGACAGTTTGACCCCACTTTTTCTCGGAGGAGCACTCTCAGTCCTACTTGTGTGGGATGCTAAGACATAGAACATGTTCACAATCATCTATTTCTTCTTACTCTCCTAGTTCTTCTTACATGGATTCCTTCATACTAACTTTAATATGTATCTATCCTTAGTCAGTAGTAAGCAACTACTCACAACAATTCTCTTTACACCATTACTATCATGAATGGTCATTGCCGACCGTCAAGAGCTTCTTTTTAATTTCTTTATTAGAGTTATCATATTGGACTCATTCAATGTTACCATCAAGGCTACTAGTACTTGTATTGATTTAACTTCACCATTTTCGTCGTAGATCTCCGAAAGAAATTCACTAGATGTCGATAAAATTCTTTTATAACATTGTGGTTATTCTTCTTATCGGTTAACTAACCGTCACTAGTTAACCCGCACATGTAACTTTTAAGTTGTCCAAGTAGGATATAGTTGACCTTCTATAACATCATAGACTTACTTTTCTTCCATCTCTTTTGAGGCTTGATATATTTGGTGAAATATATCTCCTTCAGTCTCTTTGTTTATTCTTCTTTAGCTCCTCCTACAATTTACACTCCTATAAGAGCACTATACTCTTATGAGTCTAGTTGTATTTTCATCTTCCAACAACGGCTTATAAATTCTTCTACGGTAACTTGTAGGCATTTCTCCATGATTCTTGGTATCCGAGTTATTGTCCACTAGCGGTTCGTTGTTATGACCCGCTAGTATTATTAGCTTAAATCTTTTACACCCTCCTCCCTTGGGTGTTGCTTGTACTTCCGCCTTTGTAGAAATCCGGTCTTTGTTGTATCTCGATCCTTGTTGTAATTCTTGTGTTCTAGGAGGTTACACCCCTTCCATGTTGGTGAAATATGCCTTCCACTTTCTAGCAACCTGTAAGCTTCCTTTTTTTTTGTGGCTCCTTCATTCTTCGTATTTGGATGGACAATGTATCTCATCTTGACGCCTACGCTTATGATTATCTTGGTTTCCCATCTTGATTGTGGCGTCAAGTAGCTGGTTAGAAGTGATCATATTCCGCTCTGCTTCTATTTTCAAACTTTCACCTTCTGGTCCGTCAGTAAGCTTAGATTCGATGTCTTTTGTCTGGATTGCTACTATCTTCCACCTTGACCTTCATGCATATTTGTTTTTCTAAAGGCATCCCTTTTGGTTGTAACGTTGTTTTACACCATCTTGAAAGAACCTATGGGTTGTCTCTTCCAATTGATATATTTGTCGGTCACCCAACGCGTTGCTAGAACTACTTTCATGTATATCCTTCATTTGATCCCGTTGAGTTGATTCGGGATTCTCTTCTTGTCCTCGTAATTAGTGTTGTCTTTGAGTCTCCACCTTTCCGTCTCGACGTTCCTCAACAAGCTCGAAGGAGTTGTCCGACGTTCGTCTACCCTAATGCACATAAGATGTACATACTAATCCTCACGTTGACACCTTTCAAAAACTACTTAGATGTGTCCAAGGGGTGAGAAACTCATTATGTTATCTTCGTTAAGGACATAACCTAACTACAATTTCTACTAATCTTCGGCATATACCTATCTATATAACATATCTTTATAAACAAGCTAAAAGTCCAACTACAGTAAAACCTAAAGTCCATACTAAGCAAACTGAGATCCGCGGTAGTAGTGGTGGTCAGCCGTACTTTTCTATCCCCAACCAGACTATGCATGCATTTGAAAACCAAAAGTTCTTTTTAAAACTCAGATCCCTTTTCGGATTCTGCTCAAGTACTTATTCGGTCTTTCAGAAGATTTCAAGTGCCATTGTTGCCAACCTAGAGCTCTGATACCATGTTGTAACACCCCGAATTCTCAGAACTCGGGACATTACTGGTTAGGACCTCACAATGGGTCCCGACCTCAGTTTGACAACAATATTACTAGGATCTTGCAACAAGACACAAATAATGAAAACCGAAAATCATAAAATACTATTTTTTTGAGGTAATGAATGCAACACTGTCTAGCAGCCTAAAGTACTTAAACCAAAGAAACGAACAACTGTCTTAACCAAAAGAAAGAAAAGACAAACACAACCCCCAACCCCCACTCTAAGGAGTACGGAGACCCGGCTGACCACTACTTCCGGATCACTCAGCTGCTGGTCTAACCTGCGGTAAATCTAAAAACACAACAAGACGAACCGTTAGCTAGTTATCTAAATATTAGCAGAATAATAGTAGCACACACACACATAAAAATATAAACACCCATCATGCTTTCAAACAAGTCCGTTTTATTATCTTGAGTTAGGTTACTCTTTCACGCTAATGATACTTATTTTGTGACACGAGGGATTCCCAAACCTCGCCTCCGCCCCCGTGTACACATCAGGAGTGGATCCGATGCATCTCACCGTGTACCTGTATGGTCTGGGTATAGAGAACCTCCCAGTCTCCTGGCAGAGCTGGGCAGTGATGTCACGGCCCGTTATACATACACTTAGGCCTTAACACAATATAACCACGGTCGTCCTAACAAGTTATTTTTATTATAACCCACATTGCACACACGCAGCCATTATCACTCAACTAATATCCAGAAACCGGCTAAGTAAGTCGCAAGGACTTACCTGAATCAAACCACAACTCTCACAATCTCAACTCGGTCTGCAACCGTAGAAACTCAAACGCTTGTCAAACAAGGCACGTGGATCAAAATTACATCCCATATTCTTAGAAGTCTTAAACTTCTAAGACGTACAATCTCATGAAGAGAACTTACTAAAAAGGTTTCTTTTAAGTGTAATGACCATTTTACCCTTGATCTCAAATATCCGAAAAAGTCTATTATTTAGTTCTACTCTTTTCTTTTAGAGCTCGTTTCCTCTAATCTGGTTCTCAAGATTAGCTTACTAAAATTTATGAGATTAAATCTCAAACACTCGTCAAGAAAACGACATCATTCCTTTCCGGTTATTATTCTATTCTTATACCTAAGTATATAAGTATATATATACGTTACCTTTACTCATTGGTGTATATACTTATGTATACACACTCTATTTATTCATATTTATACACTAGTATCTCTCATCTCATACCTACATGTGTACCTATATATATATACACGACATTGCTACTTATGTTCAACACTCATCGAACCGATTCACAAATACGTACTTATCTATTCTCTTATACTTATACTTATACTTTTATATATATATATATATATATATATATATATATATATATATATATATATATATATACTACACTGCACTTGCACTTGCAAACTTATACAATTTATACATTCACTGCATTTGTACTTGCAAAAACTTATACAAATTGAAGGGTCCTATATCCATCAGACTAAATTCAGCAACTAAAAGCCCTCCACTCTACATCTTTATTTATCACATAGACTGCCCAAGGCTCTAGTTCGATACTCTACAGAAGTCCCAGATCGAGAGGCATATCCCATACTGCTTACTCAATCTACACTTAACACCCTCTTAATCCAAGGCTTAAGTTCCATCCTCGATCGAGCATAGGAAGGTAGCACGGAACTCACCTGAAACTCTTCTGCAGGCGGAAGAACGGTCCAAACCTCCAGTGGCTGGTGCACGACTGAGGCGTCTTGGTCCGGTTTTCGTACACTAGCACCCGACTGTGCTCGTTGCTGTCAAAACAGGGTCACACCCTTGTGTTGTTACTGCGTATAATCAGAGAGGGAAAAGAGGGGGCTGTTTTCAAATCGTTCGGCTCACCTGGTTGCCGACTGGGATGGTCGAGGAGGGTCCGGGGTGGACTGCTAGCGACGTCGCGAGGCCCTTAGTCGGCTGTGAAGAGACCTAGATCGGAGGCGGCGGTATTCACTTGTTTTCGACAGGACTGTGGCGGTCGGAGAAGGTTCAGCTGCTCGTCGGCCTGGAAGTGCTGTCCGGTACTTCGATCTGTAGCCGCGGTGGAGGCGTCAAAGTGCGTGGCGGTGGTCGACGCCGATGAAGACCATCCAACAGGCTGCAATCGATCTTGGAAGCGTTGGTGTCTGTCAAGCGGTCGAAGGGGGCGGAGTCCGACGCAGACGAAGACTGGCCAGCAGGGCTGCAGTTGGGCGGAGTAGCGGTCTTGGCAGCGTCCTCGGCGAGGCGGCGGTGTCCCACTTCAGGCGGCAGCAGTGGCGTTCATTTTCGGACTGCAACAGCGGCGTTCGACCTTCTCCAGATGACGATAGTTTAGACGAAGGTAGGAAGCGGTTTAGGTTAGATTAGATTAGGGTAATTAATCTTTCATTACTAGAGAATAGGTAGTGGGCCGGCAGTGGCATAGGTAGTGGGCCGGTTCGTTACATTAAAATTTAGCTGAGAACATAACTCGTTACTCGCACGGAATCAAAATTATTTACGGTCACGTAAATTATCATTTTATATGAATTAAGTCACATAAAATGATAGAATTTAATATCGTTTTAATCCTATCCAGATGAATAGAGGTTGGCGGGTCGGAATCCGATTTGATCCGGTAATTAAACGGAGTAAAAAAAAATTTCGGTTATTACATCAGTGCCCTCTTAAAAGAAGTTTCGTCCCGAAACTTAGAATAATGTAAGTAATCCTTCGACTTTCTTTATAAATCTTAGTTTCATAAAAATTCCGTTTTCTACCACGCAACTACTCAATCATCATACTCACACCCACATCACATAAAACATAGACACACAAACATGAAAGGTCAAACAAATCAACATCCGAGTACTAACTCGTCGGTACCAAAGTAGCATCTAACCCCCGCAGAGAACTCGGGATAGTTATGTCTAATACTCTCCTCTGTCTCCCAAGTGGCCTCATCTGCTCCCCGTCTAGACCACTGAATCCTCATCATCGGTATCTCCTTGGACCGCAGACGTCTATTACTGCGCTCCAGGACAACTACTGGATACTCTACAAATGTATGGTTCCGCTCAACTATCAAGTACTCATGGCTGACGACTTGTCTCGGGTTTGGTAGGTACTCTCTCAACGGTTTGTTTCCTAAACTTACTTCCACCTCATTTGATGACTCTGCCAAACTTTTCCTCCCATTGGCGCACCTGCTTTTTCCTTTTGAAAGTTCCCGACTATCGATTCTGAAATAATGATCTTAAACTTCTGTCGGCACTTTACTAAGTGTCTAATGCTCTTTGTAATACAAACTGCTTGGCTCGTTTTCCTCAATGTGACCTAATCAGATCGTTCCTTAATTAGTGGATTTCCACCTACTTCTTGTCAAGCTTTCAAATTTATATAACTCAAAACAAATCACACTCCCAAGTGGACCTTTTCATATAGTTCTCTATTTCCTTAACTTGAAATCATAGTTATCCGAACATTGATTTTCTTCATCTGTGAGCTATGGGCCTACCACGCTTCTGGTGTAACACCCATTGGTCACAATGACATCTTTCTAAGGGATAACATGAGTTACCAACTCCCGCCTGTACTTCCCTTCTAATACTAGCAAAATTCTCTTCAAACAGACCCTTACTCTCTCACTCCCCGTAGTCTGTTCTTAACCAACCAGTAAGCAACTTCTAACCCGATTCTCTCCATATCCTTAGATCATCCCAGAACGTGGTTGTTGCCTACTTGGGAATCCTCCAAGGTGTCGGTAAAGTTATCTCTTAACTTCACAGTCACTAATATCTCTTCTTAACGGTACCTACTCGTCAATACTAACCAACACTTACACGTCCTCAGTTGACGTCGGTCAGTCTATAATTGACTCATCTCAATATCCCGGATTTGCTCTTCTCATACCTATACTGGAGTTAAATTCTTGGTGAGCATCATCTGCTCGATTAATCCTTTCATGCTTCGCTAATTCATTTTATCTTCCCCACTTCTGTTTCCTTAGGCTAACTCTACTTCTCGAGCCCAACTGGGTTATTTATCTTGACCTAAATAGTCATTCCAAGTCTTCAACGATAGCTGGTAAGTTTCTTTGTAGTTCTGGTGACTTTAATTATCATCAGCTTGCAGTTCCCCTTGCATGGGCCGTCGGTGTTGATGACTTAGGTCCCATGATAATTGGGGTTACCTTGGATTTTTGAGTCCACCAAGGCCGTTATCATATATACATTCCTTCGCTGGTGTTACCAGCAATATCGCCTTCATACAACTCTGTTGTTTCCGCTACAAGGTTTCAACTCTTTGGTACCGACATTGCGATTTCTTTCAAATTCCTATATCTTTGAGGAGGTCAAAACCTCTCTACTCTTGTAAAGTCTACATTTTGCTTCTATATACCATTGTAGGTAACCCTTCCATGTACCTAAGACCCCGACATCCGGGTCGACATTTTATCTCTTTTGGTCTCTCAAGCTTGTCTTGTGAACTCTTCTAGATGACTCGTCTTGTAACAATTTCCTCCCCTGAATCGGTCTAACTTTCAGTTGATCATTACTGCCCATTTCATGTTGGAACCTCAGTTACGTTGTACTCTTACATAGATTCTACAAAAGCATCCTCATCCCAACACTTTATTCCAATTTATCAAGACCCACCTTTTGATACATGACTTTCCTTCTTACTGGTTAAGTTATTCTTCTGGTTTACACTTTAGCCATCCTAGCGTTATCGGTCCGATGTGTATGACTTTTATTAAACACCTATCGGCACCAAAAATCAAAGTTCTTGACTCGCATTTACAAACTGCGTTGGTTGGTCTTATTACTTCCATCAACTCTTATGTTATCAATCCAGCTTGAATTCTCATTGGAGTACCTCCATTTCTCATTAAACTTATATACATACACTTTTCGGTAATCATCTAATTGGGGAAGTACCGAATCCATATAATAACCTTTAGTCATTCAACTTTACTCCTTCTCATGTCTGTTCTAGCCAACATGTAGATTTCATCTGCAATCACCTCACAACTCGACCACACGTTTCACCAAGGCTTTAAATCATACTCCCTATGTTTGTGCCTCCTCTGTAATTCCAATTATTATATATCACTTCTTAAACCACAAGGGTTTCCCCCTGTCAATCTCGACAGTTTGACCCCACTTTTTCTCGGAGGAGCACTCTCAGTCCTACTTGTGTGGGATGCTAAGACATAGAACATGTTCACAATCATCTATTTCTTCTTACTCTCCTAGTTCTTCTTACATGGATTCCTTCATACTAACTTTAATATGTATCTATCCTTAGTCAGTAGTAAGCAACTACTCACAACAATTCTCTTTACACCATTACTATCATGAATGGTCATTGCCGACCGTCAAGAGCTTCTTTTTAATTTCTTTATTAGAGTTATCATATTGGACTCATTCAATGTTACCATCAAGGCTACTAGTACTTGTATTGATTTAACTTCACCATTTTCGTCGTAGATCTCCGAAAGAAATTCACTAGATGTCGATAAAATTCTTTTATAACATTGTGGTTATTCTTCTTATCGGTTAACTAACCGTCACTAGTTAACCCGCACATGTAACTTTTAAGTTGTCCAAGTAGGATATAGTTGACCTTCTATAACATCATAGACTTACTTTTCTTCCATCTCTTTTGAGGCTTGATATATTTGGTGAAATATATCTCCTCCCACAATCTACACTTTTGTAAGATTGTTATACTCTTACGAGTCCAGTTGTATCATTCTTCTTCCATCAACAAACTTTTCAATCCTTCTAGGGTAGCTTGTAGGTACATCTCCGTGATTCTTTTACCTGAGTTATCGTCTATTTGCGGTTCTCTATTATGAACTTGTAGTGTTGTTAGCTTAAATTCCTTTTGAATGAGAAGTTATTGGGGTCTCTCGGGTTCACCAATACTCTTCTCACACACTCTTTTTCCTTGGGTGTTGCTTGTAATGCTGCCTTTACAGAAGCTGGTTATTGTTGTATCCCGGTCTATGTCAGAATTCTCCTGTGTTCTACAAGATCACTCCACTTCTACGTTGGTGAAATCCACCTTCCCTTTCTAGCAATGCGTAAGCTTCCAAGTTGCAGCTCTTTAATTCTTTCTATTTGGATGTATAATGTATCTCGTGTTGACTTCCATACTTTTGACTGTCTCGGTTATCAATCTAGATTGTGGTGGCAATTAGCTAGTTGAGATTGATCATATTTCGCCTTGCTTTTTGGCATCAACTTTCACTTCCTAGTCTGTCAGTGAGCTTAAATTTTATGTCCCTTTTCTTGATCGCTACTATATCTCCCTTTTGACTTTCATGTCTATGGCAAGTTTTTCGACGTCATCCTCTTTGTTTGTGAAGTCACTTTACACAACTTGAAAGAGCCTCTCCGTTGTCTTTCTCAATTCCCTAGTTGGCGATCATCTCTTGCTTCTCCGGAACTACTCTCTTGTATATCCTTCATTTGATCCCGTTGAGTTGATTCGGGATTCTCTTCTTGTCCTCGTAATTAGTGTTGTCTTTGAGTCTCCACCTTTCCGTCTCGACGTTCCTCAACAAGCTCGAAGGAGTTGTCCGACGTTCGTCTACCCTAATGCACATAAGATGTACATACTAATCCTCACGTTGACACCTTTCAAAAACTACTTAGATGTGTCCAAGGGGTGAGAAACTCATTATGTTATCTTCGTTAAGGACATAACCTAACTACAATTTCTACTAATCTTCGGCATATACCTATCTATATAACATATCTTTATAAACAAGCTAAAAGTCCAACTACAGTAAAACCTAAAGTCCATACTAAGCAAACTGAGATCCGCGGTAGTAGTGGTGGTCAGCCGTACTTTTCTATCCCCAACCAGACTATGCATGCATTTGAAAAACAAAAGTCCTTTTTAAAACTCAGATCCCTTTTCGGATTCTGCTCAAGTACTTATTCGGTCTTTCAGAAGATTTCAAGTGCCATTGTTGCCAACCTAGAGCTCTGATACCATGTTGTAACACCCCGAATTCTCAGAACTCGGGACATTACTGGTTAGGACCTCACAATGGGTCCCGACCTCAGTTTGACAACAATATTACTAGGATCTTGCAACAAGACACAAATAATGAAAACCGAAAATCATAAAATAGTATTTTTTTGAGGTAATGAATGCAACACTGTCTAGCAGCCTAAAGTACTTAAACCAAAGAAACGAACAACTGTCTTAACCAAAAGAAAGAAAAGACAAACACAACCCCCAACCCCCACTCTAAGGAGTACGGAGACCCGGCTGACCACTACTTCCGGATCACTCAGCTGCTGGTCTAACCTGCGGTAAATCTAAAAACACAACAAGAGGAACCGTTAGCTAGTTATCTAAATATTAGCAGAATAATAGTAGCACACACACACATAAAAATATAAACACCCATCATGCTTTCAAACAAGTCCGTTTTATTATCTTGAGTTAGGTTACTCTTTCACGCTAATGATACTTATTTTGTGACACGAGGGATTCCCAAACCTCGCCTCCGCCCCCGTGTACACATCAGGAGTGGATCCGATGCATCTCACCGTGTACCTGTATGGTCTGGGTATAGAGAACCTCCCAGTCTCCTGGCAGAGCTGGGCAGTGATGTCACGGCCCGTTATACATACACTTAGGCCTTAACACAATATAACCACGGTCGTCCTAACAAGTTATTTTTATTATAACCCACATTGCACACACGCAGCCATTATCACTCAACTAATATCCAGAAACCGGCTAAGTAAGTCGCAAGGACTTACCTGAATCAAACCACAACTCTCACAATCTCAACTCGGTCTGCAACCGTAGAAACTCAAACGCTTGTCAAACAAGGCACGTGGATCAAAATTACATCCCATATTCTTAGAAGTCTTAAACTTCTAAGACGTACAATCTCATGAAGAGAACTTACTAAAAAGGTTTCTTTTAAGTGTAATGACCATTTTACCCTTGATCTCAAATATCCGAAAAAGTCTATTATTTAGTTCTACTCTTTTCTTTTAGAGCTCGTTTCCTCTAATCTGGTTCTCAAGATTAGCTTACTAAAATTTATGAGATTAAATCTCAAACACTCGTCAAGAAAACGACATCATTCCTTTCCGGTTATTATTCTATTCTTATACCTAAGTATATAAGTATATATATACGTTACCTTTACTCATTGGTGTATATACTTATGTATACACACTCTATTTATTCATATTTATACACTAGTATCTCTCATCTCATACCTACATGTGTACCTATATATATATACACGACATTGCTACTTATGTTCAACACTCATCGAACCGATTCACAAATACGTACTTATCTATTCTCTTATACTTATACTTATACTTTTATATA
>BSUD01000002.1:66828882-66890388 GCA_033239045.1 Fagopyrum esculentum | reverse complement strand
TATATATATATATATATATATATATATATATATATATATATATATATATATATATACTACACTGCACTTGCACTTGCAAACTTATACAATTTATACATTCACTGCATTTGTACTTGCAAAAACTTATACAAATTGAAGGGTCCTATATCCATCAGACTAAATTCAGCAACTAAAAGCCCTCCACTCTACATCTTTATTTATCACATAGACTGCCCAAGGCTCTAGTTCGATACTCTACAGAAGTCCCAGATCGAGAGGCATATCCCATACTGCTTACTCAATCTACACTTAACACCCTCTTAATCCAAGGCTTAAGTTCCATCCTCGATCGAGCATAGGAAGGTAGCACGGAACTCACCTGAAACTCTTCTGCAGGCGGAAGAACGGTCCAAACCTCCAGTGGCTGGTGCACGACTGAGGCGTCTTGGTCCGGTTTTCGTACACTAGCACCCGACTGTGCTCGTTGCTGTCAAAACAGGGTCACACCCTTGTGTTGTTACTGCGTATAATCAGAGAGGGAAAAGAGGGGGCTGTTTTCAAATCGTTCGGCTCACCTGGTTGCCGACTGGGATGGTCGAGGAGGGTCCGGGGTGGACTGCTAGCGACGTCGCAAGGCCCTTAGTCGGCTGTGAAGAGACCTAGATCGGAGGCGGCGGTATTCACTTGTTTTCGACAGGACTGTGGCGGTCGGAGAAGGTTCAGCTGCTCGTCGGCCTGGAAGTGCTGTCCGGTACTTCGATCTGTAGCCGCGGTGGAGGCGTCAAAGTGCGTGGCGGTGGTCGACGCCGATGAAGACCATCCAACAGGCTGCAATCGATCTTGGAAGCGTTGGTGTCTGTCAAGCGGTCGAAGGGGGCGGAGTCCGACGCAGACGAAGACTGGCCAGCAGGGCTGCAGTTGGGCGGAGTAGCGGTCTTGGCAGCGTCCTCGGCGAGGCGGCGGTGTCCCACTTCAGGTGGCAGCAGTGGCGTTCATTTTCGGACTGCAACAGCGGCGTTCGACCTTCTCCAGATGACGATAGTTTAGACGAAGGTAGGAAGCGGTTTAGGTTAGATTAGATTAGGGTAATTAATCTTTCATTACTAGAGAATAGGTAGTGGGCCGGCAGTGGCATAGGTAGTGGGCCGGTTCGTTACATTAAAATTTGGCTGAGAACATAACTCGTTACTCGCACGGAATCAAAATTATTTACGGTCACGTAAATTATCATTTTATATGAATTAAGTCACATAAAATGATAGAATTTAATATCGTTTTAATCCTATCCAGATGACTAGAGGTTGGCGGGTTGGAATCCGATTTGATCCGGTAATTAAATGGAGTAAAAAAAAATTTCGGTTATTGTTCCTCTCCCTCGAGGAATCAAGACATGTCTAGCAACTAATCTTTGTGAACCTAAGGGCTGGGCACTCTCAGCTAGGGTGCAACCCGAGAAGTCTAACCCCAATGCCTTAGCCACATGAGTGACAAGGCCTCCAGCACAAATGTCACCCTTTGCCTTGTTGGCTATCTTTCCTAGATAGTTAGCAAGCATAGAGGTGATGTCGAGGATGGTGGTGCATGTCACACAGTATAAGATGAAGAGCTCGTCAGACTTGAGCTTCTGTGGGGTCTCCGTCCGTTCAAATAAGCACTCACTAAGGATCTTATGTACTACCTTAAAGGAGAGGTTGTACATACTAGTCTCTTTCGAATTCCCGGGTCTCCACTTATCACGACCATACTTTCCCACTGAAATGGTCTCCCAGAAGGCACTAGCACTAACTCCTCTCGCAAATGTGCCTGCATCAGAGTAGGGAAAACCAAACAAATCCCCAAAGGTATCAATAGACATAGTGTGATTGTGGTTCATGAGGCGGAAAGAAACCATCCTCTCTCTAAGGTCATGCTCAAATGTGCTAAGGAACTCTAGGGTTATTTCGATGTATGTATCCTCCCTAATCAAAACAAACTGTCTCATCCCAACTCTACCGAGCATCATATCCACATCCTCTCGAACAAACACAGAGTCTAAGTCGTCTAGCACAATGTATCGAGGAGGGGTGAATGGGCGATCTAAAATACGTTCATATCTTTTCTTATGTTTATATAGGGGAGGGGGAAGCTTTGGAATGGTTTGAGAAGGTGGTGGAGGTGGGGGAGGGGCTTTGGAAGAAGATCCCTTCTTCTTTCCCGCATTTCTAGTTATTCTCTTCAAGGCATCCATTTCTGTAACTAAAAATCGACCTGTTCTTGGGAAAAATCGGACAATTTTCCTAGGTTGAATCGATTTTTCTGTCGATTTCAATGATTCTCACAATTCTGTAAAGTTCTGACTAAACTATCACCACACACAGTCTCCTATAGTAATTCCTAAGCAAACCCCTCAATCAATCGCAGCAAACAAACAACTTCTAGGCAAGAATCAAATTCGAACGAAAAACTTAGGTTTCGGAATGAAAAACCTGAATTCCGGATGGATGAGTCGATTGCCAAGCTTGTTGTTGCTAGATCCTTGTTCCTTGTTGAAAATGCTTCAGTTTAGGGCCAAGAATCGTTCAAAACGATTAAGGAATGAGGAAATGAGAGGGTGGGCGATTTTCGGATCTTTTGAGAGAAGGAAATCGGGAATGGAGGTTTTGTGGAATGAGGGAATCGAGTGTTTAAGTCTTTATATAGGTTCGAGTTTTAATGAAGAAAATCGGACGATTTATCCGGGCGATTTATTCGTCGGGACGATTTTCTTTCATTTTCTCAGAACATAAAGAAAATTGGACGATTTTTATAGAGGGGGTCGATTTGGTGGGTCGATTTTTCTTCCTGTTGTCAAAAATCGACTTGCTCTGTTTCTGAATCGAACGATTTGCTTTGTGTAACTCAATTTCCTCCCTTGTTCTTCTTGAAAATTGAGATTTGAACTAATTTATGCTCCCCCACTTCATTGATCTCTCAAATTGGACCTAATTTCCTGTGATTAATGACACAACAAACCAAGAGTGCATCGAGGAACAAACAAAAGCGAAAATAAAAGAAACAAAGCAACTAAACTAAGCTAACTAAGTGATGAAAGAAGGGAAAAATTATACTATCATGGGTTGCCTTTCAAGAAGCGCTTGATTTATTGTCTTTAGCTGGATGGTGTATGGTTTTGTGTTCAATGGAGGAGGATAAGAGCTATCTCCTCAACCGGAGCTTCCGGTATGTATTTCTTCAACCGTTGACCATTAACTTTGAAATTTCCGCTTTGTTCACCCCATACTTCAACTGCACCATGGGGGAAATTCGTTTAATTACATAAGGTCCTGTCCAACAGGATTTAAGCTTACGTGAGAATAGTCGAAGCCTTGAGTTGAATAGAAGGACTTGATCTCCTTCTTTCAGATCCTTTGGAATGATATGCTTATCATGCCAACACTTCGTCCTTTCCTTGTAGATCTTTGCGTTTTCATACGCATTTAGCCGGATCTCATCCAGCTCGTTGATATCTAAAAGCCGCTTCTCTCCGGCTTCTTTCACGTCAAAGTTGAGCCACTTGATAGCCCAATATGCTTTATGCTCTAGCTCTACAGGAAGATGACAAGATTTACCATAAACGAGATTATATGGAGTCGTACCTATCGGTGTTTTAAAGGCAGTCCTGTACGCCCATAATGCATCGTCAAGCTTCATTGACCAATCCTTCCTTGTTTTAGAGACACTTTTCTCTAAAATTCCTTTGATCTCTCTATTGGATATCTCAACTTGTCCTCTAGTTTGCGGATGGTATGGTGTAGCTATCTTATGGGTCACCCCATACTTGGCCAATAGAGTCTCAAATCGACGGGCTGTGAAATGCGTTCCTCCGTCACTAATGATGGTTCGGGGAGTCCCGAACCTTGGGAAGATCTTTTTATTGAAGAACTTCACCACTACCATTGCATCATTAGTAGGAGAAGCGATTGCCTCAACCCATCTTGAGACATAGTCTACGGCAAGAAGTATATATTGGTTTCCGCAAGAAGATGGGAAAGGTCCCATAAAGTCTACTCCCCACACATCGAAGATCTCTACTTCTTGTATGTTGTTGAGAGGCATCTCATTCCTTCTAGATATATTACATGTCCTTTGACAAGCATCACAAGCAACAACATATTTTTGCACATCTTTGAATAGTGTAGGCCAAAAGAAACTGGAACGAAGTACCTTAGCACAAGTCTTGTGGGAACTAGCATGTCCTCCATATGGAAGAGAATGGCAATGGCGGATGACACTTTCCACCTATCTTCTGGGATACCTCTCCTGTATATGCCATCGGGACCTCTTTTGAATAGAAGAGGTTCGTTCCAATAGAAGTGCCGGACACTCTTCAATCTCATGTAGTTGCTCGTCAGGGAATGAGTCGTTTGTAGGAAGTTCATCCGTCTCGTCGGTGAGGCGTGGAAGACAACTAAGATGGTCAGCAACGGAGTTTTCCGACCCCTTCTTATCACGAATCTCCAAATCAAACTCTTGTAAGAGTAAGATCCATCTTAGAAGCCTTGGCTTCACATCCTTCTTCGTTCCTATCTTGTAGGTGCAAAGGTGATTGTCTGTATAGACAATCACCTTTGCACCTACAAGATAGGAACGAAATTTTTCAAAAGTATAAACTACAGCTAAGAGTTCCTTTTCCGTGGTGGCATAGTTGGATTGAGCCTCGTCTAGCGTCTTGCTAGCATAGTAGATGGCATGAGTGCGACCATCTTTCTTCTGTCCAAGTACGGCTCCTATAGCGACGTCGCTTGCATCGCACATGACTTCGAAAGGAAGAGTCTAATCGGGTGGTTGGATGATTGGTGCTGAAATCAAAGCTTCTTTGATCCTGCAAAAAGCGTCTAAACAATCTTTTGAAAATTCGAAAGTTGCGTCTTTCATTAAAAGATTAGTTAAGGGTTTTGAATTCTTAGAAAAATCCTTTATGAATCTCCTATAGAAGCCTGCATGTCCTAGGAAGCTTCTAATTCCTTTTACAGAGGAGGGAGGAGGTAGCTTCTCAATAGTTTCTATCTTAGCTCTATCAACCTCTTTTCCTCTTTGTGATACTAGATGACCTAAAACAATCCCTTCATTGACCACGAAGTGACACTTTTCCCAGTTTAAAACTAAGTTAGTATCCTCACATCTCTTAAGAACTAATGAAAGGTTAGAGAGACAGTTATCAAAGGAAGAACCATATACCGAAAAGTCGTCCATGAATACTTCCATGATGTTCTCTACGTATTCGGAGAAGATTGCCATCATACATCTCTGAAAGGTAGCTGGAGCGTTGCATAGACCGAACGGCATCCTTCTATAAGCGAACGTACCCAAAGGGCACGTGAAAGACGTCTTCTCTTGATCATCCGGGTGAATGGAAATCTGAAAGAAACCACTATATCCATCTAGATAACAAAAGTAAGAGTGTTGGGCTAACCTTTCCAACATTTGATCAATAAAAGGAAGGGGAAAGTGGTCCTTCCTAGTTGCCACGTTCAGCTTACGGTAGTCGATGCACATTCGCCACCCCGTAACTGTCCTTGTGGGGATAAGTTCGTTGTTTTTGTTGGCAACAACAGTAATGCCTCCTTTCTTTGGTACTACCTGTATTGGACTCACCCACTTGCTATCAGAAATATGGAAGATGATACCTGCATCAAGTAGCTTAAGGATTTCTTTCTTCACGACCTCTTTCATGACCGGATTTAACCGTCTTTGAGGTTGACGTGAAGGCTTGTAATCCTCCTCCATTAAGATTTCATGGATACATAGAGAAGGTTTAATGCCTACCAAATCATCAATAGTATAGCCTAATGCTCTCCTATGCTGCTTTAAAACATTCATAAGCTTCTCTAATTCAACATCATCCAATTTCGCATTAACTATAACCGGATATGTAGAGTTAGTGCCAAGAAATGTGTACCTTAAGTGTGTAGGGAGGGGTTTCAATTCCAATGAGGGAGGTGCTTTGATCGATGATTTATGACCTTCTAATGTCATGGGAGAAGCCTCTGAAGGTGGGGAAAGTGTATCACCAGAGTTGAGAACAACTGCAGTCAAGTTTGTAGAATCCGGAGAATTCTTCGATAAATCGACCTCCCCTGAAGCAAATCGGACGATTTTTGGGTCGATTTTTCTTCCTGTTGTCAAAAATCGACTTGCCTTTTCATAAATCGAACGATTTATTTCGTGTAGGTCGATTTTTTTCACAGTTTCCGGGGTTAATTCTAGCTCTTCAAATCCTGCTCCTGGTTCTTCCTCCACATCTTCTAATGCTTTTACGTCATTGTCACAATCATGTTCTACTCCTTCTTCCATGATGCTCATACTAAGAACCTTTTGAAGAGGGTCTTTCATTAAGATTGAACTTACTACCTCTCTAGACTCTTCTTCATCAAGGATGTTAAAAACATCTTCTCTCAAGGCTGGCTCCTTGATTAAAGAGGAGAGTACGAACTCCACTTTCTCTTCACCTATATTGAAGGATAGCTGGCCATTCTTGCAATCTACCATGCATCCGGATGTTGCAAGGAATGGTCTCCCAAGAATGATGGGCACTGGATAATCTGCAGGGATGTCTAGAACGACAAAATCTATAGGAATGTAAAACTTACCGAGTTTTACAGGAATGTCTTCTATTATCCCAACTGGCTTAGTGGTGGAACGATCGGCCATATAGAGTGTTATCTTCAATGGTCTAGGTTCTCCTAGACCAACCGCCTTGCATAAAGCAAGTGGTATGATGCTCACACTTGTTCCAAGCTCGCAAAGTGCATCATAAGTAACCTCTCCCAAAGTGATGGGTATGAAAAATGATCTTGGATCACGCAGCTTAGGTGGCATATTCTCTGTCATAGTTGATGAGTTCGGATGATTCCATACCCATCTTGACTTCTCCAATGTCTTCCAATTTCCTCTTGTTAGAGAGGATTTCCTTGAGAAATTTTCCATAAGCTGGCATACCTAAAATTGCATCCATAAAAGGTATATTAATATGAAGCTTACTCATAAGCTCAATAAACTTACCGAAGTGTTTATCTAAGCGTGCTCGTGCTCTAGATTGAGGAAAAGGTAGAGGCGGTTTGTAGGCGGGAGGAGGAACATAGACATCTTCCTTCTCTTTTCCCTCTCCTTCTTTGGTGGTGGTTTCAACTACTTTAGGTTGAGGATCGGTAGTTGTTACACCACTCCTAGTAGTGATTGTCATAACCCTTCCCTTTGGGTTATCTTCCGTCTTCCCGGGAAGTTTCCCTTGATCTCTTAGAACTTATCCGGCTTTGCTAAATACTTGGATTTCCAAAGCCTTGTGAGCTTTATCAACTGAAGTTATATAGCTCTCCAATCCTTGTAGTTTCCCTAGGATCGTCTCCAGCATGGGATCGGGTTTGTTCGATCCATTTGATGACTGTTCCTGGCTTTTCAAAGGAGTAGAAGAAGATGGAGATGTTAGAGCTTTTTCAGCATGAGAATAAGGATTACCTGGATTTTGTTGATTTGACCTCCAATTGTTGCTATTGGAGTTCCTATTGTTGTTATTCCAGTTAGAGTTCCGGTTGTTGTTCCGGTAGTCATTCCTTTGATTGTTATCCCTTCCCATATAGTTGGCTTCCTGCTCCTTAGTCTTTGAAGACTCGTTTTGATTACTTCCTTCAACTCTTTGATCTTATTTTTGAGGGAAAATATTTGTGTTTGAGAAGCATGATTCAACTTAGTTCCCGGATCACCTTGATTCCGGCTATTTGGATCCACCTTTCGGTGGGAATACTTCTCAATCACTTGGGCTTGCTTCTCAATGAAGTCCCAAGCGTCATCCTCTCTCATGTCCATGAATGTGCCAAATGAGAGAGATTGGAGGTTGAATTGTGTTTCCACATCCAATCCTTTATAGTAGATCTCCAATAATTCCAGCTTTGAAATGCCGTGGTGAGGGCAATCCAATAAGAGATCCTGAAATCTTTCCCAAGATTGAAACAAACT
The DNA here is from genome assembly GCA_033239045.1 of Fagopyrum esculentum. NCBI lineage: Eukaryota > Viridiplantae > Streptophyta > Magnoliopsida > Caryophyllales > Polygonaceae > Fagopyrum > Fagopyrum esculentum. The sequence continues at coordinate 66,882,438 of BSUD01000002.1, read as the reverse complement.
TTCGTTAGGTTTCATAGAAAAAGCATTTATCTTACCTCTCAATTCCGCCGTTTTGGATGGCGGGAAGAACTTGGTGAGGAATTCCGAAGATAGATCCTCCCATGTGGTCAGCTTTGCAGCTGGAAGTGCTTGGTACCAAGCTAGAGCTTTGTCCTTCAAAGAAAAGAAGAACGGGTTGATCTTGTAATTGCTTGTAGTAGCCTTCTTTGGCTTCATAGTCTCCATGAGAATCTCGAAATTCTGCAAGTGTTGATGTGGAGATTCAACACTTGCTCCACCAAACTGACTTTGGCGAACCATGGTGATAACTTGTGGTGAGAAGCTAAACTCCTGGATGTCTTCAGCTCCGAAATCCACACCTAGACGGCGTGGTTGCTGAATTGGATCGATCCTTTGCCCCAAAGTTCGGGGTCCATCGCCTTCTTTAGCAACTCTCACATCCCTAGCTGGGAAGCGAGGAACAACCGGTGGTCTTGGGTTGTTTCGAACAGGATGAATCACTGGATTGATCTCCTCAAGTTCCGGCATGTCCGGATCGAGCTCTTCATCATCGGATGAATCATTCCTAATGGAATTAGTCGGCGTCTTGACTTTCTTTTTCTTTCTGGATTCGTTCAATTGTAATTGCATGTCCATCATCATTGCTTTGAGTTCATCAATTTGGAATTGATGACTCGTTTCAGCTTCTATGCGAGCTTTCTCACTCAGCCTTAGTTGATGTTGAGTTTCATCCAACTCAGCCTGAATGTTTCTCTCGTTATTTTCAGCCATTTTCTTTTCCTTCAAATTTCTTCTTAAAGTTTTCTCCAATTCGGGATCGAAAGGAACTAGATCTTTAGTGGATCTAGTGTTTCGCATATACCTAAAGAACCTGCAAAGATCACTCAAGTAGACTAATCAAATCACAAGACCAAGAGCTCTCAAGCTAGACAACCGAAAACCGAATTTGGTCTAGACCAAATCCCCGGCAACGGCGCCAAAAACTTGTTCGCCCGAAAACGTGCGTCAAATAAGTTTTAAATTTATAAAACTAGAATAAAAGCAAGCGAACCCGCAGTGTACGGACCGGCTGTAGTAAGGTAAGAATTCCAGAGTCGAACTCAGGGATTTGGTGAGAGTAAATTCAAATTCAATTATCTAGCGAGAATGCAAAAGCTTTTGTGATTAATAAAGGGGGAAATGATTCCAAGGATTCAAGTATCCGACTGCGGCTTTCGATTCAAGAAACTTCTAAAGAATATAAGGAAATAGTTTATATTGCCAAGATTATGTGTTCAGAGGTAGGCATCGTACGATGAAGTTCCGAAACCTATTTGTCTAGTCCAAAGGTTCTCTCTATAAAGGTTGTTGAGGCTGCAATATAGAAAGATATAAAGGCAAGAATTATGTTCAAACTAACTATCTAAAACCCCAGGATATGACTCTCCAAGGTAATGAATAGAAAGCACACTTAGAATCTTAATAAAGGATGTTGAGTCTCTCTATTACCCGATTCTTGTAATCTTAATCTATTAAATGTAGAATCAAGTTTGAAGTCTCTTCATATACTCAATTAGAGATTAAAAAGGTTAAACAAGGTTGGGATTTAGGCAAGGATTAGCTTTGATTAAAGATTAATTCAATTAAAGTTCGTCAGAGGAATAAATCGTGCTGTTCATAGATAAATCGGCCGATTTATCCAAGAACAGGTCGATTTTCCTATTATCGCAAAACTAAAATCTAAACTCTCAGGGTCCAAATGTTTGAACGAGTTCAATCTATCATCATCTAAGCCTCAATCTTCAACTATTCTCCCTAGAATCACAATGGTTTTAGCCAACCATTTTCAAAATCAAATCAAATTAAAGATTGAGTGAAATAATTCAAATAAACCCGAATCTTGAATAAAAACTCAATAACCTTCAAATCTGTAAACCAATCTCAAATATGATCAATGTATCTCTCAATTAACTCAATTTCGTGTTTAAAACCACAAAGATTTCAATGGAACAAAGAAATCTCACAAATATGATCAAGATTGACTTTCCGGCAAAATTGCTTCAATCCTTCTCCAAGAATCCTCAATCTCTCACTAACGTGTAAAGATTTCCCGCTGCCGCCTCCTCGTTTTCGTTCCTAGGGTTCCAACCTATTGTTTCTTGCTAATGGGCTGTTTGGCAAACCATTTCTCTAGCCTAAAAGTGATGGGTTTTGTGTCGTCTTTCCATTGGGCCGAAAAGCAAAGAAAATCGTGTTGGCCGATTTTCCCATAAATTCGTTCGATTTTTAATGATAAAAATCGTCCGATTTATATAGTAAATGGCACGATTTTCTTCAACAGAAAGTGCTCGTCTTTTGGCTTGTTTTCTTCCTCTCCTTTATGCTTCTTTTATGACCTTAGATGCTCCTTGCTCTACTTTTGCTTCCGAATCTATTCAATTTACCTATAATTCAACCAAAACTCGTGTAGACCTCCATTTCCGAAATATAATTGAATAAAGCATAAAAGGTACGCAAGTTCTCTCTAAATGCAAGGTAAATCGAGGTAAACCTCTACAATATGCATGATTATAATGGTATATAATTCATGTCATCAAGTAGCGTTGATCCGAGAGTGGATGCTAGCCACTTAGAGTCGTCAGAGGTCTTATGTTGTTAAGAGGCACGTGCGTCTAGAGTTTAGAGTAGGAGCAGAAGTCTGGTTGAGGGTGTCGACGATGCGAGGCATCCGACGTTTCGGCATTAAGGGGAAGTTGAGCCCCCTTTATGTCGGACCATTTGAGATCCTAGAGTGGGTGGGAGAGGTGGCTTACAGATTGGCGTTGCCACCGTGGTTAGAGGGAGTCCACCCGGTATTCCATGTGTCTCAACTGAGAGAGTATATTCATGACCCGAGACACATAATTAGTCACGATGACCTGGTGGTTGAGTCAAACCACACATTTGTAGAGCATCCTGTAGCTGTTTTGGAGAGGAGTACGAGACACCTTTGGTCGAAGGTAATACCCATGATGAGGGTACAGAGGTTGAGACGAGGAGTTGACGAGGCTACATGGGAGACAGAGGATAGTGTCCAGCGGAACCATCTAGAGTTTTATGCGAGTCTAGAGATGTCTATAGGACCATCGGGTTTGTCCCGAATCCTTCCTCCGTTTATGTTGTGCATTTATGTGTGTGGTGTGTTATATGAACATTATGTTCATGCGTATACATGTGTGTAGCTTTTGAGGTTTTTGTATGGTAGCTTGAGTATGCTCGAGTTAGCATTTAGCAAGTTTTGGGATGAAACTTCTTTTGAGGGGGATCTGATGTAACGCCAGGAATTTTAGTTCCATTTGCGAGAGGCGTTAGAAGCCTTAAGCAAGGGCTACCGCCTTTCCAACTTAGAAGGCCCGCAACCGCGACCGTCAACGACCGTGGCTTGGACGTCCCACGGGGGCAGTGACACGTTAGAGCGAGTGTTATGTGCCTTTTCCGTCCAACCTTTCGTCTTCTAACTCTTTATTCCGATCTCTTAATGAGGAGGGTGTTTCTTGGCTACTTGTCCCTTTACATCCCTTCCTTTTATGCAACCTAACTCCCTCTCCCTCATTTCTTCTCACGTTACTTCTCCTCTCTCCCTTCTTCTCATTCCTCTCTTTCACTTTCACCCTCCACTATTGCTTTCTCTTCTCTTGAGGCTGTCACACAAAGTTCGGGACTACAGAGACGTGCTCTAGGGTACGTTTCTTCCTTCCCCTTCCTTCCTTCTTCGTCCTTCTTCTTCTTGCTACCTTTAATGGTAGGAATCCATAGATCCACCTAAAGGAGGCTTCTCTTGTTTTTTTCTTGTGTTGATGGCATGCATAGACCATAGAGGAGGGCTAAGATCTTGTGTTGGAGACTAGGAGGCATTCACATCATCAAAGGAGACACTAGGAAGGCTGCTACACAATCGAAGAACCGAAGAGTCGACTTTTTAGACTGCAGCCCCGGGGCAGATCTTGGGAGGCGCAGGGGCGGCCATTAACCACCGTAGGGGCGGCGACTGGGAGGCGTAGGGGCGGCATCTGACGACCGCAGGGGCGGCAATTGGGAGGCGCAAGGGCAGTTCCTGCAACAGTGAGTTCCTGCAGCAGTGAGCTTCCCTTTCAGCTTCCTTGATCTTGATCTATCTTAGTAGCATGTTAGGTTGGCTTAACGTAGGTGATATGGAATGCCAAGTAGTGGCTTGACCCTTAGGGTTATCTTGTGAGAGTTTAGGGTGTGTTGGGTGTGATATTGTGGCATGATCTCTTAAGATCTTTGAGGATATCGGTTTGGGACTGAGTGGTTATGTTGGAAGCCTTTGAGGCAGTGGACTGAGAGTGATCATATATCTTGTGTGTTTATGAGTTGTGAGGATTTTGAGCACTAGAAGTCTAAGGACTTCTAGTTAGCTAGAGTGTTGATCTATCTTGAGTTGAAGATCTTGTGAGGATGTTGAGACTAGAAGTCTAAGGAATTCTAGTTTACTAGAGTGATGTTGTTATTGTGAGGATGTTGAGCCTAGAAGTCTAAGGACTTCTAGTTGACTAGAGTGTTGTTTGATCCGTGTGCCTTGTGTTGAACAAACGTTGCATGTTTTTCCACGGGAGGTTGAGAGAGTTTGATCGGGTTTCGCTTTGAGACGGTAAGTCCATGGACTCACTTAGCTGACTTATTTGTATTAGCATATTGTGTTTTGGTGGTGTGCGTTAGTTACGTTATACAACGAAACCGGAATATGACGACTTATATATATATTACGTAATTGACCCAAGTGTATTACAATGGGTGGTGACATTATTGTCTAGCTTTTGCGAGAGCTAGGAGGTTCTCTACGACTAGCCCAGGTGGGTAGACGGTTAGATGCATTACTACCATTTCTTGCTGGTAAACGGGGGCAGAGGCGAGGTTTGGGAATCCCTTGTGCCACAAATTAAGTATCATTAGTAAGATTATGACTTAAACAAAGATAATAAATGGACTTGAGTGTTGCATGTTGAATGTGTATGTTATGTGTTTGTGTGTCTTTACCTTTATATTAATGCATAGAATGTTAGCTAACAGTATTATACCGCTTTGTAGATGCCTTGCAGGTTAGGGAGGCGGTCGAGTGATCCGGCGGTAGTGAGCAGCCGGGGTTCCGTACATTATAGGACGGGATCGGTTTATCTTTATTTGTTATCTTGAGATGTTGTCATGTGTTTTGGATTTGAGAACTCGGCTGGAGTTTTTCGGTTGTATTTCGGTTATTCTTCATGCATTAAAACTTGTTCATTTGCCTTTTTATTTGTTCCATTTTGTAAGGTCCGGTGAGATTGTTATCAAGTTGAGGGTCGGGACTCATTGTGAGGTCCTAGCCCGTAGCATCTTGAGTCCTTCGGATTAGGGGTGTTACACCTCGATTTCCTTGACCATAAGGAGAACTTTAGTGTGTCGAAGACATTCTTCTATATATAACTCCAGTTTAGCTCCGGAAAGATCTTAAATGTTTGTAATATCATCAATACATAAGTAGATTTCCAAAACCTAAAAGGCAGAAAATCTACGATAAAATACAAATTTTCACTACATGCTCAAGAAATGTATAAGAATAAGGGTGGAAAAATTATGCTAAAATGGATGTTATCACTAAGCCCCTTTTCTCGTCATTCGTCTTCCGCAGTGATTCCTCACGGAGTTGTTGTGAAGGTGAAGAGAAAGATTGTTTTGGATATGAGTCATTCGCCCACTAAGAAACCAAGTTTGGAGCTCCTTCTACCTGCTAAGTTCTAATCCAAGAATATCTCTTGGCCGTTCAAAACCATTCTAGAGCTTGAACAAGACAATAAATTAGTGAAGACGGCATAGGATATCACTTAGTGTCCCTTGTGATTTCCTTAGGATTTTCCAGGTGTTGGCACCATCTAGGCTTATAGGAAGTGGAAAACCACGTTTGGAAGCTCCTTATGTGTTGGTGTTTTTATACTAACACTTTTGGATTTTGCTTGGGCGTTTAGATTTCATTGTGTTGTGTTTCTTAGCTTTTAAGAACGGTGATGTAACTTTTTTCATCATTTTGTCCCTTTATGTTATTTCACATCTTAATATATATATTTGTTGCTCAAATCAATATTCAATATTATCAACTACAAATCTATAAACTTTGGGTTCCTAAATGCTTCAAATTCAACCAGGGTTGAATATTTGCAATGGGAGAAAATCCTAAGGTTCTCCCACTTAGCCAAAAATCACGTATGGAGAATAAGGATGTGTTTAGTTTTGTTGTTTGTGGGTTTCTTTTGGTTTAGGGTTATTAGGGGTTCATAAACTATGGTGTTTAGTTGCAACTTGGTGGTTCACTGTAGTTGTTTTTTGGGTTGTGAAAACACGATTTTGAGAACTTGACGAGGTAAGGTTTTTGGAGATTATCGATGCTTTGTAAAATTTGTATACCAGTTATGCCCCTCCTCTCCTCTCCACTATCCTCATTCTCCATTGATACACCACAAACTACTAGGGTTAGGGATTTATTGGCGAAAATGGTGACAACAACGATAAAAGGAAAAAATCGCTCTTTTGTGCAACGCTTAGCCAAAAACGCACCTGCCATGAACTCCAAAACAACACCAAGAATCATATGTTCTCTCAGGTTAGGTATTTTTGGCAAGTTCTCTTCTCACTTTTCGGTAGTTCTTCTCTGTTTCCTTTTATCTGAATTGCTGTGGATACTAGTGAGTTGAGTAGTGGCCACAACCGCCGGGTTATAGTTTTAGGCAGCCAAGCTCTGTCACGCACCAAACTTTGTTGACAATATTATGTTCTGAGTGATTGTGGATACTAGTGATTTGCGTAGGATAAGAAATTTTCCTATCAATCTTCATATCTCAAGGCGCGTTGTGTTCCTAGTTTAGGAAACAATATTTTGCATCAATGGGTTTATAGGTATATGCTGGTTTTGCATTTGAGCAGTATCATATCCTGATTTCACTTAGATTCTAAAGCATATTTTCCCAAAATTTTCATATGAAGAATGGGATTATCAATGCTTATGATTAGTATCATATCGTGATGTATACTAGTATCATTATTCAGACCTAAAAATCCCTTGTGTGTGCTTGGCTTATTATTCAAAAATCATGCTTTATTCAAGAATCAACTCTTAGAATTCATATGAAATCATTTGTGCATGCTTGACTTACATATTCTAATGTATATCAACACTACTAGTTTTCATATGCATAAACATTATGCGATAATCAATTGTGTGTATGCTTAGATAATTATCCACAAAACATCTCTTATTATAATGCGTTCCAATTCATATCAAATATTGACCTTTTGAATATGTAATTTTATGATCACAAGGCCACCTAAGCTCCATGCAATCGAGGAGTGCCAAAACTTGATAGGGAAGCCCATAGGGGAGATGGAACCATCTGCAACACATGAATGCCGAAGCGTTCGGTCAAACGGTAGAACGGGGGTGGCATGAGCTTAGAAATGGATGCGGAAGCGTTTGGTGGATTTGATGTAGGTAGATCGAATCATACACGAATTCGAGTAGGATAAAGTTGATCCTTCAAAAGGATCCTCGAGTATAAATGCTTGGATCAAAGACTAGATTCAAAATAAAACTTTAAGAGGATTGAAGAAGAAGTGATGCCTAAGTCAAGTAAGAGGATTTTCCTTCTCAACACTTGGATTCAACTTAGACATCTCTTACAAATGAGTCAAGCATCCCCTTATATAGTGGATGAAGGTCATACAAAGAGTCGGAACATAAATGACGAAAATTAAAGCCAGAATTAAAGTTCTGAAAATAAAAAGCCTAAAATATGAAAGGTCGGAATTTAAGTCACGGAATTAAGTTCTGGAATTAAATTCCCAAATATAAAAAACCAATTAATAAATAGCCGAAATATTTAATAGTTCTTCAAAATGGTGTCGGGTCCTTCTAGCCGGAAACACGGATGGCATCGCCATCCGGGGTGTATTATTTCCTCCTCTTAATTGTGAAACATCCTCGTTTGCAAGGTCAAAAAAGAAAGGAGTATCTTTGGGAACATGACGCTTGAAATTCAGCACCGGATGCACATTGTCGGAGTCGGGTGGCTTGGACTTGCAATCTTTCAAAAGAGCGGTGGGGCCGCCAAGCTTGTCGAACATAAATTAGGACAAACTCCGGATCGGGAGGCTCAAACTTGTAGTTCGACATGGTGGTAACGTGACGCTGTGGAATTTGTCTCTAAGCTCCATGCAATCGAGGAGTGCCAAAACTTGATAGGGAAGCCCATAGGGGAGATGGAACCATCTGCAACACATGAATGCCGAAGCGTTTGGTCAAACGGTAGAACGGGGGTGGCATGATCTTAGAAATGGATGCGGAAGCGTTTGGTGGATTTGATGTAGGTAGATCGAATCATACACGAATTCGAGTTGGATAAAGTTGATCCTTCAAAAGGATCCTCGAGTATAAATGCTTGGATCAAAGACTAGATTCAAAATAAAACTTTAAGAGGATTGAAGAAGAAGTGATGCCTAAGTCAAGTAAGTGGATTTTCCTTCTCAACACTTGGATTCAACTTATACATCTCTTACAAATGAGTCAAGCATCCCCTTATATAGTGGATGAAGGCCATACAAAGAGTCGGAACATAAATGACGAAAATTAAAGCCGGAATTAAAGTTCTGAAAATAAAAAGCCTAAAATATGAAAGGTCGGAATTTAAGTCACGGATTTAAGTTCTGGAATTAAAGTTCCAAATATAAAAAACCAATTAATAAATAGCCGAAATACTTAATAGTTCTTCAAAATGGTGTCGGGTCCTTCTAGCCAGAAACACGGATGGCATCGCCATCCGGGGTGTATTATTTCCTCCTCTTAATTGTGAAACATCCTCGTTTTCAAGGTCAAAAAAGAAAGGAGTATCTTTGGGAACATGACCCTTGAAATTCAGCACCGGATGCACATTGTCGGAGTCGGGTGGCTTGGACTTGCAATCTTTCAAAAGAGCGGTGGGGCCGCCAAGCTTGTCGAACATAAATTAGGACAAACTCCGGATCGGGAGGCTCAAACTTGTAGTTCGACATGGTGGTAACGTGACGCTGTGGAATTTGTCTCTTATGTAGTAAAAGGTCTTGACTTTGAATGGTGGAGGCATGCTGAAAAGATTGAACGGCAAGCCGGGAGGTAAGTGAGTGGGCATAGTAAAGAAAAACCTCGGATCATGCTACTCATATTTGTAGTCCAACAACATAATGGTGTCATTGTCGGGGTTGATGTCTTCTTCTTCTTCCTCGATGGCGATCTCATCTTTGTCATCTTGAAAGTACTCTCCACATTACGGATTGACAAGTTGAATTGGAAGTACCGGGGCACAATTTGCAATGACGACATATCCCTCATCTTCAACTTTTCCCTTGTCACAAAATGGGGTGACAACCAACTCACTCCTTGGTTATGACACCGCTTGAGGTTCTTCTTGTTGGGCGGACGTCGTGTGGGCAAGAAATTGTGCCCTCAAAATTTCAAACTCACGCTTTAGAGCGTCATGTGTTTCCTTGAGCATAACATACTCCTCTTGGGAATTATCACACCGTCGGGGGGTAACGTTGACTACTTTCTCATGATGGGCACGCCATCGGGGAACAAAGTTGACAGATTGTGATAGCATGTATTATAATCTATATTTTGGGGCTGGTTTAGACGTTTTATCTTCAATAATCTACATGTATGGATGTATATTATGTGATTATATTGTTGTTTCATCTACCTTTACGGGAATCGAGGTCTACACCTAGTTTCATTGTAATTGTAGGTAAAATGGCACGTTTTGGAGTAAAATGGAGCTAAGGAACTAAGGAGCTAAGGAGTCATTGGAGCTACATTTTGGAGCTTAAGGAAGAACTCAGGAAGCATGGAATTAACGAAGAAGATTTACTTTGGACCAGATTTGAGAGATTTCACATTTAGTTGAGATTCACCTCGGTCAGCTACAGTATCACCTCGACCGAGGTGATCTTGAGGAGCGTCCCGACCGAGGCGAACACCCTGCCGCTGGCGAGATCCATATTTTTGGCTGAGATATTTTATTTTTGGAAAGAAGATATCTTATATTTTTGGGCTGGATTTTTGGAAGGAAGATATTATTTTTGGGAGATCTATTTTAGAGATTTGGATATATTTTATAGGAAATTATCTTTTTAAGATATTATTATCTTTGGAGATAATTCTCCTATATAAAGGGTTGGATTTTCCACAAGTTCAACCAGGCTTGGAGGCTGAGAACACCCAGCAATTAGGAGATTTTCTGGAAGCTTTGAAGGAAGGTTTGAAGGATTGAAGGTCAATCAAGGAAGGATTCATAGTTTGGAGTTAGCTTTAGAGGGAGTTTGTAAGACTTTCTTAGATTCCCTTTTGGTTTGTTGTCTTACTCGATTTGTGATTTGAGGAACACTGATTTGTTGTTAATTGATTAAGTTATTGAGACCTTTTTTTTGTGGTTTACTTGTTCGAATATTCATTCCTTTCCCATATATTTGATTATTGTTATCATGATGATGATTGGCTAAGCTTTTTATGCGATTCTAGGGTGATTGGCTGAAAGTTGTGGGAAAGACGATGATAGAATAATCTTAATCCCAGCAGGACCCTGAAAGCTCGAATCTTTAACCTTAACCCTAGATACCTCGCTCAGTCAATGAACATCTCGGCCGGGGTGGAACTTGACTGAGCGAGGTGAACCTTTTTTTATCCGAAATTGAGAGTTAAGTGTTCTAGTTTGCCAAATCCTATCGTTATTACACCTTTCCTGGTTCAATGCAAGCCTAGGATGAGACTTACCCGGTGATTCCTTTGTTTGTTTACCCATGATCATAAGTGTAGGTAATAAAGGTTTATCCTTTATTGGGGTTTGAGTGTGCCTTCATTCCATCTTTGTGAGTTAGCCTGAGACTTACCCGATAAAGGTTGATTCTATTCCCTTAGGTGGTGTGTTGGTTTGAGATCATAGTTCCTTTCCTTTGTACCTTGAGACTTACCTGATAATAGGAGCTTTGGTTTGGGATAGTGAGTAGTGAGACTTACCCGGTAATCTATTCCCACTTTCGAAACACCTTCCCTTTGCAAAACCTCAGCTTTGTCCGCATTATCCTTTGAGATCTTGAGTCAGAACCACAACTAGATGCTTTAATCCCTAGAATCCGCATTTCCCCTTAATTGACTTTCACATCATCTTTGATTGCTTTAATTGCTTTTGGTTAATTACAATATTTGACAACCTATTCAGTGCTTTGTTTCACCTAAGTCCCTGAGATCGACCCCTGGAATTCTTGCTTTTTATTACAATTGACCCGTACACTACGGGTTCGCATCTTTGTTCAAGCATACTTCTTGGGTTATAAATTTAAAGCTTGCACACACCGTTTGGAGTGAACAAGTTTTTGGCGCCGTTGCTGGGGACTTGGTCTACACCGAGCCGGTTGCGGTTTTCTTTCTGGGCAATTGCCCTTGTTGCTATTAACCACTCTACTTGAGTGTTTCCGCAAGATGTTTTTCTTAGGTTTATGCAAAGAACCCGTGCTGGGAAGGATATCGTTCCTTACGATCCCGAACCAGAAAAGACATACAAACGACGAGAAAGAGTGCAGACTCGCACAGAAACTGCAGAGATCCAGCTGGGAGAAAGAACCCGTGCTGGGAGGCACTGGAACATCTGCGCTTCAATAAGGAAGACCTGCGGCAAGAAAGAGTGCAGACTCGCACAAAAACTGCAGAAATCGAAGCAGATATGGCCGATCTAAGAGCCCAGATTCTGCATTGACCGATCCCAGATCCTCGACCGAGGCAGGACCCAGTCCCAGTTTCCGCGGCCGAGATACATCCACCTCGGATGCCTGCCCGAGATGTTCTTTTTGCTGGAATTCCACAAACCGTAGGACAGGGGATGGACCCTAATCAGCAAGTGAGGCGTCCAGGAGTCAACCTAGGTGATCCAACTGAGCATGATTACGAACTTCGACCGCAAGTTCGATCCATGATCCGCCAATGCCAGTTTAGAGGTTTAGAGAGGGAGTCTCCACATCAGCATTTGCAAAACTACGAGATTCTGATGGAGACCTTGAGACCTTCAAGGCTGGAAAACAACAACTACAAGCTAAGACCTTTCTACTTTTCTTTGAAGGACAGGGTGCTTACTTGGTATCAATCTCTCCCACCCGAAAGATCAACACATGGGAAGAGATGACGACGGAGTTTCTAACAAAATTCTTTTCCCCCTCCAAGACCGCTGAAATGAGAGGGAAGATTAATGCATTCATCATGAAGGACAAGGAGAGTTTGTCCAAGTCATGGGAGAGATTCAAAGATGTTCTATTGGATTGCCCACATCATGGGATTCCAAAGATAGAGTTGCTGGAGATATGCTTCAAGGGATTGGATGGAGCTACTCAATTCAATCTTCAACTACTTTCCGCCGACACATTCATGGATATGCCGATAGACGAAGCTTGAGAGTTCATTGAGAAGCAAGCTTTGCATATGGAGAAGTACTCCCATCAAGGAGCCGATAATGGAGTTAAGAGAGTTAATCTCCAGGACACTCCATCAAATGACAATCAAATCCTCTCCCTTAAAAAGGATGTGAAGCAATTGAAGGACCTTTTGGTGGCTCACACGAAGAAGGAAGACGGAGGATATCAAGGAAGAAACAACGAGCAAGGGTCACAGAACAACAATTACAATAATAATAGAGGCTCCAACAGCAACAATTGGAGATCTAATCAACAAAATCCGGGTAACCCTTATTCTAATTCTAATTCTAATAATTCTTTTAACCCCTCCTCTTCCTCTTCTTCTTCTTCTTCTTCTACTCCATTGAAGAGCCAGGAGCCTGGATCAAGTTTATCCCAGCCAGAGAAGAAAGATGCAGTGCTAGAGGCCATCTTGATCAAGCTCAACGCTATGGAGACGTCTATGACTTCATTTTCGAAGGCACAAAAAGCCTTAGAGAAACAATTCTTTAATAAGGCGAATAAAGTGCCAAGAGATCCAGGGAAGCTCCCAGCAAGGACAGAGAGCAACCCCAAGGGACAAATTATGGCAATAACGACGAGAAGTGGACTAAAAACTACAGATCCAGTACCTCGGTCGGTGCCAGTGTAGACGAAGGATACCTCGGTCCAGGTACAGACGAGGAACACTTCGGTCGAGGTGCCACCCGAGATGGAGTCCCAGAAAGCGAAGGACAAATCTGAAGTTTATGTCCCACCTCCTGCTTATAAACCACCACTTTCATTCCCTCAGTCAAGGGCCAAAACACATCTAGACAAGCATTTTGGTAAGTTCCTTGACTTGATGAATAAACTACACATTAACATCCCTTTCCTTGATGCTATTCTAGGGATGCCCGCCTACGGGAAGTTCTTAAAAGATATTCTATCAAGGAAGAGGAAACTAGAAGACTTTGGAGAAGTTAGGATGACATATAAATCCTCAGAGCTCATTCAAATCATGAAGGAGAAGATGCCACCTAAGTTGAGAGATCCCGGCTCATTTTGCATTCCCATTCAAGTTAGGGATGTAACTTGTGAGGCGTTGTGTGATCTAGGAGCCAGCGTGAGCATCATCCCGCTGGAGCTATGTGAGAGAATCGGACTTGGAGAGCCCAAGCCGGTGAACATACGGTTATACATGGCGGATCGCTCCATTACCCATCCCGTGGGCATCTTGGAAGATGTTCCCGTAAAGTTAGGTAACTTCTATTTACCTATAGACTTTGTTGTACTTGACATACCCGCAGATTATCTCGTTCCTATCATTCTCGGGAGACCATTTCTAGCAACTTCGGGTTGCAATGTGGATTGTAAGAACGCCAAGTTGAAATTCAACATTGACGGTGATCAAGTGGAGTTTGCATTGCTTGCTGCAATGAAAGGAGAGCCGCTGGAGGATGATATCTTCAATATCTATGATGAAGAAGAATCAAGAGAATTGGTGAGCTCTATCCTTATTAATGACCCTCTTGAAAGAGTTCTTAGTTTTAGCTTAATGGAGGAAGGTATAGATGTTTCTTGTGATGCGGATATACGGAGCTTAAAGGCACTGGAAGTAGATCCAAGAGCTAAGATTGAGAAACTGATCCAGGAGAAGAGAAATTCAAGTTTCGGTCCCAGTTCTAGTACCTCGACCGAGGCAGTTTCTCGACCAAGCGAGGTGTTCTTATCTGAAGAACATCTTAGTCACCCACTTGATACCTCGACCGAGGTCACAAGTGAGATGATGTCAACTGAGACTTCTGAGAGTCTTGTTCTTCGATCTAAGCCTACTCTACTGGAAGGAGGAAGCAAGGATCCCCCTCAGAAAGCACCCCCAGTTGTGGAGCTTAAGCAGCTTTCAAGTTACTTGAGGTATGTTTTCCTTGGACCGGATTCTACATATCCCATTATTGTGAGCGCTTCCCTTTCCGAAACTGAATTGTCTAAACTGATGCATGTCCTGAGAAAACATCAAAAGGCTTTGGGATGTACTATTGATGATCTTATTGGTATTAAGCCTTCTTTCTGCATGCATAGAATACTAATGGAAGACGATCATAAGACTTCACAGGAACCTCAAAGACGGTTAAATCCGATCATGAAAGAGGTTGTGAAGAAGGAGATTCTTAAGTTGTTGGATGTAGGTATCATATTTCCTATCTCAGATAGCAAGTGGGTGAGCCTAGTGCATGTAGTTCCGAAGAAAGGAGGGATGACCGTTGTGACGAATAAGAACAACGAGTTGATTCCAACTAGGACCGTTACGGGCTGGAGGGTGTGCATCGATTACAGGAAGCTGAACGTGGCCACTCGGAAGGACCATTTTCCACTTCCCTTCATCGACCAAATGCTCGAGCGGCTAGCTCAACATTCCCATTTCTGCTATTTAGATGGTTAGAGTGGCTTCTTTCAGATTCCTATCCATCCGGATGATCAAGAGAAGACCACTTTCACTTGTCCATAGGGGACATTCGCTTATAGGAGGATGTCATTTGGATTATGTAATGCACCCGCTACCTTCCAGCGTTGTATGATGGCTATCTTTTCCGAGTACATAGAGGAGATCATGGAGGTATTCATGGATGAGTTTTCAGTATATGGTTCCTCTTTTGATAATTGCTTATCTAACCTTTCTCTAGTGCTACAAGGATGTGAAGATACTAATCTCGTTTTGAATTGGGAGAAGTGTCACTTTATGGTTAATGAAGGAATTGTGCTAGGACACCTCGTTTCAAACCGAGGTATTGAGGTCGATCGAGATAAGATCGAGACTATTGAGAAACTTCCTCCCCCTTGTTCAGTTAAGGGTGTGCGGAGTTTTCTCGGGCAAGCAGGTTTCTACAGGAGGTTCATCAAGGATTTCTCGAAGATTTCTAAACCACTCACTTAACTCTTGAATACGGATATTGTTTTTGAGTTTTCGCAGGAATGCCTTGATGCGTTTTACAAGATAAAGGAAGCGTTGATTTCCGCTCCCATCATTCAACCTCCCGACTGGACCTTGCCCTTTGAGATCATGTGTGATGCGAGTGACGTGGCCGTAGGAGTTGTACTTGGACAAAAGAAAGATGGCCAGACCAACGCCATTTACTATGCTAGCAAGACACTAGATGAAGCTCAACTAAACTACGCCACCACCGAAAAGGAGCTTTTGGCGGTTGTATATGCTTTTGAGAAGTTTCGCTCTTACTTAGTAGAAGCGAAAGTTATTGTTTACACTGACCATGCAACTATTCGTTACTTGCTTGCTAAGAAGGATGCGAAGCCGCATCTTATTCGATGGATTCTCTTGCTTCAAGAGTTTGATCTAGAGATTCACGATAAGAAGGGGTCCGAGAATTCTGTTGCGGATCACCTCAGCCGGATACCTCCCTCTTCACGCGAGAAGGACGACATACCCATAGATGACTCATTTCCGACGAGCATTTGCATTTGCTGGAACGTTTGATAGACTTATTTATCTCACCCCATGATGAAGGTGAAGTATGGGGTGAGGATACCTTCCAACATGTTTAGGGATGCCGCACGGTCCAGCTAGCGACCTTAAATCAAGCGCTTCTTGGGAGGCAACCCAAGGTATTGCTTTCTTTTCTCTTTTTCTTGCTTAGTTTTAGATAGTTTGCTTTTACTTTGCTTTGTTTTGTTTTTTGCGTCCTAGACAAAACCAGGTACTCTCTAAGGAAGGATTACAACTCAGGAGCAACACTAGAAGGACAGAAATTCGATAAATTGAGAAGACGGAGTTTGACTGAGACACATCTCGGTTGCTGTCATAGCGCCCGACCGAGATAATTTATGAGGCAACCGAGGTAACTAGGTCTGACAATCCATTCAGCCACCTCGGTCCGGTCGGGACCACCTCGACCGAGGTGATATCAGAATCAGCAAGGGGTATAAAAGGTGAACATATTTCTCTCTCTTCCCTCCCAACCCCCTTCTCGACCACGGCACACATCTCACCTCGTTTTTTTTGTTTTTCACTCGTTTCCTACGATTTCTGCTCTGATTTCACAAAGAAAAGCAAGAAGATCAGATTGCAAGCAACAAACTGTAAGATAAACGCCTCGGATCTGCATAATTTGGGGTAAATTGTCAAAAACCCTAACTTCCCTCTCTTTACTGATTTAAGAGATATTTGGCTTTGGTTGCTATAGATTTGTGCTGAAAAGAGTATAAGTACCCCATAGGAAGCAATTGGTAGTGAATTTGGGGGAAAAGAACTGAAAATCAAAGAGAGGAAATCACAAAGTTTTTTGCCTCGGTCCAGTCGAGCTATGTCTCGGCCGAGGTGTTCTTCAGTTTGTCAGACCGACTGAGGTGCCTTACTGTCAGAAATCATGAGTACCCATTCTGATTGCCAGCTTGTTCTGAGAGATGTTCCTAGTGGTGTTTCCCCTTCCCCTTCTTCTCGACCATCTATTCCGGTGATTCATGAGCGTCACCAGGCAGATTTCGATCGCATTTGCGGGCACCCCATAGTTTCCCCGCGTTTCTTGGACGTCCCAGCCTTCGAGTGCCTCCACATGGCAGAGGACTTGAAGAAGATGATATCTATGGTAGGGCTGGAGTAGTTTATGGAGATCCGAGCTCCAGCCTACCTTGAGCCGGTCATGGAGTTTGTGAGTTCTGTCACTCACATGCTAGAGAGGAACAACATCAAGTACCGGTTGCTGAACTGGAACTACATTGTACCTATGGATCAGTTCCTAGAGGTGTTTTGCTTCCCGACTCCCACCGTGACTGAACTCCCATCCCGAGCAGTGGCTCGACAGTTCTGGGGGCAGATAGCCCATGTGGTGGAGCATAGCGACAGATGGAGACCTGAAGACTCCAGGGAGCGCATTATTTTCCATTTAGCTTTCCGTCTTGCCCACCGTATTTTTAGTGAGACTCTCCTAGAAGATCAGACAGGGAGAGTTGCTGAGTTTGTTTTGCATGGTGACTGGTGGAGTGCCTGACTTTGGAGGCATGCTAGTTGAGGATTTGCACTGGATCAAGGGAAAGGCCAAGGGAGATATCTGTTGTGGAGGGCTGGTGACCCATATCGCTACAGTTATGGGTCTGGATCTGAGTGCTTGTACTTCGGTAGCAGCTACGAAGCCGCTAGGGCTTCAGGAGATGATCACGAGGCAGATTCTGGTTCCTCGTGGCCTCACTACACCCTACGTCGCTATGCCTTGGGAGCAGACTGCCCCTCAGGGTTTCCTATGGTCAGCCCAGTTCACAATTTTCGATCCGCAGTATTGGTCTTCAGCAAGGCTTCCCTACTTAGAGGATGCAAGAGATGTTGCACCGGCAAAGGATGAGGATGAGGATGACGGAGCTGCCACGGTGACTGTGTTACGCTAAATATGTAGAACAAAAAGCTTTACGTTTATAAACTAGATCTAATCTCCTAAACTACCTAGAGAAACCCGTAGTGTACGGATCGTTATGTAGGAAGGAAAGTATTCCGAGGTTGAACACAAGGACTGAGGTGAAATCAAGTCAAACAAGTGATCATAGATAGTGCGAATCTAGTCTAAGAAAAGAGAAAGAAATAAAGAAATGAAAATCGTGATATTTTTGGTTGGTTTTGGGGTGATCAAACGAGGATCACAAAATATGCAAATAAAACAAGCAAACAAACACACAAATGCAAGATAGGAGATAAGAGGTAAGATAAGTGGATTCTAGAGATCAAGATTGTTACGCTAAGAACGTGACACGCAAAAGTCTTAAATTTATAGCTCGATATATTTTTCCTAACTCCTAGAGAAGGCACAGTGTATGGGTCGTTTTGTAGTAAGGATAGTATTCCGAGGTCGAACACAAAGACTAAGGTGAAACTGAGTCAATAGTGACTAGGGATAGTGGAGATCTAGGATAAGAAAAGAGAAAGGAATAAAGAAATGAAAATCTCAATTGTTTTTGGTTTGGTTTTGAGGTGATCAATCAAGGATCGCGAATCATGCAAGATTAACAAACAACTAAGCTAGTAACACAAATGAACAAACACAAACACAAGATAGGTAATCAATGAGAGAAAAGAGGATTCTAGGGGTTAGAAATTCCGGTTATGGCATAAGACTCAAGCTATCTAATCATTCCTTGGATTAACTATGGTATGTTGGGAGTGGGTGTTTCTAAAATGGGATCAATCACCGGGTAGGTCTTATGGTCCACTAATCCGTTCCTAAGGTCTCATCACCAAGTAAGTCTCAAAGAGCCTAAGGATAGGAATTCTACATAAACCGGGATATCATCTAGGGATCTAACCTCTCTTTACCGGGTAAGTCTCGAAAAGGAAACTCCTAAACAACATTCCTAGCACACTCAATCCAATAGCGGCTTGTGAGGCTCACTACTACCTAGAGTTCATCATCTTTGGTACCTAAGAGCAAGAATCACCGGGTAGGTCTCTTCTCACACTTAGTTGCTAACACTAGGTTACCCTAGGATAGATCTAACTCAACAAACAATAGGATTTCAACAATCTAACAGCCTAACACTCAGAATTATCAATGCAAGCAAGTCAGACAGAAATCACGGGCAGTTCATCAAGTTCACGGTCGTGGAACCCCCTAGAACATGCCGTGATTCACAATAGAGGCTAGGTTCCAGCAAACAATTCATCCAAGGGTACCTTTAAGTCTATCCTATCATAGTCTAAGCCATAACCATCATTTCCTTACCCTAGAATCACATCTATTTAGCCAACGACATGCGTCATCATAATCAAAATCATCAAGCATACAATCATGGAGTTCATATCAAGAGGATGAAATGAAAGAAAGATGAAGCAAATAGAACAAGAAAAACAAGTTGAATAGATGTTAAAAGAGAGACTTACAACCCTTCAAAAGAAGGATTGAATCGTTCTTACAACCCTAGGAAATTTTTCCAACAATCTTCACTCTAAAAACTATGAAAAACTAAGAATGGTGTGTTCTTTCCTTCTTCTCCAATGGAAGTCTTTCTTCTCCTCCAAGAGTAGCTCCAGTCCAATCTTCCAATGAGAGAATATGTGAGGTAAGGTGTGTAGTGGATAGTGGATGACCCCTTTTCCTCTCAACCTACAGGTGTACTTATAGCCTTCTCCATATACAAGAGTCGGTTATGGAGATCGTGGGACAGCTGTCCTGGCTGTGCAGAGAGAATCACGGCCAGTTTCCACGGCCGTGGAACTCCTAGTGGCCGTGATTCTTGTGCTTCAGCCTTTTTTTGATCGTTGAGCCATGAGTTGGTGCAAGGCATGCACCAACATGGTCCTATGTGTTCTCCCTTTCTCCTAACTTGCTTCCCAATGAGTCCCAAGGCGTGTCATTGTGAGGAACGTTCCTTGGATGTATCGATTAAGCTCCAAATGCTCCCAAAATACCTAAAAAACAAGCAAAAGTCCGTGTAGACGTCTATCTCGACAACATACATGAATTAAGTGCAATTTGTCACGAACTAATGCTAAACTATGCATGAATAGCGGGAAAACTATCTAAATGGATGCCTAGACTATCGCCATAAATCGTGTTATCAAAATACCCCATACTTAAGGTTTGCTCGTCCCCGAGCAAGTCCTAACTATAGACTAAGAGATGACATGATTTATGCATGCAGAAAAAAAAAACAACAAAATCTTTTTGGAAAAGTGCTTCTAATATTGGATCGCCTTCATAGTCATGTTTCATGGCAAATGGACAAGCAATCATGCATCAAACGAATGAAGGCATGAAAAGACAATTATACTTAACTAGAAAGCATGCGTGAAAGGTAACAATGAAGAAGCCAAGATGATCATGAGCATATCCAATCTAGATTACTAAGTCTTACACACATGCAAATAGGTCACAAGGACTTAGGAAGGAAGAGGCTAAGAAACGTTGTGATTTAGGTGGGAATTTTTTTTTTAGGTTATGTGATTCTAATCCGGGAAAGGAACTAACTCCACAATTTCATTTTTTGATCAACTTCTCCACAAGTGTATATTTTCTCCATCTTTTCTTTGTTTTCTTTTCTTTTTCACTTCCTTTTTCTTTCACTTATTTTTGAGACAAAGGCATTGGTATACAAAAGCCGAAACCTTGGTGATTAGCGAGCCTCGGGTTTTTTTTATTTTTCGAGGTGCTTCACACTGGGCACACATACCAAATCTCGTTAGGACATTCGGTTTATCCGACTTTGGCAAGGCACAAACACCCGATTATGTGAATGGTGCTTAGTTACTCGTCATCAAAACTAAAGTCCCCAAACCTATATTTTTTTCTACACTTTTCACAACAAATTCAGCACTTCATTCACCACATACTTTCATCAACAACTTCACCCCACACTTGCTTTTCACACACATCAACACACTATCATGCTCCTATTCCCGGATGGGTCAAAAGAGGTCAAATTTGTATCAATTAAGGTGCTCAAACAACATGATCAAGATGAGAAGTAGAGAAAGGTGATTGCCTTAATCACTCCTAAATGATGTGCAGGAACTAGCATGTAATTTCGACATTCAATCCTCAATCAAATCAAAGCAAACATTCATGATCACAATTCACTCATGGGATTCAAGATAAGTACTTCAAGTCCACATATGCATCCATCAATTCAACACATAAGGCCATCCATAGCCAATTCACAAGACAATTTCATCATAAGGTCATACCCAAGCTTAGAAGGACTAAAATTTTTGTAAATTTTTTGATTTTTTGGATTTTTCGAAATATCTATGTACAATGCAAAACATGTGACAATATTAAACTATTCTAGATGCTAATCATGCAAGAGATCATGAAAACCCCACCCCATACTTAGAAACACATTATCCCCAATGTGTAAATGAAGTAAAGAAGAGTGAAAGAGGGTCCTCACAATGTAAAATGGTTTGCTTCGGTATTTGGGTTCACTCAAGTGGATTGATGGCGGATGATCCTATCAACAATGGTAGAGTGCTCAAGGTGTTCGTTATGGCGTCGGGACCCGCGCTAGGCACCGCTAGCCGTCCAAGTTCCGCGTCCGCTCCACCCATAATTGATGAGGGGTTCATCATCATCATCCACATGCCATGCAAGGCTTCCATGCTACTTAGACTCTAACACACAAACTCCAAACACACAAAAACAGAAAAATGAAAGCAAAAACGAAAACGAAAAAGGAAAGATGTCTACCAATGGGTTGCCTCCCACCAAGCGCTTCTTTAAGGTCATTAGCTTGACCAAACTTGGGGGTGTCTCACTCAAGGTGGAGTGGGGCAATCATGTCCACCGGAGCTCCCAGGATATACTTCTTCAGCCGGTGCCCAATCACCTTAAAGTCTCCACAATGTTCCCCTCCTATCTCAACCACTCAATGGGGAAATATCTTCTTCACCACATAAGGACCCGTCCATCTTGACTTTAGCTTTCCGGGGAAGAGCCGCAGCCTTGAGTTGAAGAGAAGGACAAGGTCGCCTTCACTCAACTCCTTCGGGATGAGACGCTTGTCATGCCAACGTTTGGTCCTTTCTTTGTAGATCCGGGCGTTTTCATAGGCATCCAACCGGATCTCCTCAAGAGTGTTCATGTCTAGCAATCTCTTCTCACCGGCATCCTTGAGGTCAAAATTTAGCCACCTTATGGCCCAATATGCTCTATGCTCCATCTCCACCGGAAGGTGGCAAGACTTGCCATAAACTAGCTTGTAGGGAGTGGTGTCAATCGGTGTCTTGAAAGCGGTTCTATAAGCCCACAAAGCATCATCAAGCTTCATAGCCCAATCCTTTCTCGTCCTAGAAACCATCTTCTCAAGTATCCCCTTTATCTCCCGGTTGGAGATCTCCACTTGACCACTAGTTTGAGGATGGTAAGGTGTTGCCACCTTTTGAGTCACCCCATACTTAGCCAAAAGTGTCCCGAAGTTCCTATTAGTGAAGTGCTTCCCTCCATCACTTATGATCACCCTTGGTGTCCCAAACCTAGGGAAGATCACTCGGTTGAAGAACCGCACCACAACCTTGGCATCATTTGTGGGAGAAGCGATTGCTTCTACCCATCTCGACACATAGTCCACCGTCAATAGGATGTAGAGGTTTTTGCATGAAGAAGGGAATGGTCCCATGAAGTCCACACCCCACACATCAAATATCTCCACTTCTTGTATGTTGTTCAAGGGCATCTCATTCCTCCTTGAGATGTTCCCCATCCTTTGGCAAGCATCACATGCTACCACAAAATTCTGCACATCCTTGAACAAACTCGTCCAATAGAATCCGGATTGCAACACCTTTGCACATGTCTTGTGTGAGCTAGCATGCCCTCCACATGGCAAGGAATGACAATGGCGGATCACACTCTCCACCTCATCCTCCGGTATGCATCTTCTAAAGACTCCATCCAGCCCTCTCTTGAACAAAAGCGGCTCACTCCAATAGTAATGCCTCACATCCTTGAAGAACTTTTTCTTTTGGGCATAAGAAAGATCGGGTGGCACCTCCTCACAAACGAGATAGTTCACTATGTCGGCATACCATGGCTCATTTCCTTTGGACACTTGAAGTAAGCACTCCTCCACCAATTGCAATTGCTCATCCCGGAATGAGTCATCAATCGGGATGTCGTCTTTCTCAATCTCCAACGGTGGGAGCCTACTAAGATGGTCCGCCACGGAATTTTCGGACCCCTTCTTATCCCGGATTTCCAAATCAAACTCTTGAAGAAGAAGGATCCACCGAATCAAACGAGGTTTGGCATCCTTCTTTGTAAGGAGTTAACGGATCGCAGCATGATCCATATACACAATGACCTTCGCTCTAAAAAGATACGAGCGGAACTTCTCAAATGCATACACAACTGCTAGCAACTCTTTCTCGGTGGTAGAATAATTGGGTTGGGCATCATCTAGCGTCTTGCTAGCATAATAGATGGCATGTGTAAGCCCATCTTTCCTTTGTCCCAAAACAGCCCCAACGGCTACATCGCTCGCGTCACACATGATCTTGAACGGTAAACTCTAATCCGGAGGTTGCATGATAGGTTTGGAGATCAAAGCATTCTTTAACCTACAAAAAGCCTCAAGGCAATCCTTATAGAAAACAAACTCAACATCTTTCATTAGTAGGTTAGTAAGAGGCTTAGAAATCTTAGAGAAATCTTTAATGAATCTCCAGTAAAAACCGGCATGCCCTAGAAAACTCCTTACCCCCTTGACCGAGGTGGGTGGTGGCAACTTCTCTATCGTCTCTATCTTAGCCCTATCAACCTCAATGCCTCAGTTGGACACCAAGTGTCCCAACACAATGCCTTCACTTACCATGAAGTGGCATTTTTCCCAATTGAAGACAAGATTTGTCTCCTCACATCTCTTAAGCACCAAAGACAAGTTAGCCAAACAATTATCAAATGAAGAACCATAAACAGAGAAATCATCCATAAACACTTCCATGATGTTTTCGATATACTCAGAAAAGATAGCCATCATACACCTTTGAAAGGTGGCGGGTGCATTACACAACCCAAATGGCATTCTCCTATATGCAAATGTATCCCAAGGACATGTGAATGTAGTTTTCTCTTGGTCATCGGGGTGGATAGAGATTTGGAAGAATCCACTATAACCACCTAAGTAGCAAAAGTGAGAATGTTGAGCTAATCTCTCTAGTATTTGGTCAATGAAAGGAAGAGGGAAGTGATCTTTCCTAGAGGCCACATTTAGTTTCCTATAGTCTATACACATCCTCCATCCCGTAACCGTTCTAGTTGAGATTAATTCATTATTCTCATTAGTCACTACGGTCATCCCACCCTTCTTAGGAACCACATGCACGGGACTAACCCACTTACTATCCAAAATCGGGAAAATGATCCCCGCATCTAGCAATTTAAGAATCTCTTTCTTTACTACTTCTTTCATGATGGGGTTTAGCCTTCTTTGAGGTTCAATTGAAGGTTTATGATTATCTTCCATTAAGATCTTATGCATGCACAAAGAAGGTTTAATGCCAACTAAATCATCAATGGTATAGCCAATAGCCGTCTTATGCAATCTCAACTCATGCAACAATCTATTCAACTCATCATCATTCAAGCATGCATTAACAATCACCGGATATGTAGAATTATCACCAAGAAAAGCATACTTCAAATGAGATGGGAGGGGTTTAAGTTCAAGTTTAGGAGGACCTTTATCGATTGGAGACGCTCCATGTAATGTAGGTTGAGATGAATCCAGAGCTTTGGAAGACTCCTCAAGGCTCCTTGAAGCTTGATCAACCACTAAGGCACTTTCTGGAGAAACCACAGGCTGTGGCATAACCACGGGCGTGGAATCCGAGAAGCTAGCACTTCGGAGCACTCCAGTAGGTTCCACGGGGTAAACCACGGGCGTGGTTTCCCCTACTTGGCCGTGATTTCTACAGGAATTCAGCACACCTTCGTGTGCTTTAAATTCAGCTCTTGTCTCATTTTCCAATGCATCCAAGGCCTTGATTTCTTCATTGCAATCATCTTCAAACCCTTACTCCATCAAACTTAAGCTAAGAACCTTCTCCAAGGGGTCCTTGATCAAAATCGAGCTCACAACTTCTCTACATTCCTCTTGCTCGACAATGTTGAACACATCTTCACCAAAGGTTGGTCCCTTCATCATTGTGGATAATTTGAACTTGATATTCTATCATCCAATGTTGAAGGAGAGAATTCCATTTTTGCAATCCACCAAGCATCCCAATGTAGCCAAGAAAGGTCTCCCCAAGATGATAGGAACCGGATAGTCCGCCAGGATGTCCAATACAACGAAGTCTATGGGAACATAGAATTTTCCTAGTTGCACCGTTATGTCTTCCAAGATTCCAACGGGATGGGTTATCGAACGGTCCGCCATGTAAAGGGTCATCTTGACCGGCTTTGGCTCTCCTAGCCCAACCTTGTTGCAAAGTGCAAGCGGTATGATGCTTACACTTGCCCCAAGATCACATAGGGCTTCATACTTCACTTCTCCCACTCCAATTGGCACACAAAAAGATCCCAGATCTCTTAGCTTAGGAGGCATCTCCTCCTTCATGGTTTGGATCAATTCCGAGGACCTCTTTGTCATCCTCACTTCCCCATACTCCTCCAACTTCCTTTTTTTGGAGAGTATTTGCTTCAAGAACTTGCCATATGCCGGCATACCTAGAATAGCATCCATGAACGGAATGTTAATATGAAATTTAGACATAAGTTCAAGGAATTTACCGAAGTGTTTGTCCAAGCGAGCTCTTGCTCGTGATTGTGGGAATGGTAGTGGTGGCTTGTATGGAGGTGGTGCCACATATGTTGGCTCATCATCTTTGCTCTTTCCTCCATCTTCTTGCAATGGCTCTTCTTCTATCACCACTTGCTTCCCTTTATCATTTCCCTTAGGCAAGGGATCCTTCATGCTCAGCCCACTCCTTGTTGTAATAGCCAACACTTGGCCTCTTGGGTTATCTTCGGTTCTTCCGGGAAGCTTTCCCGGATCTCTATGAGCTTCACCCGCCTTTTGGAACACTTGAGCTTCCAACACCTTTTGAACTTTAGAAATGGAAGTCACCGTGCTCTCAAGACCACTCAACCTTCCAAGCAATTGCTCAAACATCATCTCGGTTCTATCCTTTGGAGTAAATCCGGGTGGAGGTTCTTGTGAAGCTTTTGGTGGTGGATTGTGCTTGTGGAAGCGGGAGGGTTCAAGTCTCCGTCCGGGTTAGAATAGGAAAACCCGGGATGGTTGTGATTAGGCTGGTAATTGTTGAATTTCCGGTTGTTGTTGAAGTTCCTTGGGCCTTGATAGTTGTTGTTGCTTCCCCTTCCCATGTAGTTCACATCTTCCTCCTTGGAAGAGAAGTTTGCTTGCACTTGCACTTGAGGGCTTGCTTGACTCTTCAAAGGTGTAGCACACAACCCCCTCAAAGACTTAAGCTCATTGTTGATTGCATCAAGCTTGAAATTACTCATGGTGACTTCACTCACCTCATATGCTCCCGCTTTCCTCCCATCACTCTTCCTATGGGAGTACTTTTCAATCACCAAAGCTTGTTTCTCTACAAACTCCCAAGCTTCATCAACATTCTTTTCCATGAAAGTCTCACCAGAAAGAGATTGAAGCTTGAATTGGCTATCTTCATCAAGTCCCTTGAAGTAGATCTCCAAAAGGTCTATTTTCGGTATACCATGGTGAGGACAATCAAGAAGAAGGTCTTTGAATCTATCCCAAGACTTGAATAGGCTTTCTCTATCCTTCATCACGAAGGCATTGATCTTGCCTCTTAGCTTGGTAGTCTTGGAAGGTGGGAAGAACTTAGTCAAGAACTCCATTGTCATTTCCTCCCAAGTACTCAGACGCCCTAGTGGAATCGATTGGTACCAAGCCAAGGCCTTATTCTTAAGCGATAAGGAAAAAGCCCTAAGCTTATGGTTGTTGTTCTCCAACCTAGGCGGCCTTAGAGTCTCCATCAATATCTCGTAGTTCATCAAATGTTGATGAGGGGACTCTCCTTCCATCCCTCCAAATTGATTATGCCGGATCATTTGTAGAACTTGAGGGCGGAGCTCGTAATCATGGGCTGCGGGATCTCCTAAGTTCACACCGGGACGGTGCACTCGTTGAGCCGGATCCATACGTTGCCCTAACGTTTGTGGCTCCTCAATCATTATCGGCTCAAACCGAATATTAACCGCCGGCTGCGGTTGTGGTGGTGGTGGAGGAGGTTGTTGACGATTAAGCTCTCTTTGCACAAGAGCTTGCCTAATCTCTTCAATCTCCCTCCTAGTTGCTTCTTGCCTCTCATTGGCAAGTCTTCTTTCATTCTCCAAGAGCTCATCTCTTAACCTAATTTGCTCTAAAGCCTCATCCAACTCAGCTTGAAGATCTCTTGCGGCCATCTCCTTCTTCTTCTTAATGCTCTTAGATCTAGCTTTTAGGGTTTTCTCCGGTTCGGGATCGAATGGAGCTAAATCCTTGCCACGAGATCTTCGCATGCACCTAAAGAATGAGAGATGTCCTGAAAATGAAAAGACACAAACCAAACAAGATCAAAAGCAACAAGAAAGACCTACACTATAAACAATCACAAAAATGACTCAATCTAGACCTAGTCCCCGGCAACGGCACCAAAAACTTGTTACGCTAAGAACGTGACACGCAAAAGTCTTAAATTTATAGCTCGATATATTTTTCCTAACTCCTAGCGAACCCACAGTGTATGGGTCGTTTTGAAGTAAGGATAGTATTCCGAGGTCGAACACAAAGACTAAGGTGAAACTGAGTCAATAGTGACTAGGGATAGTGGAGATCTAGGATAAGAAAAGAGAAAGGAATAAAGAAATGAAAATCTCAATTGTTTTTTGTTTGGTTTTGAGGTGATCAATCAAGGATCGCGAATCATGCAAGATTAACAAACAACTAAGCTAGTAACATAAATAAACAAACACAAACACAAGATAGGTAATCAATGAGAGAAAAGAGGATTCTAGGGGTTAGAAATTCCGGTTATGACATAAGACTCAAGCTATCTAATCATTCCTTGGATTAACTATGGTATGTTGGGAGTGGGTGTTTCTAAAATGGGATCAATCACCGGGTAGGTCTCATGGTCCACTAATCCGTTCCTAAGGTCTCATCACCGGGTAAGTCTCAAAGAGCCTAAGGAGAGGAATTCTACACAAACCGGGATGTCATCTAGGGATCTAACCTCTCTTTACCGGGTAAGTCTCGGAAAGGAAACTCCTAAACAACATTCCTAGCACACTCGATCCAATAGTGGCTTGTGAGGCTCACTACTACCTAGAGTTCATCATCTTTGGTACCTAAGAGCAAGAATCACCGGGTAGGTCTCTTCTCACACTTAGTTGCTAACACTATGTTACCCTAGGATAGATCTAACTCAACAAACACTAGGATTTCAACAATCTAACAACCTAACACTCAGAATTATCAATGCAAGCAAGTCAGACAGAAATCACGGGTAGTTCATCAAGTCCACGGCTGTGGAACCCCCTAGAACAGGCCGTGATTCATAACAGAGGCTAGGTTCGAGCAAACAACTCATCCAAGGGTACGTTTAAGTCTATCCTATCATAGTCTAACCCATAACCATCATTTCCTTACCCTAGAATCACATCTATTTAGCCAACGACATGCGTCATAATAATCAAAATCATCAAGCATACAATCATGGAGTTCATATCAAGAGGATGAAATGAAAGAAAGATGAAGCAAATAGAACAAGAAAAACAAGCTGAATAGATGTTAAAAGAGAGACTTACAACCCTTCAAAAGAAGGTTTGAATCGTTCTTACAACCCTAGGAAATGGTTCCAGCAATCTTCACTCTAAAAACTATGAAAAACTAAGAATGGTATGTTCTTTCCTTCTTCTCCAATGGAAGTCTTTCTTCTCCTCCAAGAGTAGCTCCAATCCAATCTTCCAATGAGAGAATATGTGAGGTAAGGTGTGTAGTGGATAGTGGATGGCCTCTTTTCCTCTCAGCCTGCAGGTGTACTTATAGCCTTCTCCATATGCAAGAGTCGGTTATGGAGATCGTGGGACAGTTGTCCCGGCTGTGCAGAGAGAATCACGGACAGTTTCCGCGGCCGTGGAACTCCCAGTGGTCGTGATTCTTGTGCTTCAGCCTTCTTTTGATCGTTGAGCCATGAGTTGGTGCAAGGCATGCACCAACATGGTCCTATGTGTTCTCCCTTGCTCCTAACTTGCTTCCCAATGAGTCCCAAGGCGTGTCATTGTGAGGAAGGTTCCTTGGATGTATCGATTAAGCTCCAAAAGCTCCCAAAATACCTACAAAACAAGAAAAAGTCCGTGTAGACGTCTAACTCGACAACATACATGAATTAAGTGCAATTTGTCACAAACTAATGCTAAACTATGCATGAATAGCGGGAAAAACTATCTATATGAATGCCTAGACTATCGTCATAAATCGTGTTATCAAAGATTTCCGGTTATGGCATTGGACTCAAGCTTCTAAACATATAAGGACAAAGTTGCGGTTGTTGGGAAAGGGTGTTTCTCTAATGGGAACAATTAGCGGGTAAGTCTCATGTTCCACTAGTCCTTCACCAAAGTCCTATTACCGGGTAAGTCTCAAGGAGCTAAGGTTGGGAATTCTACACAAACCGGCCACTACCTAAGGGTCAAACCTCTCCTTACCGGGTAAGTCTCGGAAAATGTAAGTCTTAAGCAACGATCCCAGCACACTCAGTCCAATAGCGGCTTTTTTGGCTCACTACTACCAAGAGTTCATCATCTTCTATACCTAAGAGCGGAAATCACCGGGTAAATCTCATTCCACAATTAGTTTGCTACCTTTAGGTCACCCTAAGCTAGATTATGCTCAACAAACACTAGGATTTAAACAATCTAACATCCTAACATACAGATTCATCAATTAAAGAGTAACAGAAGAAAAAATCGGATGGATCATCAAGTAAATCGGTCGATTTGTCCTATGAACAGGTCGATTTTTCCTTCTGGGTTAGGTTTTGTGCATACAAATCATCCTAAACTAACATAAAAGTCCATTTTATCATCACCCAAGCCACAACCATCAATCCATTACCCTAGAATCACAACTATTCAGCCAACAACATACAAATCTAGATCAAACTTCATGAATAGAGCATGCTTGCAAGTCATAGCAAGATAATGAAGAATGAACCAAAGAAAAGACATTATAAAGCTAGAATAGAAGTTATCAAGTCTTACAAAGCCTCCAAGAACTGCTCCAAGTTGTCAACAATGGAAACCTCACTCAAAACCACTCAAATCTCACTACAAAACAAAAATCTACACTAATCACTCTCAAGAACACCCAGAAGGGTGCCTTGAAGAGAGGCTACAATGGAAGAGTGTTGGAGAAGAGCTAGAGGAGAAGGGTCCAAAAAAGAAGAAGCATCCTCAAATCAGCCTGCAGGACCACTTAAATACTCCACCAAGAAGCAAGGGTCGGACAAAGAGATCGTGGGACACGTGTCAAAGCTGTCAGGGGCCAAAAAATCGACCCAGATAGAAAAATCGTCCGATTTTCCTGAGTGTTAGGTCGATTTTTTTCAACAGAAACTCTCCTTGGATCACCAAGTCATGTGTTGGTGAAAGGCATGCACCAACAAGGTCCTATGTGTTCTCCTTTGCTCCTAGCTTGCTCCTTAATGAGTGCGGAAGTGTGCCACCACAAGGATTGACCCTCGAATGTATGGATTAAGTTCCAAAAGCTCCCCAAAATACCTACAAAACCGACAAGAGCTCGTGTAGACGTCTATTTTAACAATATGCATGAATTAAGCGTAAACGTCACAAACTAATGCGGAAACATGCATGAATGGAAAGGAAAACTATCTAAAAGAGTGCCTAAACTAGTGCCATAAATCATGTCATCAAAATACCCCATACTTGCCACTTGCTCGTCCCCGAGCAAGGTTCAACTATAGGCTACGAGATGGCATGATTTATGAATGCTGAAAAACTAAAAAATATTTTTGGAATTGTGCTTCAAAAGTTGGATCACCTTCATAGTCATGTTTCATGGAAATGGACAAGCAATCATGTATTAAATGAATGAAGGCACGGAAAGACAATCATACTTAACTCGAAAGTATGCATGAAAGGTAAAAATGATGAAGTCAAGATGATCATGAGAATATCCAACCTAGATCACTAAGTCATACACATAAGCAAATAGGTCTTAAGGACTTAGGAAAGAAGAGGCCAAGAAACGTGATGATAAGGTAGAAATTTTCTAAGGTCATGTGGTGCAAATCCGGGAAAGGAACTAACTCCACAATTTCATTTTTGATCAACTTCCCACAAGTGTATATTTTTCTCATCTTTTCTTTTCTTTTTCATTTTCTTTTTCTTTCACTTATTTTTGAGACAATGACATTGGTGTACAAAAGCCGAAACCTTGGTCATTAGCGGACCTCGGGATTTTTCCGAGGTGCCTCACACCGGGCACACATACCAAGGCTCGTTAGGACATTCGGTTTATCCGACTTTGACAAGACACAAACACCCGATTATGTGAATGGTGCCGAGTTACTTTTCACAAACCTATATTTTTTTCTACACTTTTCACAACACATTTTCAACAACTTCATTCACAAAATTCATACACCAACTTCACCACCCCATACTTGCTTTTCACACACTCAACACACTAGCATGCTCCTATTCCCGGATGGGTCAAAAGAGGTCAAATTTCATATCAAGTGAGGTGCTCAAACAATCATGATCAAGATGAGAAGAAGCGAGATGAATTGCCTTAATCATTCCTAGATGATGTGTAAGAACTAGCATGTAATTTCGACCATTAATTCTCAATCAAATCAAGGCAAACATCATAATCACACTTCATACATAGGATTCAAGAGAAGTATTTCAAGTCCACATATGCATAAATCCATTCAACACACAAGGCCATCCATAGCCAATTCACAAAACAATCTCATCATAAGGGTCATGTCCAAACTAGGAAGCACAAAAAAAAAATTAAAATTTTCTGATTTTTTTGAATTTTTGAGATAAATATGTACAATGCAAAAACTAATGAAACATGTGACGATAATATGAAACTATCCTAGATGCGATCATGCCATGCTAAGAATCATGAAAACCCAATCCCATACTTAAAACCACATTGTCCCCAATGTGCAAATCAAGTAAAGAAGAGTGAAAGAAGTCCTCACAATGTAAAAAATGTAGTGTTTTCGGTATTTTGGTTCACTCGTGTGGAGTGGTGGTGCGGATGATTGATCAAGCATGGTAGAGAGCTCTTCATAGTCATTCATGCGTCGAGATCCGCGCCAAGGTGTATGCGAGATGGGAGCTCTTCCATCCAACAAAGACACCTCAAGCCATCCAAGTCTCACGTCCACTCCACCCATGGTTGAAAACGGGATCATCATCATCAAGTCGCCTTGCAAGGCTTCCTTATTACCTAGACTCAAACACACAAACACAAAACGCAAAAACACACTAAAATAAAAGAAAAAGCAAAAACGAAAGAGATAAGGGAAAGAGTTGTTACCCTTGGGTTGCCTCCCAAGAAGCGCTTCTTTTAGGTCATTAGCTTGACCAAACTCCGTGGATGTGTCAATCCACCTCAAATACCATGGTTTGCTTGAGGAGTCCAAGCAACCATCGCTTTCTGGCATCCATGATGACAAGCAAGGGCCACTTGATGCCCAAATAAGCCTTAAGTTCTCTCTTCACCGGTGAGTAGTAGACTCCTTCATCACTGCTTCCTTGATGATAGTATGGAATTTTAACCATAGGTGTCACCCCATACTTACACAATTGGTACTCCGCGGTCACACCGGTGAAATGCTTGCCATCCTCATTCTCTATGATCCGAAGAAAGCCGATTTTTGGAAAGAATTCTTCATTGAAGTGCTTCATAACCATCATGGATCCATCATGTTTGCCTTCATCATTCAACATGGGAGACTCCTTAGGAAAGAGACTCCAATCTTCGTGTGTACTCCGGGCAAGAAAGAAAGGATTGGAAGGAGTTGAAGTTAACTTAGGGCTCTCAACGACAGAGCTTTCCACGGGCAAAACCATGGGCGTGGTTGTGCCAGATAGGCCGTGGTTCTGTCTGTTCTCTCCATCCCTAGTGAGCTCTTCAAGTGTGGTTCTGGAGTTGATGGCAAGGATGTCCAAGGGTGAGAGCACTTCATTGCACTCCTCCAAAGGTGAAGGAGGTGGAGGTAAGCCTTGAAGGATGGTAGGATCTCCTAGCATAAGAGCATGCCTAATCTCCTCAATCTCCCTCCTCATTTGTTCTTCTCTCTCAAAATTCAATCTTCTTTCATCCTTCAGGGCTAAATCCCTTAGCCACAATTGCTCCCGAGCTTCATTCAACTCTTCCTCAAGGTCTCTATTGGTTATGGTTGAATCGGGTAATTCTTGGATCTGCTCATGGTGAACCTCCTCTTGTTGAAATACTTCCGCTTCAAGCAGCATGTGGGAACTCAAAATGGAGGCAAGGTTACTCTCTAGATCATCCATCTTCCTCAACATTTCTTCTAGCATTGATTCCACTCGGTCATTGTGAGGTTGATGGTGAGGTTCCACATAAGGCAATGTAGTCATGTGAGCTTGATCATGGGACTCATGATAGGTGTTGAACTCCTCCCAATACTCAAACTCATCATGGAGAGATCCTAGATCTTGGTATTCCATACACTCCTCATACTCCATGTTGTCAAGGTTGTCTTGGAAGTACAATCCGTCCATGGCAAACATGAAAAGGCAAAGACAAAAACAACACAAAATCAAAAGTAACAAGAAAGATAAACACTATAAACAATCAAAATCAAATGACTTAATCTAGACCTAGTCCCCAGCAACGGCGCCAAAAACTTGTTACGCTAGAGATGTAGCACAAAAAGCTTTACAATTATAAACTCGATCTAATCTCCTAAACTACCTAGCGAAACCCGCAATGTACTGATCGTTATGTAGGAAGGAAAGTATTCCGAGGTCGAACACAAGGACTAAGGTGAAATCAAGTCAAACAAGTGATCATAGATAGTGCGAATCTAGTCTAAGAAAAGAGAAATAAATAAAGAAATGAAAATCATGATATTTTTGGTTGGTTTTGGGGTGATCAAACAAGAATCACAAAATATGCAAATCAAACAAGCAAACAAACACACAAATACAAGATAGGAGATAAGAGGTAAGATAAGTGGATTCAGGAGATCAAGATTTCCGGTTATGGCATTGGACTCAAGCTTCTAAACATATAAGGACAAAGCTGCGGTTGTTGGGAAAGGGTGTTTCTCTAATGGGAACAATTAGAGGGTAAGTCTCATGTTCCACTAGTCCTTCACCAAAGTCCTATTACCGGGTAAGTCTCAAGGAGCTAAGGTTGGGAATTCTACACAAACCGGCCACTACCTAAGGGTCAAACCCCTCCTTACCGGGTAAGTCTCGGAAAAGGTAAGTCTTAAGCAACGATCCTAGCACACTCAGTCCAATAGCGGCTTTTTTGGCTCACTACTACCTAGAGTTCATCATCTTCTATACCTAAGAGCGGAAATCACCGGGTAAGTCTCATTCCACAATTAATTTGCTACCTTTAGGTCACCCTAAGCTAGATTATGCTCAACAAACACTAGGATTTAAACAATCTAACATCCTAACATACAGATTCATCAATTAAAGAGCAACAGAAGGAAAAATCGGGTGGATCATCAGGTAAATCTGTCGATTTGGCCTATGAATAGGTCGATTTTTCCTTCTGGGTTAGGTTTTGTGCATACAAATCATCCTAAACTAACATACAAGTCCATTTTATCATCACCCAAGCCACAACCATCAATCCATTACCCTAGAATCACAACTATTCAGCCAACAACATACAAATCTAGATCAAACTTCATGAATAGAGCATGCTTGCAAGTCATAGCTAGATAATGAAGAATGAACCAAAGAAAAGACATTATAAAGCTAGAATAGAAGTTACCAAGTCTTACAAAGCCTCCAAGAGCTGCTCCAAATTGTCAACAATGGAAACCTCACTCAAAACCACTCAAATCTCACTACAAAACAAAAATCTACACTAATCTCTCTCAAGAACACCCAGAAGGGTGCCTTGAAGAGAGGCTACAATGGAAGAGTGTTGGAGAAGAGCTAGAGGAGAAGGGTCCAAAAAAGAAGAAGCATCCTCAAATCAGCCTGCATGACCACTTAAATACTCCACCAAGAAGCAAGGGTCGGACAAAGAGATCGTGGGACACGTGTCAAAGCTGTCAGGGGCTAAAAAATTGACCTAGACAGAAAAATCGTCCGATTTTCCTGAGTGTTGGGTCGATTTTCTTCAATAGAAACTCTCCTTGGATCACCAAGTCATGAGTTGGTGAAAGGCATGCACCAACAAGGTCCTATATTTTCTCCTTTGCTCCTAGCTTGCTCCTTAATGAGTGCGGAAGTGTGCCACCACAAGGAATGATCCTCGAATGTATCGATTAAGTTCCAAAAGCTCCCCAAAATACCTACAAAACCGACAAGAGCTTGTGTAGACGTCTATTTTGACAATGTGCATGAATTAAGCGTAAACGTCACAAACTAATGCGAAAACATGCATGAATGGAAAGGAAAACTATCTAAAAGAGTGTCTAAACTAGTGCCATAAATCATGTCATCAACTGTTACAGACATAGCAGGTCCTAGTGTGCCGGTTGTCGATTTAGATGACAAGGCCACAGAGGAGGAGGCAGCTGCACCATCACGACCTGCCCGGCGTAGAGTCCGCAGACAGAGAGATCCAGTAGCTCACCGACGGATTGACGAGCTGACAGACCAGATGATCAACTCCTACGCAGCCCTGACAGTGGAGGTTATGGAGCTTATAGAGAGCCAGGACTACCAGCAAAGGATGATGGAGATCCAGTTTCAGCACACTATGGGTTATCTGTTTGACCCATCTCAACATCCCTTCATCCCATATCCACCACCACCAGCGGATCAGGACTAGAGCTTGCATGGATTTCTTTTCTTTATTTATTATGCAGTTCGGCTAGGTCCGGTTAGTTTCCTGTTTTTCTTGACTCTTATTTTGACCCATTGGGACAATGTGTCCCAAGTATGGGGTATGTGGATATATTTACTTGACATTGTGTGTATGCTTGTACGACTCTAGTTGGATATTTATGATTTTATGTTCTATGTGTTTATCCGAGATTACATGCATGCATACAGGTTATTTGTTTGAGAAAAACGTCAAAAACTGGTTTAAGAAAAAAAAAATTTATGACCTCGACCGGGATGATTCTGGCCAAACGTGGTAAAACACCTCAGATGACTTAGAACACCTCGACCGAAGCGGTTTAACTGAGAGATTTTTTGAAATGTTTTGTGCTTCTTTTCTGGGTATGACCTCAGTGATGACTTTGTTTGCAGATTGGTTTTGAAATCTTTATATGCTTGAAAGGTTTTATGATATGTTTAAGTTGCAAAATGCTTTGTTTAAAGTTTTGGCATGTTTAATACTTTGTTTTTATCAAAATTATGTTGAATTTGAAGGTTGACACCACATGATGAGTTCTATCACATTCTTCTTGGGATGATTAAGGCAATTCATTCTCTTCTCTTCTTCTTCTTGATCATGCTTTAGCCCCTCATATACATATTTGTCTCCCTTTACCTATCCGGGAATTTGGAAGCAAGCAAAGAAAAGCAAGTGAAATTAAAGTTGAGATGTTGGCTGGAAATTTTAGAAACAAACAAAATAGGTTTGGGGAAGTCAATCATGATGATGGGTAACTCGGCACCATTCACATAGCCGGGTGTTTGTGTCTTGCCAAAGTCAGATTGAGCAATATTCCTAACGGGTCATGGTATGTGCATCAAGGATTTGAGGCATCTCGAGAAGTTGATGATTGCTGATTTCCTAGGCTTTGGATATTGTGCACCTCTGTCCATGCATCCCAAAAAGTAAAGTAAATAAGCAAAGCTTATTGGTGGAAGATGTTGTGATTCAAGGAAAGTGAAGTAAGATCCTTTTCCCGGATTCTAGCACCACATTCCCTATATACATCCCACCCTGACACGTTTCTTCACCTCTTTTGGATGCCCTTGAGACCTCGAGCTTGTTGATTGACTTGGTGGTTTAAACTGAATTATACATGATTAATTTTGATAAATATGATTTATTATGCATTCTATGATTTTATGCAAAGATGAACAGATTTCCTATATTTATAAAATGTTTTGATCATATCTTGATTTTATTTACCATGAAGCATTCTCTTAGAGTGATCTATGAGTGGAGCACACCACCAAAAATGATTTGAAATTGCTTTTCATTGATCTTAATGACCTATAATCCATTCTATCTTGTACTTAAGATTTGGAACTTGCTTGGGGACAAGCAAGGAACAAGTATGGGGTATTTTGATAGCATGTATTATAGTCTATATTTTGGGGCTGGTTTAGACGTTTTATCTTCAATAATCTGCATGTATGGATGTATATTATGTGATTATATTGTTGTTTCATCTACCTTTACGGAAATCGAGGTCTACACCTAGTTTCGTTGTAATTGTAGGTAAAATGGCACGTTTTGGACTAAAATGGAGCTAAGGAGTCATTGGAGCTACATTCTGGAGCTTAAGGAAGAACTCAGGAAGCATGGAATTAATGAAGAAGATTTACTTTAGACCAGATTTGAGAGATTTCACATTTAGTTGAGATTCACCTCGGTCAGCTACAGTATCACCTCGACCGAGGTGATCTTGAGGAGCGTCCCGACCGAGGCGAACACCCTGCCGCTGGCGAGATCCATATTTTTTGCTGAGATCTTTTATTTTTGGAAAGAAGATATCTTATATTTTTGGGCTGAATTTCTGGAAGGAAGATATTATTTTTGGGAGATCTATTTTAGAGATTTGGATATATTTTATAGGAAATTAAAAAAAATTTTCTAAGATATTATTATTTTTGGAAGATAATTCTCCTATAAAAATGGTTGGATTTTCCACAAGTTCAACCAGGCTTGGAGGCTGAGAACACCCAGCAATTAGGAGATTTTCTGGAAGCTTTGAAGGAAGGTTTGAAGGATTGAAGATCAATCAAGGAAGGATTCATAGTTTGGAGTTAGCTTTAGAGGGAGTTTGTAAGACTTTCTTAGATTCCCTTTTGGTTTGTTGTCTTACTCGATTTGTGATTTGAGGAACGCTGATTTGTTGTTAATTGATTAAGTTATTGAAACCTTTTTCTTATGGTTTACTTGTTCGAATATTCATTCTTTTCCCATATATTTGATTATTGTTATCATGATGATGATTGGCTAAGCTTTTTATGCGATTCTAGGGTGATTGGCTGAAAGTTGTGGGAAAGACGATGATAGAATAATCTTAATCCCAGCAGGACCCTGAAAGCTCGAATCTTTAACCTTAACCCTAGATACCTCGCTCAGTCGATGAACATCTCGGCCGGGGTGGAACTTGACTGAACGAGGTGAACCTTTTCTGATACGAAACTAAGAGTTAAGTGTTCTAGTTTGCCAAATCCTATCCTTATTACACCTTTTCTGGTTCAATGCAAGCCTAGGATGAGACTTACCCGGTGATTCCTTTATTTGTTTACCCATGATCATAAGTGTAGGTAATAAAGGTTTATCCTTTATTGGGGTTTGAGTGTGCCTTCATTCCATCTTTGTGAGTTAGCCTGAGACTTACCCGGTAAAGGTTGATTCTATTCCCTTAGGTGGTGTGTTGGTTTGAGAGTATAGTTCCTTTCCTTAGTACCTTGAGACTTACCCGGTAATAGGAGCTTTGGTTTGGGATAGTGAGTAGTGAGACTTACCCGGTGATCTATTCCCACTTTAGAAACACCTTCCCTTTGCAAAACCTTAGCTTTGTCCGCATTATCCTTTGAGATCTTGAGTTGGAACCATAACTAGATGCTTTAATCCCTAGAATCCGCATTTCCCCTTAATTGACTTTCGCATAATCTTTGATTGCTTTAATTGATTTTGGTTAATTGCAATAACTGACAACCTATTATGTGCTTTGTTTCACCTAATCCCTGAGATCGACCCCTGAAATTCTTGCTTTTTATTACAATTGACCCGTACACTGTGGGTTCGCATCTTTGTTCAAGCATACTTCTTATGTTATAAATTTAAAGCCTGCACACACCGTTTGGAGCGAACTGATTGACACGCCATCTTGGGGCAACGTGTTCAACGGTGGGAAATTTTGCGTCGAAGAATGATAATGTAAGCCAAATTATTTAGTGATCAACTAGTCTAATACCCGCACCTTGTGCGGGATTGGGATCGAATAGATTATAAAAAAACTTTTATTAATTAAAAAATTATAAGCAAAACAAATGACAACTTTTCTAAAAAAGCGCTAACAACCTTTATAATAAAAAATGTTAAAAAGAATATATTAATACCAATCTGATTAGATCATGTAGCAAAAAGTTAATTATTAAATTTATAATATAAGTGTCAAAGTGTTAAATGAAAAAATTACGTAACAAATTTTCAATCCAATTTTTTTAACATCATTACCTATAACTAAAAAATTAATAAAATTTAAAAATTGATTATTTTAAAACAAATTCGATTTATGAGTAGGTAATATTATATTTAAATATAGTTCATTTTCAAAATAAAAGTTTTATAATTAGTTAAAATTGGACTATCTAATTCTTTGTTATAAATTAGATAAAAATAGAGAATGAAATTTTGTTTTAGTTGTGCATCCTAGTTAGTGTATAATTTATTACTCTCATTTAAAAATTTTGTTTTCAAATCCGATATATTTTTCAATTCTGGATTTTAAATAGTAGACACAAATTGTTAACACCATAATTTATTGGGCTAATTAGGTAAGTAGGCTTTTTTATTTTATTGTATACTAACTAGGCCTTTTCTAGTTTTCTATTTAGTAAATATACACCATGATATTTTTACCACTTTCATTTAAATGGTAAGGTAAAACTAATTAACCCTTGTATTAAAAAAGAAACAATATTTGATGTGTGTTATGTAAATTTTGATTTTAATTACTGAATTTGTTTTTTATTTTATTTTATTTTATTCCCTTTTTATTTCCTGTTTTCATACCGGACATTTTACATACTAGACATTTACATACCGGACATTTTATATACCGGACATTTACATACCGGACATTTTACGTACCGGAAGTTCATATCGAAAGTTCATAACGAAAATTTTCATACCGGAAGTTCATACCGAAATTTTTTTATACCGGATGTTCATACCGGAAGTTCATACCGAAATTTTTTATACCGAAAGTTCATACCAAAAGTTCATCCCGGAAGTTCATAACGAAGTTTTTCATACCGGAAGTTCATACCGAAAGTTCATACCGGAAGTTCATACCGAAATATTTTATACTGGAAGTTCATACCGGAAGTTCATACCGGCAGTTCATACCGAAATTTTTTATACCGGAAGTTCATACCGAAATTTTTTTATACCGGAAGTTCATATCGAAAGTTCATACCTGAAGTTCATAACGGAGTTTTTCATACCGGAAGTTCATACCGAAATTTTTTACACCGGAAGTTCATACCGAAATTTTTTATACCGGAAGTTCATACCGAAATTTTTTATACCGGAAGTTCATACCAAAATTTTTTATACCGGAAGTTCATACCGAAAGCTCATACCGGAAGTTTATACCGGAAGTTCATAACGAAGTTTTTCATACCGGAAATTCATACCGAAATTTTTTATACCGGAAGTTCATACCGGAAGTTCATGCCGAAAGTTCATACCGGAAGTTCATACCGGAAGTTCATGCCGAAAGTTCATACCTGAAGTTCATACCTGAAGTTCATACCAGAAGTTCATACCGAAAGTTCATACCGGAAGTTCATAACGAAAATTTTCATACCGGAAGTTCATATCGAAATTTTTTATACCGGAAGTTCATACCGAAAGTTCATACCGAAAGTTCATACCAGAATTTCATAATGAAGTTTTTCATACCGGAAGTTCATACAGAAATTTTTTATGCCGGAAGTTCATATCGGAAGTTCATACCGAAAGTTCATACCGGAAGTTCATACCGGAATTTCATACCCAAAGTTCATACCGGAAGTTCATAACGAAGTTTTTCATACCGGAAGTTCATACCAAAATTTTTTATACCAGAAGTTCATACCGTTCATACCGGAAGTTCATATCGAAAGTTCATACCGGATGTTCATAACGAAATTTTTCATTCCGAAAGTTCATACCAAAATTTTTTTATACCGGAAGATACCGGATGCCAATGATGTTTACATTGGTGGATTTACAACCTTTGCTCGCTAAGGGTGATGCTGACAGTGGTCTTGATCGTCTCTGGGCAAAGAAGAAGGTTATACCATTTTTAGAGACTTTTTTGTTGCTTCAAGGTTGATACTTGAATGTTGCGTTTTTGCGCATACCATTTTTATAACTTCCTGTATGTAATTCTCCGGTATGTAATTCTTAATTCTAAACTATGACATAAAATCAGTTTGTTTGGTATAACTTCCGGTATGATAAGTTCCAGTATGATAACTTCCGGTATGATAACTTCCGGTATGATATGATAACTTCCGGTATGATAACTTCCGGTATGTGAACTTCCGGTATGTGAACTTCCGGAATGTGAAGCTCCGGTATGTGAACTTCCGGTATGTGAAACTCCAATATGGATTCCAAAAAAATAAATAAATAAAGAAAATAAAAAAGACAAAAGAAAATAAAAAAATAAATTACGGTATGATAACTTCCGATATGATATGATAACTTCCGGTATGATATGATAACTTCCGATATGATAACTTCCGGTATGTGAACTTCCGATATGTGAAGCTCCGGTATGTGAAATTTTGGTATGTGAAATTCCGGTATTGAAAATTCCGGTATGTAAAAATTCCGGTATGTGAAAATTCCGGTATGTGACATACCTTTATGAGAAATTCCGGTATGTGAAAATTCCGGTATGTGAAAAATTCCTCATTCCAGAAAATAAAAAAAATAAAAAAGAGAAAAAAAATTAATAAAAGAAAATAAAAAAAACACATTCAGTTTTTAAAAATTAAAACTTACACTTAAATAACAAACAACAAATAACAAACATTTTTTTTAAATAGAAGTGTTAATTAGTTTTACCTACCATTAAATGAAAGTGGTAAAAAAATATGGGGTATAGTTTCGTTAACAAAAACCAAAAAGAGCATAGTAGGCCAAATTCTATCTAAAAAGAATTAGTTAGTCTATTTTTTAAATTATTTTTAAAATATGATATGAAAAAGAACTAGACTGTGACAAAACGATTTATAATTTTAATAAATTTATACTATACATTATTATACTTTTAAATAAAAAAATAAATTTCAAATTAAAACAAATTTGAAAAAAATTTAGATTTTAAAATATTATTTAAAATTATAATTAAAATTGTACAACTATGGTAAACATTGAAAATAAAATTTTCATTCTTATTTTTGTTAATCTTTACCATATAACAAAGAATAAGTTAGTTTATTTATTAAGTAAGTTAACAACAAATTAGATGGTTGAACTCAACTCATTTGTAGTTTTTACAATTTGTATCTATTTAAAATCTGAAATTTGAAAACTATTTATTTAAATCAAAATTATAAATTATACAAGTAACTAAGATTCACGACTAACACAAACCTTTCATTATCTTTTTTTTCTAAATTATATCAAAGAATTATTTAATCCATATTTTTATTATTTTTTAATTTTTAAAACAAACTAGATTTTTACTCAACTAAATAATTTAGAGAGAATTTGGCCTACTAGGCTCTTTTTGGTTTTTGTTAAAGATACTAT
Source organism: Fagopyrum esculentum (assembly GCA_033239045.1). Classification (NCBI taxonomy): domain Eukaryota; kingdom Viridiplantae; phylum Streptophyta; class Magnoliopsida; order Caryophyllales; family Polygonaceae; genus Fagopyrum; species Fagopyrum esculentum. The sequence continues at coordinate 66,839,643 of BSUD01000002.1, read as the reverse complement.
ACCCCATATTTTTTTTACCACTTTCATTTAATGGTAGGTAAAACTAATTAACACTTCTATTTAAAAAAAATATTTTTTATTTGTTGTTTGTTATTTAAGTGTAAGTTTTAATTTTTAAAACTGAATGTGTTTTTTTATTTTCTTTTATTAATTTTTTCTCTTTTTTATATTTTTTTATTTTTTTTATTTTCTGAAATGAAGAATTTTTCACATACCGGAATTTTCACATACTGGAATTTCACATACCGGAATTTCACATACCGGAATTTTCACATACCAGAATTTTCACATACCGGAATTTTCAATACCGGAATTTCACATACCGGAATTTCACATACCGGAGCTTCACATATCGGAAGTTCACATACCGGAAGTTATCATATCGGAAGTTATCATATCATACCGAAAGTTATCATATCATATCGGAAGTTATCATACCGTAATTTATTTTTTTATTTTCTTTTTATTTTCTTTTGTCTTTTTATTTTCTTTATTTATTTATTTATTTTTTTGGAATCCATATTGGAGTTTCACATACCGGAAAGCTTCACATACCGAAAGTTCACATACCGGAAGTTATCATACCGGAAGTCATCATGTCATACCGGAAGTTATCATATCATACCGGAAGTTATCATACCGGAAGTTATCATACCGGAATTTATACCAAACAAACTGATTTTATGTCATAGTTTAGAATTAAGAATTACATACCAGAGAATTACATACCGGAAGTTATAAAAATGGTATGAGCAAAAACACAACATTCAATTGTCAACCTTGAAGCAACAAAAATGTCTCTAAAAATGGTATAACCTTCTTCTTTGCCTAGAGACGATCAAGACCACTGTCAGCATCACCCTGAGCGAGCAAAGGTTGTAAATTCACCAATGTAAACATCATTGGCATCTGGTATGAACTTCCGGTATAAAAAAATTTTGGTATGAACTTTCGGAATGAAAAATTTCGTTATGAACATCCAGTATGAACTTTCGGTATGAACTTCCGGTATGAATGGTATGAACTTCCGGTATGAACTTTCGGTATGAAATTCCGGTATGAAATTCCGGTATGAACTTCCGGTATGAACTTTCGGTATGAACTTCCGATATGAACTTCTAGTATAAAAAATTTCGGTATGAACTTCCGGTATGAAAAACTTCATTATGAACTTCCGGTATGAACTTTCGGTATGAACTTCCGGTATGAACTTTCGGTATGAACTTTCGGTATGAACTTCCGGTATAAAAAATTTCGGTATGAACTTCCGGTATGAACTTTCGGCATGAACTTCCGGTATGAACTTCCGGTATAAAAAATTTCGGTATGAACTTCCGGTATGAAAATTATTGTTATGAACTTCCGGTATAAAAAATTTCGGTATGAACTTCCGGTATGAAAAATTTTGGTATGAACTTCCGGTATAAAAAATTTTGGTATGAACTTCCGGTAAAAAAATTTCGGCATGAACTTCCGGTATGAAAAACTTCGTTATGAACTATCGGTATGAACTTTCAATATGAACTTCTGGTATAAAAAATTTCGGTATGAACTTCCGGTATAAAAAATTTTGGTATGAACTGCCGGTATGAACTTCCGGTATGAACATCCGGTATGAACTTCTAGTATGAAAAATTTCGGTATTAACTTCCGGTATAAAAAATTTCGGTATGAACTTCCGGTATGAAAAACTTCGTTATGAACTTCCGATATGAACTTTTGGTATGAACTTCTGGTATAAAAATTTTCGGTATGAACTTCCGGTATGAACATCCGGTATAAAAAATTTCGGTATGAACTTCCGGTATGAAAATTTTCGTTATGAACTTCAGGTATGTAAAATGTCCGGTATATAAAATGTCCGGTATGTAAATGTCCGACATGTAAAATGTCCGGTATGAAAACACGAAATAAAAAGGGAATAAAATAAAATAAAATAAAATACAAATTCAATAATTAAAATCAAAAGTTACATAACAAACATCAAATATTCTTTCTATTTTAATACAAGGATTAATTATTTTTACCTTACCATTAAATGAAAGTGGTAAAAAAATCATGGGGTATATTTACTAATGTAATATCCGGAATTTTATTCCGTCTATTTCAGTTATAAATTAGATCTCGATCTATCAATTCATATCCGTCTACTTAGTTAGACATATTAAGATAAAAATTATCATTTTATGTGACTTACCTTCACATAAAATGATAGAGTTTTGTAACCAAACCTAAACTGTAAAATAATCCGTATCCGGTTATTCCGTACATTAATTTCGGGTTCTCGATTCCGAACTATAATTAGTACCGGGCTACGATTCCTTTCGTTCCAACAGCCCAGTCCGGGAGCTGCTCCAACTGCTTGTCCGCCCAGTCCTATGCGCAGCCCAGCCTTCTGCAGCCTTCAACAGTAGCACTCCAGCCCAGCAGCAGCGTTACCTCGCCAGCCCAGAAGCCGCCCAGCTGCCTCACGCGTCCAGCCCAGCAACAGCAGCAACGTTGCCTTCAGCCCAGTTCCGCTCGGCTGTTGCGCGTGTCCAGCCCAGAAGACTGCTGCTCCGCATTCTTCAGTTCCAGCCCAGTAGCAGCAGCAAACCAGCCCAACCAGGAAAAGGCCAGCCAGTAGATACACACCTCCCTTGCTGAACGTTGCTAAACACGTAACAGCCAAGATCTTGCAGATTCCTTCCACATAACTGCTGCATTAATAGGGGAAAGGGAATCCGTAACTGCCTAATTAAACCACGCCAGTTGCACCTTCTGATCCCTTGCCTTATACGCTGCACACATCCATTCTGCGTCCCTTTCTTCTGTATACACGCTCCAGCCTCTGCATCCATTCTGCGTCCCTTTCTTCTGCACACACGCTCCAGCCTCTGCTTCTATTCTGCGTTCCTTACCTTCTGCACACGTCCAGCCGTTCCAAACGGAGGAAGCACCCTGGGAGAAGCCAACGTATCTCACGCAGCTTCTGTATATTTCGGTAAGAACCAATCTACCATTCATCTGCACCTCTTTAATTAGTCGTTCATGAATACCTGCGATGACAACTCCATCTCGACCACTCCGTGACAGTAGCAAGGCTGGAAGGAGTTGGCCAATCCGTGTAGTAGTAGAGCCAAGCCGACCTGCTTCTCCTTCTGAACCGTCACGCCAAGGGAGCCAGAAGGGCATCCGGAACTGTGTTGAAGACGCCTCAGCCAGTAGAGGTTGAAGAGGTGAGTCATCGTTTCTGCAGTCCAAATCCTTGCCTCTAGAAGTTAGTGTATAATCTTATGTATGTATACTATTTCCGTAATGCTAGAATGATGAACTGCTGTAGTCGGACTTGAACATGGGTTAGGTTGACCTTGTGTAGCTGCTGAGTATATAGACCTAAAGATAGGAACAAAGGACTGCTGTAAGTATGAATAATAGAAATAAGGGGGCTGCTGTAAATTCATTTTCCCTTCAGCTTTTAGGTTACAAACATCCTATCTTGTCGATCAATTATTAAACGTTTGGATAAAGATCCACCGTTGAATTTTGGATATGTTGTAGATGGATATATGTAGTTTAGCATATTAAAATTTGAGAAGAAATGAACGGTCGGATTGAAAGTTATGAGCTCCCGAAGTTAGGTAGTTGAGCAGTTTTGGTAAACTTAAATTTTGGCTAAGTATAGGAAATTAGAGTGAAGGAACCGACTTTGTGTATTATTATAAAAATATTGGCTGAACAGTTTGGAGAAATTCTTTCTTCTAAGGTTAGATAGAACCTCATAGATGATCTAGAGATTTAGTTCGGAAATTTTATAAGCTGTTAAGAATTTTATATTTAGAGCCGAAGTTAAACCTTTTCGATTCTTCCGGAAAATAGAAACATAGGAAAAATGTCAGTTTGGAACCAAATAAAATTTTAGGAGTGAGAATATAAATTTAGAACTTCAAATAGGAGTTTAGACATGAATTTTAGGGTTTTCGAGAAAATCGGAACCAAGGGTAAAATGGTCATTTTACCCTAAAACTAATACTGTAACTAGTACGTCTTAATACCTTATTTGATCTTAGAAGTTTTAGACTTCTATCTACGTGAAAGTGTGCTAATACACTTATCGCCTTTGACAGGCAACTGAGTGGTTACAGTTTACAGAGCGAGTGGTTTATAAAGAGTCGAGCGTTATAACAGGTAAGTCCTTTGGGCTTACTTAGCTGACTACTAAATATGAGTATAAATGATGATGGTGGTGTGTGATTGACATGCTAGAGAGATAGGTTGTGATATATAATTACCGACCTATATTTTGGCCTAAGAGTAACGGGCGGTGGCATTCTGCTCAGTAGCTCGCGGGGCGCTGGGGGTTTCTTTCGGGACTAGTCCACACATGGTTTGTAGTGATGCTACCAATGGAAGTCAGCTAGACCTACACCAGTTGGATAAGGAACGGAGGCGAGAACTAATAATAATTCTCGTGCCACAACTTAAATTGAATAATGTGAATCACTTAAATAATAGATAATAATTGGTTGAGTGCCAGCATGATGTTTGTTTATTTTTATCTGCTTGTGTTTGTGCTGTTATCATTTTGCTTATATTTGGATAGTTAGCTAACTGTTGATATGTTGTTTAGACTTGACACAGGTTAGAGCAGATGCCGAGTGATCCAGATGGTAGTGGTCAGCCGGGGTGTCGTACTTTAGGACGTTTTACAATTTTTGCATTTGTGGGTTTTACAGTTGAACATTGTTTCCTTTCGTACTTTGTTATATTCCGTTTTCCGGCTGTAGTCGATCTGGTCACATTCATGCATTATTAAGAACTATTTTATGATTTCTGATTTTTCCTTATGTGTGCCTTGTTGTAAGATCTCGTTAAGTTGTTGTCAAACTAAGGTCGGGACCCACTGTGCGGTCCTAACCAGTAACTCCCTAAGTTGTAAATTTTGGGGTGTTACAACTAAATAGAAAACTAGAAAAGGCCTAGTTAGTATACAATAAAATAAAAAAGCCTACTTACCTAATTAGCCCTTCTTTTTAACAATGTAGAAAAGAAAAAAAATATAAAAGCCTGAAATATTTTGCATTCAAGTCAATCCTAATTTCAAACAGATTTCCTCGTAACATTTTCAAGTCAATCCTTATTTCAATCAGACTTATCGTGACATTTATAATTATGATTTTAATTAATTTAGATTTTTTAATTTTGAATTTAAAAAAATTCGAATTTCAAAATTTACATATCAAATTCTGTTAAATAATATGAAAATATTTTATAAAACAACAATTATAAATTTTTTTATTAATGTTAATGCAAATATTTTAAAGGAAATATTTTTATATCTCATATTGTAACCAATAAGATTTAAAAGTTACTTTAGATTTATTTTGCAAAATCTAGAATCCAAACAAAATCCATTGAAATCTCTAAGTTCGGTTAAGTGATACAATATTCTTTTGAATTATTTTTATAACCGTAAGATATTGAATATGATGAGATGGAATTATTTTTTTGAATTGGCATGATGAGATGGTAAATGTTTTAATTTTGACTTATAAATGTTATTGAATAATGGCATAACTGTAATTAAAATATGGCAAAATTGTAAATATTTGTTAAAAAATCATAGGTGGCATAGTTAAGGTGTTGACATGTGGATTAAAAGAGTTTTGTTTTAGTAGTATATATAGATGTAAGATTGCAGGACACACCATTAGCAGATGTTCCAAGATACATGGATATCCGAAGGGAGATAGACCAAGAAAATTCACAAGCAACACTTCTTAATCAAATGAAGGCTTCAACCATTCTAATACAAATCAATCAAATGATGTCCCACACTTCACTAAGGAGCAATATAACCAATATGATGGCAAGTAAATGCTTTAATTCTTTATTTCATGGCATAATTCAAATTTGGACTATAGACAACAGAGACACTCATCATATTAGCCCTCAACATGTCCATTATTGACCAATATGAACCTCTGCCTCAACCAAAATACATTGTGATTCCTAATGGAGGGAAAAAACCTTATCCAACACACTGGTAGTGTGGTTCTAAATCCTCATATTACATTACATAATGTCTTACATGTTCCCACCTTCTCATTCAATCTCTTATCACTTCACAGTCTTTGCTGATTGTGATTCTTGACAGTAGATATGCCATAACTTTCTATTAGAAGAAATATATTGATTGAATCAACAAATTTCCAAACAGGAATACGATAACCATAATCCAATGCTAACACTTAAGTCATTGTTACAAGTTCAAGTCGAATCATGCCATCATAAGAAATGGGACTGACATGATTGTTACATAAACACAACTACTAATCACAATGTAAATGTAAATCAAGAACAAAAATCAATAATGTACAAAAGAGATTAATATTACAACTAAAAGAACACCAATGCTAAAATACACGAGGAAATACATACCTTATAACCAGCAAGATTGAACAATTTTCTTCAAACGAAGCTGAGCCTGAGAGGCGAAGTACCTCGTGTGAAAATTTCCTAGTTTATCCTGCTTCAATATGTTTAGCACCGCAAAGACCGTCATAAATTCATGAGTAAAAAAGACATATCTATATTTATTTCTTTCACCAACTGAAAATAGATTTACATACTCAACAAAGTGCAATAGTTTTACATACTCAGCAAATCAGGAGAAGTTGACTCAGATAAATATATAGGAGTAGAGGATACCAGAGACTCCGATAGAGAGAGGCTGAGAGCGTACCTGAGACTGAGAGAGAGACCGTAGACTTCTCGGAGTCGGAGGAATATCTTGTTGCCAGTCTTCGTTGGCTACTCAAGACTGCAAGAGTTCCATAGTCGAGCCCTATAGTCAGATAAATACAGAGGAATATAGGATGGTATGATACTTCGAGACTGCGAGAGAGGGAGCGTACTTGAGGCTAAGAGAGAGAGACCGGGAAATGCTTGGAGTCGGAGGCGTCGTCTTCATCGGCCGACGGCTGATCGTCGCTAGTCCTCGCCAAACGCTAGTCGCCGAAGTGTCGTCTTTTTCCCGGTTAACAATTGCCAAAACCTAATCTAGTTGTGAGTATCGGGGTTACGAGGTGAGGGCGAGTGGGCTTTTTTCAAAACTTTTGTTTTTTTTTTTATTATTATTATTACTATTATCATCATCATGCATCATATTATCATCAATATTATTATTATTATTAGTAGTAGTAGTAGTAGTAGTAGTAGTAGTAGTAAATGAGTTTTTACGAGCCACTCGTATTTGGCCCGGGCTCTTTACGAGCTCAATACCAGACTCGTATTCGGGTCGTTTTATAGTATGAACGAGCCGAATACGAGCTTTTGGCGAGCTGAGCCCGAGCGAAGAAGAACAAGATGGACAAGTATGATGAAAAACAAGTAAAAAGGGTTGTTAAAGAGAACATCAAAGGAGATTAAGTCGGACATCAAACTGGAATTCCTGAGAAGTGATTGTAGGCTTCTTGGTAACGACGACGGAGAATAAAAGCAACACGAAGGAGAGTAGAAAATGGTGGCGAGTTGAGGACGGTTTTAACCGATTCCAACTATAATTCCGTAATGGATACGTTGGGCGAGGGTTTTTGGAGAAGAGTAGAGGATGAATCAACAAGGAGGAGAGTAGAGGACGGTGTCAATCGATTCTAACTGTAATTTCGTCCGTAATCGATACTTTTGGCGAGGGTTCTTGGAGACAAACAAGGATAAGAGTTCATCGTCTCTTCGATGGGATGAATTTGGTTAGGGTTTTTTTTAAGGATTTTTAACAGGTTGTCATTATTGGATAAAATTTTAAATTTTTTTTATTGATGGAAGGTTTTTGGAGATAAAATTTTAAATTTTTATAGAGATTTTTTATTATTTTGAAAGAAAAAGAAAATTACTTATATTAATTTTTAATTTGTTTACCCCAATATTTCATATGGCGCCAAATAATTTGGTTGTTGGCGTCGGCGACATAGCCGTCGCCAACGGTACCTTTTATTAGCCACGGTAAAGATTAGCCGATGTCAATTACAAGACTATTAGCAATGATCCTATACCGCCGACACAAATAATTGGTATTTTTGCCACGCTGATGTTGTCGTTGCTTTGCCCTCGCCAAATAAAGACCAATGGTGATAGCAAACCTTGTAGTTGCCAACAAGCGTGGCCAATTGAATTATTTTTTGTAGTGATACTTGATCATGGCTGGCAAAGCACACTCCTGATCTAAGGATTGAATGATCTCTATAATGGTTTAATTTATTGTTTGCATATATATATATATGTGTGTGAATTGAGATTGTGATATTGCTTATTTTCCAAGCGCTTAAAACTTAACTTTTAATTATCTTGAAAGAAGTGATGTTTATAATTGGACAACTGAAGAGCCACAAACAAATGACGTTTATTGGATTATTGAAAAGAACTTGGTTTTGAGAGTACTAGTTTATCAAAGCTTCGAGTATTGTGTCGTAGATTGTTCCAGTTTATGCACATTTTTCTAACTGAAGAGCCAAAAACGAAGGTTGGTCTTGGTCTTTTTTTAGATTTCTAAGTGTATAATGGGTTTTCCTATACTTGTATAACCGTTGGAATGAAAGTTATGCGAGTTGGAAAGCACAATATTTGTTTGTCTATGCCAAAAGCTGTTTTAGATGGTTACCTACAATTATCATATATCAATGTTCATGATTTATATATATGCATCAATACTTTAATTCATTATAGTAGGGATTCATGTTCCCTTCGATCGTCTCTATCATACATTACCTATAATCGCTATTGCCTTTTTTCTTTGTTGCAATTGTTGCCCTATTGTCTTTTTTTACTTACAATAATTAACCATCAATATCATCCAAATTAGACATTATCCTTGAGTTTTGAAACCCGATTATACTACATCTAATCACGTATCCTTGTGGGGGAGGTGGTTGTACTTCTCAGTAAAACTTTCACACGATCAACTACGCAACATATAATTTCTAACTTGATGACTGGAAAACTGCAGGCATACGTGCCCTTAGCTACCTAGCATATAGTTTCTTTTCAAAGTAGTCACATATAGAGAAGGTTACAAGGCAATCAAGAGAGATCAAAGAAGAATCCAATGTTTGTAATTTAAAATACGAGAACTATTTAAAGTTTGCTGAGATAATCTTGCATGTACAAGTTTGATACGTTGTGCTATGTTGCAAGCTCATTATGGTTGAGATAATCTTGCATAGTAATCATGATTTCAACTTTAACTTTGTTATCTTAATTAAAGATTGTAAAATATACTTGTGTTTAATTAGTATGTTTGGTTTGATTGGTTGTTGTAATTTAAATCCTTAAACCAAAAACATACAAGAATGATATCGTTCATTGAATTCACACACCATTATTCCATCTTCCTTAAATTAAATTAACTGGAACTTTTTTCGCTAACCACTATCATGAGTAAGGAAACAATTAAAATTTTACAACCACATATACAAGCTATTTATGCCTCCTATTTCAAAGCTTATTGAGGTACTGAGATATCCTGATGTATTTTACCTTGTCAAATATTGTAATTCTATTTGTTAACCTTTGGACTTATAGTAGTTACTTGTTGATGTATGATCAATGATTCATGCATTAAGAAAAGTCACAATTTTTTGTACAGAGGCAAGCTACAACTTCAAGTACCAACATTCAAAATCTTTTTTGTACAAATATATCACTAGATAGACAAGGTTCACAATAATTGGAAGCAATATCATGAAAAAAAGTATTTGTACCTGATACTGTTACCTAACACAAAAATAGGATAGATTCAAATGTGTTAGATTACACATGACAACAACCATTTCCCTTCCTTTCATGAAGTATTAGGATAACTAAAACAACATTTAGGATAAATTATAAACATTAAAATCAAATTCAAATGTGTTACATTACATGACAACAGCATAAGCTTTACAAAATGCAGTCATAGGCTTCCCACAATAGACTCATAAAGCTTTACAAAATGCTACTATTATCATTACAAAATAGAGGATGTTATCAAAATATTTCCCCATAACTTTGTGAGCATACACATTTGACAACTGCATCAAAACATATGATAATGCTCATGAATATGTTCAAAAAACTTTCAAGACCACAAGTTGACATCATTGTCATAAGAAGACATTTATTTCTTGTTCTTGCACTTGTTTCCCATATCATCTCGGCTATTTGATCTCGTATATGTTTAGTTTCACCTCCAACACTTATATCTTCCTCTTCCTCATCCCCATCACATACTGAACTCGTACCATTGTCATTTATTAGTTGGTCATTTACTTCTTCTTCATATCCAGCTTCAAAGTTCATGTCTTCTGGTCCATCACTTTCTAATGGTGCATTCATAACTTTAATTATGTAGTTATGTAATGAGAAGCATGCTAGTGTTATGTAAAATTGAGTGTTTACCGTGTAACAGGGCATCACTTGTAGAATCTTCCAACGAGCTTTCAAAATTCCAAATGACCTCTCTATGTAACTACGTCGAGATGAATGCAACTTGTTGAACGCTTCCTTTGAGTTCACCGGATCAATGTTCTCAAATTATGACATATAATACCGAGTCTTGGAATATGGAACTATGTAACATTCTTTTTCCGAGTAATCTTTGTCAACTAGATAGTAACGTCCTATTCTAAACTAAGTCGGATGAAGATCGTTTTAGTTATTTTTACTTATAAGATCGTAAATTCCCTAATGTTGGCTGATTTTAGAAATGCATATGTGTAGAAGCGGGGGTGGGGGGGGGGGGGGGGG
>BSUD01000002.1:66570938-66823531 GCA_033239045.1 Fagopyrum esculentum | reverse complement strand
TTTTATCAAAAATACCACAGATGTATACTTTTGGAATAGAAAAAGTGGGAACTTATCTTCAAAATATAAATATTTTGGTCGACGTTAAATAATTATAATTTTCTCAAGTAGTTCATCAGATTTCCATATTTAACCTTTTGTCTTGAAGGATCATTGGTATGAGAATCACAATCCCTTAATTTTATGGGCAAAATATAGGCAAAACTTCACTTAAAATTAAATGAATTTTAATTATTAAATAATAATTTAATGGTTAGATTAAATTTATCATCTCTTTCAATTTAATAGTTAGATTAAACTTCACTTAGAGTAATTATAGGAAACAAAACCCATACATTTGCTATGTACTATTAGATTACTAATCTTGCTTACTATCTATCCACCTCACTAATTATATTTGAATATGACAATATTTAAAATTTTAAGACTAAATTACTCTCATATAAGCAATTATTAAATTTTGTATTTATTATTACCTTTTAAATTATGATACACTCTAATTTATTATTACCTTTTAAGACTAGAATATTTTTCTATGGATCTGAAACGTGACTACTCTTCATCGTATACTACTATTCATCTCGAACATTTATTTTCTCGATCAAAGAGGTTTGTTGCATACTCTATGAAGTTCCACAATATGAATTCTTCAAATGAAGGTAAATCGTGTAACATGTTTATAAGTGCATACAACTCAATTATAAGGGAGGTCTTGAACGACTATGAGTTTCTTGTTTATTGTACTAATATCTTCAGTTATGCATCTTGGTGTTTTTCTATATTGATGTAAATCAGGATTATGGAATTAGTTTATGTATCATGGTCTATTTATGTATTCATGTAAATCTTGTAGTTGCAAGTATGTACCTTTTTTTGTATGTACTAGTTTCATGTAACATTGAAGATCACTATTACTTTATTACTATCTTATACTGATCTATATAGTTCATGTAACATGGTATATTTATGAATTCATGTAAGTCCTATATCATCAATTTACTTGCAGGTACGTATGAGATTTCTATATATGGCTTGTACGTGCTTGTACAGTTCCATGTAAACCATGTATATTTAATTATTATATTTTCTTGTATATTACTATATGAGTTTGAGCTTACGCTTAAACTGCTGAGTGAGATTTTTTTTTCAATAATATGACGTTCCAACTTAAATATTGATAAATTATTTTCCTAATTATTCACATTCTTTATTTAAAATTTAAATTATAAATTTTAGATTCTACAAATTTATTGTTATAACTAAATATGATGTAATATAAACAAATCTATCAATATTAATTAAATATGCTTTTTATGTAATAAATTATATATCTACATTATTTAGTACATAAAATTAATACTCGGGTGGGGTGCCTCTAAAATGAACGGCTGTGAAACACAAATTTGGTTTGAGGAGAAAGCAAAGTCGTCCGCTGAGTAAAAGGCAGACACCTGTTAAAACCATTCAAATGTGAGGCCAATAAAAAGAAAACACATGGCAGCCACAATAATGAGTGGGACCCATACTTTTGTCCTCTCCATGCAGGTAAGGATGCGGATCCAAACACGTGTTGCTTTGCATTTGCATGAAAGCGCTTTGCCTACTTTGGCCACGTCGTCTCTCACATTCCATTATTTATTTTATCCACCATCACAACATTGTTTTAATTCCAATAAATTTAACAAAGGAAAATCCTACTAATACCTACTTATCCCGGACAAACGGACCATTATTCCAATTAAAATTGGACTGACTTGGCTATGTTACTTTTTGTTCCTCTTATTATAAGAACCCAGTTCAAGCATGTAATATTCATGTAGAATGACAAGTATATATACAGAAGATAGAGAAGCTAGGATACTAGAAAACACTCTAATTTCCTCACAACATTCTGAATATTGGAGATTACATAAAATCATAACCAACAACTCAAGTATATTGTTGACATTCTCTCTCAAGTAAACTTACTTCTTGTAAGCTCTAACATGTTGAGCAGTTGAAGAAACTTGTAACACATGAGCGGTTTGGTCAGTATGCCAACCAATTGATCATTCGTTGAAACCTAGCTGATCCGTAACCTTCCTTGTTGAACTTGTTCACTCACAAAATGGTAAGCAAGGACAATATATTTCATTCGAGAGTGAAACACAAGATTGACACTCAGGTTAGAAGCTCCAAGGTTAAGACTTTATATGATAGTACACTACCAGTGGCAAAGATGTAGGTTGTCGAAGCTCATGCAGCAGTGACATTACCCATATAATTTCAGATGAAGTGTCAGCCACTACCTTGTACTCAAACTCCGCAGAAGAATGAGCAACTAACTTTTGTTCTTGTAACTAGTGGTCGAGACATAGTCACTTTTATCCCCATCCAATCAACATCGGACAATGCAAGAGGAGTTGTGTCTTTTGTTGTTAGATCTTGTTTCCTAGCACGATATAGGTATAATTGGAGATGGTTCTTTCCTCCTAATATGTTTAGGATTAGCTGGAGATGGTTCTTTCCTCCATGCTATTATTGATGGACATAGTGTGAGAGGAGACGGTTTTCCTCCACATAGTTGTGTTACGAGTACGATTGGCTGGAGGCGGCTTTCCTCCATGCCTTGTGACGTGGTTAATAGTTGACTAGAGATGATTTTTCCTCTATGCCTTTGGATAGCGTTATGATCTTGTTGCTGGAGTTGATGATTCCTCCATGCTGTGTTTTGAGGTTATAGAGTGTTAAAGGTTGATACGCTTGAACGGAGATGTGATACCTCCGATAGAGAGAGTGTCTATACCTCGGCATATGGGTCCGAGAGGATTTGAGAATTGTTCAAGTTTTGGGGTGTGTGATGTAATAGCTAGGATTTTCGAATTCTAATTAATGTTGATTAACTTAATCAGTGATAGTAATTGTCATATAACTCGCGAAGATTGCGTAAGTGTTGAGTATAAGTCCCACCGTTATGTTCTTGGCGTAATTTTGCGCTTATGGTGAAATTTTCACTTTTTCCCCCGGGTAATTATTTTTACCCTCCGGTATTATTTGGAGCATTTGGGAGCTCCAATTAATAAAAATGCAGTTGAGAGAAATGATCAGGGCATCGGACATGTCCTAGATATGAAATAACATGGAAAGGCAAAATGGCCAAAAGAGTCGCTATTTCGTTTCTTAACGGCTAAGAAAGACGGCTTAGGAATACACGTTTTCTGAGGCAATTGTGGGATAATTATCCCTACAATATTCAAGATTTGTTGTTCCAATTTCGAGAAGTTTGGAGAAGGGGGTTCAACCGCCATTGGATCGATAAAAGGATAATTATCGACTTCGTTAAAGGATAATTATCGAATTCACTATAAACAGCGGAAAATCGTTTATTAATTCATTTCCTTTCACGTTTCCTCGTAAAAGCTCTGATTTCTCTCAAACTTCAAACTCAGATCTACTCTCCGTTTCTAATCCGATTTCAATTCCGTTTGAGTTTCTGGATTCCTCTCTTCATTCTCTTCATATCGGTACCAAGTTTCTGCATTTCCGAGCAAATGAAGACCTGGTCGAGCATATATGTCACCAGGACAGTTCCGTCGCTCAGATTCCGGTGAATTTGATGTTGTACATGCGTAGCCTGCGTCGTTGTGATTCCGAATCTTCTTTCAGATCGTCAATCGGGTTAGTAACGAATAAGTTATGAATTTATTCGTTTTCCGTACTGCGATTTGGCCTAAATTGACCTTAGGCTTTTCAAAATGGATAATTAGAAATTTCATTATGATCATTATATTATTCTGGTGTTTATGGGTTGTTTGTTTGATGAAATCTGATGACAGGTGGGTTTAGAAATAGCATGCGGGCAAAACGTTATTCTGGTGAATTTAATTAATTAATTAAAGGTTAATTAATTAAATTAGGATTAAATTTGAGATTGAGGAATACTGATTAGATGCATGCTAGGTGTCAGAATGAGTTGAGAATCATGATGATGTTATGGATATCGGTTATGGCTTTAAGGTTTAGTATGTGTACGAGTATCATGAGATGTTATGTTGAGGATATGTCTTAGGCATTTATGAATGTGTTGAGGATCTGAGGTTTAGATTTGATATATAGGTTGGTTGTGGTTAGTGAGACGAGTCTCCTAACCTTTGCAGTATGTGATTGTGTGTGCCTTGCTATTGCAGGCGTTGATTACTTCCCCAAGGGGAAGTTGTGACGTGGTACAGGTTACGAGTATATTAGGTAAGTCCATAGGACCTACTTAGCGTGCAGTTGTGGATTGTATGATTGTGATGGTTCTGTGTGTTCATATGATTGTGCATTTAAAACCTAAACCGGACTAGGATGACCATTTATTACATTTATTTGGCCCAAGTGTATTATAACGGGCGGTAACCACCGGTCTCCGTCTGCTGGTTAGGAGGAGGTGCCTGGAAGCCAGTAACACAGGGGGACGGGTGACAATCACCCCCAATGCAAACCCCTGTGTTAACGGGGAAAGGAACGAGGTTCTTTAGGTTTCTCGTGTTACAAAAGAAGCTGAATTAGTAATGGAATAACGTAATGAAGGATAATAAATGAATGCGTGTGGCATTGCATGTATGAGATGTTGATGTGTTGTTGTGCTATTACCTTCATGCTTTTCATTGTTGTAGCTAACGGTTTCATACCGTGTTGTAGATGATCTGCAGGTTAGGAATACTGCAGGGTGAGACAGATGGTGTGGCCAGCAGAGGACTTCTGTACATTAGGATGCGCAGGAGATGGGATCTTTTGTATCAGATGTTGTGGTTTGATGTTTTGTACTCGGCTATGAGTTTGTAAACTCTTTTGATGTATCATATACAACTTCTATGTATTTGGTTTTAATCTACCTGTGCCTTGTTGTAAGATCCAGTGAACTTGTTGTCAGGCTAGGGTCAAGATCCATTGTGAGATCCTAGCCCAATGTGACACTCAAAGTCCCGTGGATTTGGGGTGTTACACCAAGAGCTTCACTACAACTTGTAGTGACCGTACCGGCCCGAAATGCCGTCTTACGTGGGTCCTTTCTTTTCTCATCCTTAGCCGGTGACATCCCGACTTCAAGTCGATCATACAAAATATTGTAATCACATGCAACTAGTCTAACGAGCCGTCCACTAAGGTGAATATACCTGTACTTGTAGGTACCATATGCATCTCTCGATAATCAGAGTACAACTTCACCGTCCCGTCCTTTTTCTCATAACCGTACCAGGAAGCCCCATGGAGGACGCTAAGTGAATTCCCAACCACAATACTGAAAGATCCACCTCGTTACCTTACCACATACTAAGATCATAAGCTCAAAGCTTGTAACATTTCTATAGTCCTAGTTATCCAATTCTCGCCACTTTTACCACGTCTTCTCCATGTGAGTCCGGAAACTTTGACTCGCGAAAACACATCCTACGTTTCATCAAAATGAACATACCAGGCATCCTCTTTACATATTTTCCCATTTGCGTAAGGCTACTAGGGAAGCCTCACCTTCCTTTTGATCCACTAGATACCTTTATCATACTCAAACCTTAAAGGTTCTAATCCGCGCCGTTCCTCCATAAGCCAATCCTAAGACCTAAGAATGTCGTGAAAGGGGTCGTTACAAACTCATCCTCGGAGGTCTTATTATAAGTACTTGCTTGAACTCTTTCAACATTATTTGATTTAAGACAAATGCGCTCCCATTGATGTACTTCCTTACTATTGACATTGATCCATCGCGGATACTCCAAGCTCTTGTTTCCGATCCATGATATTCCCACAGTCTAGTTTACTCTTCCCGTCTACACTCATCAATAGACAACCCGCACCTATGCGTTCTCCGTTGTCACTGATCAACTTGTAATTGACCTTCTCAGAAGTCAACGACTTACCATCCTACTACACTTTCCATGTTATCATTCTCATGCAGGCTACCCTCCTCGGGGTACTCCACTTAATCTCCGTTAGTTCCCTCTTCATTCCATGCTCCCTTTGCTTTATAAGATAATTATATCTTCTTGGCCTTTCATACGCCCACTTACATAGGCTTAACTACTCTCCCGTGATGTCTTGTAATTGTGCCTTCTCAACATCTCTAACGTTAGTCATTATCCACTCGTTTTCTCTTGGTTGATGTCTTAAGTCTTTTAATAATTAAAAGCTTCTTGTTGCATTTCTCATCCTCTCGGGATCAACATCTACTCACCATTCCTTCTTCTTGGCGTTTCTTAGCCTTATCATCCTAACGGAAACCGGTCCACTCCACTAAGGAAATTTTACCCTGTGAATCCGCACCTCGCCATTCTTCTCATAAGTCTCGTAAGTCCGAAGATGTCAACCCGCCTGTATCCTAGGAAACTTGACACTTCATCTTCTGGTACCTCCGTAAGCTTAACTTACGGGTCTCTTAATCCTTTCGTCATTTGTTGATCATACTTCTCATCTCGACTCCCGTGCTTAGGACTGTCTAGGGAAAACTTGCCTTAATTGGATCGCCACTTTTGCAATCCTATTCACTTAATATACTTCTTCCGTCTATCGACACGACAATTGGAATGCTCTGTAAGGTTGTTACCTCTAGTTTGCTTCTTCATAACCGCTCCACGTCTTCATGTTGCTTTCTTGTTTGTATTGCTTCCATCTCGATTTCTCTTAAGTTGTCTCGAGTTTTCCTTGTACTTGTTCGTCCTTGTGGTTAATGCCCTTATTAGCCTTCCCATTTTTGCTTTGACATCCTAAAAAAGAGTCTAATGAAACGACCAAGTGTTTGTCCGAACGTGATGCTAAACTCGGTACTTGATCATACTTAACCTCGTATGTACACTATCCTAAGCCAAAAGACGTCGTCCGAGGGGAGGGTATCTTTCTATCATCTGACTACGAAGCCCACAACTCCCATATGATACTAGTGTAACATACATATATATATATACACACACAGATATATATAAATATATATATATATATATATATATATATATATATATATATATTAACGCCATGATACTACTATAACATAAAAAGTCCGTAAACAACTTACAATCCAACATACAACTATAGTCCAAACGCTTAACTAAGATACACCAAGTCCAAAACATCGTAAGTCCACAAATACATATCTATACATATATCATAATCCAATAACTACGTCGTTGAGTTCCACGGAAGGAGTGGTGGTCCCGTACATTCTATCCCAATCCCGATTATCCTCGTGATTTGAAAACGAGATTCATTTTTAAAACTCAAAACCCTTGAGGGTTTTGTTTATTCTCATTTGGCCTGTAGAAGATTGCGAGTGTCATTGTTCTCAACCTAGGGCTCTGATACCATATGGTAACACCCCGAATCCCTGGGACTCAAAGCGTTACGGGCGGAGACCTCACAATGGGTCCCGACCCTTAGCTTGACAACAATTTCACCCGACCTTTCCAACAAGGCACAAATAAAGGCCAATACGGAAAACATTTTAATGCAAGTACAAGCAATTCAAAAATGTAAAGTACAACGTGGAAACTCAGGCGAATCCTCAAAACGACAAAAACTCCATAATCATAAGTATCAAGTCCACAACCTAATCGAAATAGAAATCCATCCCCGTCCTATAATGTACGGTGACCCCGACTGTCTACTCCCCCACCTTACTCGGCAGCATCCCTAACCTGCAGGGCATCTACAACAACCGGTTTAAAACCGTTAGCTAACATTCCAAATATTAGAAGAAACGATAAGGCACAAACACATATATTAAATTAAAACACACAAGCATGCTCACACGGAAGTCCAATTATTATCTTTTCTTTTTACGTTATTCCCTTACTATTTCCAATTATGGTGTGACACGAGAATCACAAGGATCTCGCCCTTATCCCCTTTCACTAAACAGGTTTGGTCCGGATGTGAATCAGCATCACCTGTTGGATTGGTTGCAAGGCACCTCCCAATCACCCCATTTTGGACTGGACAAGCATTCACTACCCGTTATCATACACTTAGGACAAAATAATAAACATGTCCACATCCTAATCCGGTTAGTAGTTATGTCACAATTTACAAAGGCACACACCGTCCACACGTAACAACCAATATGCAAAAGCTAGCTAAGTAAGTCCGTGGACTTACCTCGTTCCAATGCTAAAGTCACACAACCGCTCTTGCTTCCCTTAGAAAGATGCTCACAACCTGCTCACAACAAGGTACGTATCAATAACTCACTCACACTCAAGAAGTCTTAGACTTCCACTCTAATGATCTTTACAAGATCAACCATACTCTCAAGCTAGGATCACATCCTAGACTCAATGATACCAAAAACTCACTCAACATATGTAAGGATCTCACAACAGCCTACTCTCTCACATGATCAAACTCAACATCCAAGATGGAACACACTAGACTAGGAGATGCAACATGCTCATCACACTCGAGTTCAACAAGACTACAAAGATGTTGGAGTGTTGGATGATGAGGGTTGTGATTCATGTGATGATAGGTCATTTCATGCTTGACAAATCTTGCATGCCTCAAAGTGTAGACTCTTTTGGTGTAATACCCGGAATTTTTTATTCAGTTTAATTCCGAAGCAAATCGGACTTCGAGCCGTTGACGGTTTTCCATTTTATCTAGTATTTCTTTCTTCACGAATTTTATCATTTTATGTAGAATTTAATTCACATAAAATGATAAAATTATATCAAGCTCTAATTCTTATAATTATTTATCATTTTATGTAGAATTTAATTCACATAAAATGATAGATTTATATCAAACCCTAGTTATTATAATTCATTCTTATCGATGACTTTAGACGAGATCATGACAAGCTGTGACGAGATCATGACTAAGCTGAGACGAGGCCTTGACAAAGCCCGACAAACCTGTGACAAACTCATTCATGGGCCTGACAAGGCCATGACGAGTTTTGACAAGTTTTTGACAAACTATTCAGCCCATCTTTCTTACAATTATTTCAGCCATCCTTCTTGCAATTGTTTCAGCCCATCCCTTTGCCATGATGGCCCAGCTACCCATAACCCTCCAGCCCACACAGACCTGCTGTCGCCCAGCCATCCTCGCACAGCAGCCCAGCCTGTTTACGAGCCTAGTAGCAGCCTTCTTGCAGCCCGTACAACCCAGTTCACAGCCCACAGCAGCCCACTCTCCTATGCTTCAGCCAGTGCAGCGCCAGCCCACTCCTATGTTTCAGCCAGTGCAGCGCCAGCCCACTCCTATGCTTCAACCCAAAACCTTGCTCATGCTAGCCCAGCTAAACGCTCAGCCCAGGAGGATGTAACAGCCAACCCTTCCTCTCCCTTTTCTTCACAACGTAACCGATGCTGAATTGAAGGAGAGCTGCTGTAACGACTCCTTAATTCACGCAGCATATCCATTCAGCCTGCACGTTTCCTTACACCTCCCTACGTACAAAATCTTGATTTGAAGCAGCCGTTCAAGCGTTCCTGCACACAATAACACAACAACCAACATCCTTCCTCTTCCTACTCTTATATTTGTGCTAGTCGAGTCTCTCTTGTTGGGTAAACACTTCCCCTCCCTTCTCTACATTGCACTCTCTATATATATATGTGCTGATGTGAGCCATTTGAATCCTAGAACCTTTCATAACAGCCATGGAAGATAGCTAGAAGGGCTGGGAATTTTCTGAGTTTTCGGAGGTGACGAACAGTCTACTTGGAGTCACAATTTGGGTAAGTTAGACTCCTCTTTTTTGGCTGGTTTTCGGATATGTCATAGACAGTAGTACATAGTATAACATACTAAAATTTAGGAAGAATCGGAGTTACGGTTTGAGAGTTATTGTGTTCCAAAGTTGACGCCTCATGTAGTTTTTATATATGTGCTGAGTGTTGGGGAAAACAGCAAGTGATGCTGCTTTGTGAGATGGTTTTGAATAAGCTTTTGATCTCCGTTGGGCTTGAATTTTGGATATGATATGGTTGACATATTGTTGTAGAACATATTAAAATTTGCAAGGAAACCAGCGAGTGGTTTGGGATTTATGATTTTTCAAAGATTGAGTCGTAAGCAGTTTTTCTGTTGTGCTGAAATTCGGTTTTGTAAGATAGTTTTAAATAGGATTTTGATCTCTTTTGCGGCTTAATTTTGGATATATTAGAGATAAGATTTTATAGTAGAACATATCAAAATTTGAGATAAATCCAGCGAGTAGTTTAGGAGTTATGATTTTTCAAAGTTAAGACAGTGTGCTGCTTGTTAAGTGTTGTAACCAACTTTAGAAATTTTTGTAGAAGCAATGCTTTAATATTTTTAAGAAATTCTTTCTCCTATGAGTAGATGGGATATCATAGATGATCTAGGGAATTATTTCGGAATTTTTATAAGATTATTCGAATTTTATATTTGAAGCTGTAGTTGGACTTTAGTGACTTTTCGGGAAATAGAAAATGGGTAATTTTTCTAGTTGCTACCTAAAATCATCCTAGGGAGTAGAATATGGTTAGTTAGCCTCAAATTATAATTTAAGTACATATTCTGAGTTTTTGGAAGTTCCGGGACTAAGGGTAAAATAGTCATTTTACCTTAAATAAACACTGTAATAACTTCTACACATAGAATCGTATATCTTAAGAGTTTTAGACTTATAATTATCCAGGGAAATGTGTTGACCCACGTGCCTCCTCTGACAGGCAACTGAGTTCTGCACTTACGGATTTAGTGGTGGTTAAGAGAGTCGAGATTTGATTCTGGTAAGTCCACGGACTTACTTAGCTGGCTTCTTGTATGAGTGTAATGTGTATGAGTGGTGTTTGTTAGTTATGATAAACAACGAAACCGGATTAGGCTGACTTTATTATTTACGTAATTGACCCAAGTGTATGATAACGGGTTGTGACATCATCTGCCTAGCTCTTGCGAGAGTCTAGGAGGTTCCCTGCGACCAGCCCAGTCCGGTAGACGGTCAGATGCATTAGTACCAATCCGCGTTGGTAAACGGGGACAGGGGCGAGGTTTGGGAATCCCTCGTGTCACAAAATAAGTATCATTAGTAATGACCTATTACCTAATTAAAGATTATAAAAGGATTGAGTGTTGCATGTTGATTGTGTATGATGTGTGATTGCGCTTTTACCTTTATACTTATGCATAGAATGTTAGCTAACGGTTTTATACCGCTTGTAGATGCCTTGCAGGTTAAGACAGTTGTAGAGAGATCCGGAGGGAATGGTCAGCCGGGTCCACGTACTCATTTAGTTGGGAACGAGGTTGTTTTATATACTTCATATGCGTCGTTTTAGTACCTTTGATTTGTAAGGCTGATACATATTTTTCATGTGTATATTGTTTAAAGTTTTCAAATGTTTTTAATACTTTTGTGCCTTGTTGTAAGATCCAAGTTAAATTGTTGTCAAACTAAGGTCGGGACCCATTGTGAGGTCCTAACCAGTAGCTCCCCGAGTTCTCAGAATTTGAGGTGTTACATTTGGATTGTGGATCCATACATTGATACGCGCTTTGTTAGTTTGAGTAACCTATGATGACACAAGGTTTGGATTTTGGTTGTAGTCTGTGATCAGTGTGTGGCCTAATCCATGGAAAACATAAAAATCTAAAAGACCTTAGCTTCATATAATTCGGATAGGATTTTGTAAGAAGAAAGTATGGCAAATTATATTGTAGAGTAGGAGAAGGTAACCGATTGATCAATAAGTTGCCATAAACATGGCAAGTGGCCAATGATCGAGGGGCATTCTTGAGTAAGTGAGTAAGGGGAGACCCATTTCAACTACATGTTGGCGTTCCTTTTGAATAACCCATTGTGTTTGGGAGGGTGAGGTGGTGTTGTAAGGTGTGTGATCCCAGATTCGCCAAGGAAAGTTTTAAGAGACACATATTCACCCCCATTGTCTGAATAGAAAATTTTGATCTTGTGTTTGAAAAAAATGTCAACTAGAGATCTAAATCGATTAAAAATCCAGTTTGTCTCTTATTTATTTTCATTGGGTATATGCAAGTGTATTTGGTTTAGTGATCCATGAATAAGACATAATACTTATACCCATAAAAAGACATCACATGAGAGCTTCATACATCACTAAATATGACTTCCAGGAGTGTAAGACACAATAGAAGATGAATGAAATGGAAGTTTGTGACATTTATTCATATTGAATGAACTACAATGTTTTTTTATGGTAAATGGAACAAGCAAGATTAAAACTTTTATTCAAAAAATTAAACACCTATGTGGAGGGATGACCAAACTTGTGATGCATGGATGGTGGCGTGACTCAAACTGTTGTATTAACTCAAGGATTTGATTGAGGCCATATGTAAACACCATCTATACAAGAACCCCTAAGGAGAGTTGTGTTGGACTTGAGGTCCTACACATAAAAGCTATCAGATATGAAGACAACGACATAGGAAGTTTCATTAGTGAATACATATTAATTTATTTTGGAATATAAACTTTTATACAAATAATTTTGTTATAAAATGACTATTTTGTGTTCAAAATTGCCTTTTTTTTGGAAAATGTATTCAAGAAAATTAAAGGAAAGTTAGATGAGAATAATTACTTGTTGTTAGTGCATCTTGTTACAGTTAAGGCTGTGTACACCCGGATGGCACAAAAAATTACGATATGGTCCGATCCTTGACCATACCAATCAAATCTAGTCCAATATTGATAGGAAAAATAAAGCTTACACACCATATGTTATGGGTCGGGAGATAGTATGAGAAGGGTGTCAAAGAGTGTCATTAGAGGTGATATTTTTCGGGTTCAAGCCAATTTTTTGCGTTTGTCTAGGTTGGATCCGGGCCAAGCCTGCACCCTTGTCCATACCCGTTCGACAACCCGAACAATGTACTTAGGTGGGTGTTCCCAATATGTCATCCCTACCTAGATATGTATGACTAGCATTCCTCTGCAATGGTAACATACTGATATTTTATGGACAATGGCTAGGGGTGTGGGGGTTCCTATTATTGTGAATCCCAAGACCTTGAAATTTAATCGCGGAAAATTTGCTCGTATTTGTGTGTACATTGATCCTACAAGGCCTCTCAAGAAGGTTTTCAATATTAACAAGATTTGTTGTCCAATCGAATATGAGGGATCTTCTTTAAGTGTGAGAGATATATTCATTATGCTTCTCAATATGCTTTTATGGAGTCCGCTTCTCTGGGTAGTGTGTGTAAGATCCCAGTTTTCACCTTCACCTCCACCGCGGTGAAGGAGGCCGCCCCTGTGGCCTTGGTTTGTGTCACCGCCCCCGTGGTGACAAGGGGCCGCCCCTACGGCTGAGACGATCCGCCCCTGCGGATCCACTGCAGATCATGCCCGATCTGTTTTCGTTCGTTTTATCTTCCTTTTGTAGATAAAATATCCGATCTTCTATCTTATGGGTCGGCTTCCTTATCTTCTTCTTAACCCTAGACGTCCTTTCCATCTATCTTTCCAGCCTCTTCTATATAATCCCGTCTTTTCTTCTTTTTCCCGTTTCTTGATTACGTCTTCTCCAACCCTAGTGTGCTGTAGCCTTGCTTCATGTGACCTTGCTGAACGTGTAAGTTCTTCCTCCCTTGTTCTTCATCACGTTCATGTGTTGCTGCACCTTGCTTCTCTTCTGTTTTGTTTCTCTCTTCCTTTCCTCTTTTCTTCTTCTCCAAGAATCAAGATTGATCATTGATTCTTGTGGAGCATTCCGTTGATGATCCTTTGATGTTCACAAGCTCCCTTGGTTGAATTGTGTAGTGTGAAAGTGATGGAAGTAAAAGTGTTGGCCTTTGTCGTGGTTTTGTTGTCATCGAGGCGTCGACAAACACCTTTGTCGAGGATCCGCCTCCGCGACTGTACAGAGCCGCCCCTGCGGATTTCCTCCCTGCCACCATTGCGCTTTTACCCAGCCGCCCCCACGGTTTCTTCTGCAGTAACTCCCGTTCTTGGGAGTTGCTTCCTTCCTTGCTTTCTTCGTTCCTTTCTTGGTTTCTTCTGGATGTTCCTTGACCCCTGAGTGTTCTGTAAGACTAAGGTTGAGACCTTAGCTTGTGGAGATCTCTTGGAGATCTTTGAGGCTAGAAGTTATAGACTTCTAGCAATCGTGTCATTCCTGATTCGTAATGCTTGTGTGAACAGGCTTTCTTTGCTCATTTCTTAAGGGAAACTGAGCCGTTTTCTAAGTGTTTGCTGAGTTCTCAGTTACATTCGTGTGAGGTAAGTCCCTTGGACTTACTTAGCTTCATTCCGTATATCCGTTTGATTGTATTGGCTTGTTTGTGTTGTTTATCTTGTTATAACTGATAATCGGAATAGGATTCACCCTTGTTATACCTTAATTGGCCCAAGTGTATTATAATTGGGCGGTGACCGCTTGTCCATTTCAGAATGGAGAAACTGGAAGTGATCTTGCGACTAGTCCAACAGGTGACAAAGGGATGCATCCGCTCTATTCGTGTTGTTGAAAGGGGACAAAGGCGAGACCTAGCGATTCTCGTGTGACAACACAAGCGAATTAGTAATTGGATAACCTAATGAAAGATAATAACCGGTTGTTATGTGAGCATGCTGATAGCATGAATTATAGTCTAGTTTTTGGGGTTTGTTTGGACGTTTTATCTTTCATAATCTGCATGTTTGTATGTACATTATGTGATTTTACTACCATTTCATCTACCTTTGCGAGAATCGAGGTCTACACCTAGTTTCGTTGTAATTGCAGGCAATATGGTACGTTTTGCATCAAAAAGGAGCAGAAAGGAGTCATGAGTCATTTGGAACTACATCCAGGGAGCATAGCCATGGATTGAAGATTCACTTTGGAGCAGATTCGAGAGATTTCACATTCTGTCGTGAGTCACCTCGGTTGACCATTGATTCACCTCGACCGAGGTGATCCAGGGACGCCGACTCGACCGAGGCGAACACCTAGGACGCGGCGAGAATATTTTATTCTTGGAAGAGATCTTTTAAATTTGGAAAGTGATCTTATATTTTTGGGCTTGGCTTCTGGAAGGAAGGAGATATGCAGAATATATATTTTACCTATATTTATGGGATAATATCTTCTTAAGATTTATTATCTTTGGAGGTTTATTTTTCCTATAAAAAGGGTTGGATTTCCACAATTCCGACATCACGCTATACCGTCGATCAGGGTTTACACACGCAGCAGCCGCAGTATACTCCAATTTGGGAGTTTTCGAAGAACCTTTTTGAAGGTTGAAGGAAGATTGAAGACCATAGCTTTTATAGCTTTTTGAAGGGTTTTGTAAGATTGTCTTCAATTCCCTCAATTGTTGTCTTGTCTTTTTGGATTATTATCCAAGGAACGCTTTGTTGTGATATTTGATTCAGTTATTGAAGTCTTTTCATTAAATCCTTCTTTGTTCAAATATTCACCTTCTTCCCATATATTTTAATACTTTCATTATGATGATGAGTGGCTAATTTCCTTGTGTGATTCTAGGGTGATTAGCTGAAGGTTGTGGGAAAAACAATGATAGAATAATCTTAGATTCCAGTAGGATCCTGAAAGTTCGAGTCTTTAACCTTAACCCTAAGCATCTCGTTCGATTGATGAACATCTCGGCCGGGGTGGAATTCTTCTGACCGAGGTGACTTATTCGACCTAAAACAGAAAGTTAAGTGTTAGAGTTTGCTAAATCCTATTCTTATTTCACCTTCCTGGTTCAATGCAAGCTTAGGATGAGACTTACCCGGTAATTCCTTAGTTTGTTTACCAACGATCATAAGTGTAGGTAATAAAGGTTTATCCTTTATTGGGGTTTGAGTGTGCTTCCATCCCATCTTTGTGAGTTAGCCTGAGACTTACCCGGTAAAGGTTGATTCTATTCCCTTAGATGGTGTGTTAGTTTGAGGTTATAGTTCTTTATCTTGATTCCTTGAGACTTACCCGGTAATAGGAGTTACGGTTTAGGATTAGTGTGTAGTGAGACTTACCCGGTGATCTACTCCACTTTAGCAACACCTTCCCCACGCAAAAATCTCAGCTTTGTCCGCTTATCTATGGATCTTGAGTTGGAACCACAACTTGATGCTTTAATCCCTAGAATTGCATGTTTGCTTAATTGACTTCTTATTCATCTTTGATTGTGTTAAATTGCTCTTGTGGTTAGTATTGACATTAGCATACCGTATTGACTCCGTTTCACCGAGTCCCTGTGATCGACCCCTGGAATTTTCTTGCTTTTACTACGATTGACCCGTACACTGCGGGTTCGCATCCTTGTTTTAAGCTTAAGTCTAGGGTTATAAATTTAAAGCTAGCACACACCGTTTGGAGCGAACAAGTTTTTGGCGCCGTTGCCGGGGACTTGGTCTAGACCGAGCCGGTACGGTTTGCTCTTGGGGCGCTTGCCCCTGTTGCTACTAACTACTCTTTCTATGAGTTTTGTAGTTTTCAGGATTTCCGATGACTACATTTGATCCAGCCTGGATAGCAAGACAAAGTGCTAGGGCGGACCATTATGAATACTTGGAGGAAAAGTACTCCTTCTATTGGTTCAACAATGAATGGGAAAGAGAAGAGGCCATTCAACATGAACTTGCGATATGGGATGAGAAGAATGTCCCTAAAAACATTTATGAGCAACCTTTTGAAGACTCTCTCGAATCAAGATTGGAGAAGTTGATGAAGAAGGTGGAGGAGCTCAAGGAAAGCACCCTATCCTATGCTAAGCCGGAAGAAGAGCATAAGGAAGTGTTGCACGTTCCAAGCATTCCCCCAATCAAACCAGAAATTTCTCCTGAAACTTCTGAGGAAGAGGAGGATATGGAAGATTTCGATCCAACTGTTGAGACCTCGGCCGAGGTGGAAGAGATCTCGACCGAGATGGAAGAAGAATCTGCAAAATCAGAAGTGGAAGATGCAGAGAACCTTGGCCAAATTACTGAGATTGTGGTCAAGGTGGAAGAAAGACCAGCAGAACTAAGAGAGATTTCGTGGGTGGATTATCAACCCAACACGAAACTTGTCTCAAGCTTTGGAGAACTTTACAAGGTACATTCTCTTACTCCATTCGAATTCCCTATTAAAATTTCTGAATTTTTCAGGAAAGCACCGGAGAGTTGGAGGTCTCTTCCGAAAGAACCTCCTAAGATCAAGATGAAATCTCTCTTGAAATTGTTGGAGAAAGATGCTCCTTGGATTATAAGGAGTGAAGTTAACAAGCGCTTCACCGCTAAGGCAACGAAGTGTTATTTGTTCAAGTATGGGGTCCCTCGCATGCTCAGGACCCTGTACCATCCCCAAGCTATAGATGGGGAAGCTGCTATGATTCTCGAGAAACTATTTTCTCGATCAAGGAAAGGATGGGACGCAAGGCTAGATTATGTCCCATTGAAGTGCAGGAAGTCTAGAAGGATTCCGGTGAGAATCAAACCGTACAAGCTTGTACGTGGGAGATCTTACCATTTGCCGGTGAAATTAGGAACCGGAACCTTTTTGGAAGAATTTTATGATGGATGTGATGAGCACTCCATGGTGTTCAAGGTACATTGAGTAATTCTATGGAGAAGGGTCCAGCTAGCGACCTTAAACCAAGCGCTTCTTGGGAGGCAACCCAAGGTATTGCTTTCTTCTCCCTTTTCTAGTTTAGTTTAGATAGTTGCTTTGTTTTTGTTTTCCTCTAGACAACAACCAGGTATTCCAAAAGGAAGGATCACAGTTCAGGAGCTACACTAGAAGAACGAAGTTTCGAGAGTTTTCGAAAACGATTTTTGCGTTACTTATCTGGATATGATCTCAGTGAAGATCTTGTTTACTGACTGGTTTTAAATTCTTTATATGTTTGAAATGTTTTATGATATGATTAAGTTGCTAAATGCTTTGTTTGAAATTATTGGCATGTTTAATATTTTGTTTTTATCCAAATTATGTTGAATTTGAAGGTTGACACCGCAGCATAAGTTCTCTCACGTTCTTCTTGGAAAGACCAAGGCAATTCATTCTTCTTCTTCTTCTTCTTCTTGATCATGCTTAGCCCCTCATATACATATTGCCTCCCTTTACCTATCCGGGAATTTGGAAGCAAGCGAAGTGGTGAAAGCAAGTTAAAGTTGAGAAGTGGCTGAAAGTGAAAGTCTTAGAAAGCAATAATAGGTTTGGGGAAGTCAATCATGAAGATGAGTAACTCGGCACCATTCACATAGCCGGGTGTTTGTGTCTTGCCAAAGTCGGATTGAGCGATATTCCTAACGGGTCATGGTATGTGCATCAAGGGTTTGATGCATCTCGAGAAATTGATGATTGCTGATTTCCTAGGCTTCGGTTATTGTGCACCTCTGTCCATGCATCCCAAAAAGTAAAGTAAAAAAAGGAAAGTGTGAGATAAGCAAAGCTTATTGGTGGAAGATGTTGCAAGTCGAAGTGAAAGTAAAGTTCATCCTTTTCCCGGATTCTAGCACCACATTACCTTACACACATCCCTACCCTACACGTTTCTTGACCTTTTCTTTTGGGAAGCCCTTGAGACCTTGAGCTTGTTGATTGACTTAGCGGTTTAAACTGGATTATACATGATTAATTTTGATAATTATGATTTATTATGCATTCTATGATTTTATGCAAAGATGAACAACTTTCTTATATTTATAAAATGTTTTGATCATATTGAGTTTTTAATTTCAGGAAGTATTCTCTTAGAGTGATCTATGATAGTTGCACATCATAAAATATTTTTGAAAGACTTTTTCATTGATTTTCTTGACTTATAATCCATTCTATCTTGATTTCTATATGAGGAACTTGCTTGGGGACAAGCAAGGGCTAAGTATGGGGTATTTTGATAGCATGAATTATAGTCTATATTTTGGGGTTTGTTTGGACGTTTTATCTTTCATAATCTGCATGTTTGTATGTACATTATGTGATTTTACTACCATTTCATCTACCTTTGCGAGAATCGAGGTCTACACCTAGTTTCGTTGTAATTGCAGGTAATATGGTACGTTTTGCATCAAAAAGGAGCAGAAAGGAGTCATGAGTCATTTGGAGCTACATCCAGGGAGCATAGCCATGGATTGAAGATTCACTTTGGAGCAGATTCGAGAGATTTCACATTCTGATTGTGAGTCACCTCGGTTGACCATTGATTCACCTCGACCGAGGTAATCCAGGGACGCCGACTCGACCGAGGCGAACACCTAGGACGCGGCGAGAATATTTTATTCTTGGAAGAGATCTTTTAAATTTGGAAAGTGATCTTATATTTTTGGGCTTGGCTTCTGGAAGGAAGGAGATATGCAGAATATATATTTTACCTATATTTATGGGATAATATCTTCTTAAGATTTATTATCTTTGGAGGTTTATTTTTCCTATAAAAAGGGTTGGATTTCCACAATTCCGACATCACGCTATACCGTCGATCAGGGTTTACACACGCAGCAGCCGCAGTATACTCCAATTTGGGAGTTTTCGAAGAACCTTTTTGAAGGTTGAAGGAAGATTGAAGACCATAGCTTTTATAGCTTTTTGAAGGGTTTTGTAAGATTGTCTTCAATTCCCTCAATTGTTGTCTTGTCTTTTTGGATTATTATCCAAGGAACGCTTTGTTGTGATATTTGATTCAGTTATTGAAGTCTTTTCATTAAATCCTTCTTTGTTCAAATATTCACCTTCTTCCCATATATTTTAATACTTTCATTATGATGATGAGTGGCTAATTTCCTTGTGTGATTCTAGGGTGATTAGCTGAAGGTTGTGGGAAAAACAATGATAGAATAATCTTAGATTCCAGTAGGATCCTGAAAGTTCGAGTCTTTAACCTTAACCCTAAGCATCTCGTTCGATTGATGAACATCTCGGCCGGGGTGGAATTCTTCTGACCGAGGTGACTTATTCGACCTAAAACAGAAAGTTAAGTGTTAGAGTTTGCTAAATCCTATTCTTATTTCACCTTCCTGGTTCAATGCAAGCTTAGGATGAGACTTACCCGGTAATTCCTTAGTTTGTTTACCAACGATCATAAGTGTAGGTAATAAAGGTTTATCCTTTATTGGGGTTTGAGTGTGCTTCCATCCCATCTTTGTGAGTTAGCCTGAGACTTACCCGGTAAAGGTTGATTCTATTCCCTTAGATGGTGTGTTAGTTTGAGGTTATAGTTCTTTATCTTGATTCCTTGAGACTTACCCGGTAATAGGAGTTACGGTTTAGGATTAGTGTGTAGTGAGACTTACCCGGTGATCTACTCCACTTTAGCAACACCTTCCCCACGCAAAAATCTCAGCTTTGTCCGCTTATCTATGGATCTTGAGTTGGAACCACAACTTGATGCTTTAATCCCTAGAATTGCATGTTTGCTTAATTGACTTCTTATTCATCTTTGATTGTGTTAAATTGCTCTTGTGGTTAGTATTGACATTAGCATACCGTATTGACTCCGTTTCACCGAGTCCCTGTGATCGACCCCTGGAATTTTCTTGCTTTTACTACGATTGACCCGTACACTGCGGGTTCGCATCCTTGTTTTAAGCTTAAGTCTAGGGTTATAAATTTAAAGCTAGCACACACCGTTTGGAGCGAACAAGTTTTTGGCGCCGTTGCCGGGGACTTGGTCTAGACCGAGCCGGTACGGTTTGCTCTTGGGGCGCTTGCCCCGTTTCATCTAACCACTCTACTTGAGTGACGCTCTTTGCTGGTTCTTTCTTAGGTACATGCGAAGAACCCGCGCTGGGAAGGAAATCGTTCCTTACGATCCCGAACCAGAAAAGACATACAAGCGACGCTTAAGAGAAGCGAAGATGGCCCAACAAGACGATCACGATCTTGCGGCCCAATTGAGAGAGACGCAGGAGCTGCTACGTCTCAGTAAAGAAGAGCTAAGGCAAGAGAAAGAAGAGAATCATGCCAGGACTGCAGCAATCGAAGCTGAGATTGCAGCCATACGAGATCAGATTCTACTTCGACCGAGGGAAGATCCTCCTGTTGATCCTCGACCGATGCAGAATCCAGTAGTAGATCCTCGACCGAGGCAGATTCCAGTACCTGACGCCCCGGCCGATGTACTCCCACTTCGGATACCAGTCCGAGATGTTCTTCTTGCAGGAATCCCGCAAACCCTAGGTCAAAGGATGGACCCTAATCAACAGTTGAGGCGTCCAGGGGTGAACCTAGGAGATCCAGCGGATCATGACTACAAACTTCGACCACAAGTTCTATCTATGATTCGCCAATGTCAATTCGGAGGGCTAGAGAAGGAGTCGCCGCATCAACATCTTCAAAACTACGAGATCTTGATGGAGACCTTGCGACCTTCTAGAATTGAAAATAACAACTACAAGCTAAGACCTTTTTACTTTTCTTTAAAAGATAGAGATCTTACTTGGTATCAATCTCTTCCTCCAGGAAAAATTAGCACATGGGAGGAGATGACTACAGAATTCCTAACCAAATTCTTTCCCCCCTCAAAGACTGCTGAAATGAGAGGGAAGATCAATGCTTTCATCATGAAGGACAAGGAGAGCTTGTCCAAATCTTGGGAGCGGTTCAAGGATATCCTTTTGGATTGCCCACATCATGGGATTCCAAAGATCGAGTTGTTGGAGATCTACTTCAAAGGGCTGGACGGAAGCACCCAGTTCAATCTCCAACTACTCTCCGCCGGTACCTTCATGGACATGGCGATTGATGATGCATGGGACTTCATTGAGAAGCAAGCCTTGCACATGGAGAAGTATACCCACCAAGGAGCCGAAGGTGGAGTAAAAAGAGTCAACTTTCAAGAGACTCAACCCAACAACAATCAACTCACATCATTGAAGAATGACGTGAAGCAATTGAAGGAGCTCTTGATGGCTCAAACTAAGAAGGAAGAGCAAGGGCAAAGGAGCAACAACAACAACAATAACGGGTACCGTAACAACAACAACGGACCCCGAAACAACAACTACAACAACAACAATAGAGGATCCGATAGCAACAACTGGAGGGCGAATAATCAAAACCACGGTAACAATTATTCAAACTCCAACTCTAATGATTCCTCTAATCCTTTCCTCTCTTCTCCTTCTTCTTCTTCTACTCCATTGAAAAGCCAAGGGCAAGGATCAAGTTCGTCTCAGCCAGAAAAGAAAGACGCAGTTCTGGAAGCAATCTTGATCAAGCTTAACGTTATGGAGAATTCTATGACTTCATTTTCGAGGGCCCAAAAGTCCCTTGAACAACAACTTGCTAATAGGGCGAATGAAGCGCCAAGAGATCCAGGGAAGCTTCCAGCAAAGACGGAAACTAACCCTAAGGGCCAGTGCATGGCCATAACGACGAGGAGTGGACTTAAAACTGCTGATCCAGTACCTCGCTCGACGCAGACCACCTCGGTCCGGATCCAGTCGAAGAACACCTCGACCGAGATGCCAACCGAGGCGGAGCAACAGAAAGTGGGAGGAACGACAGAAACTTATGTTCCACCTCCTGCATATAAGCCACCACTTCCATTCCCTCAATCCAGAGCCAGAGCACATCTAGACAAGCACTTCGGTAAGTTTCTTGACTTGATGAATAAGCTACATATTAATATTCCTTTCCTTGATGCTATTTTAGGTATGCCCGCCTATGGGAAGTTCTTAAAAGAGATCTTATCAAGGAAGAGGAAGCTGGAGGATGTTGGTGAAGTTAGGATGACGTCTAAGTCTTCGGAGCTAATCAAAATCATGAAGGAGAAGATGCCACCTAAATTGAGAGATCCCGGCTCATTTTGCATTCCCATTCAAGTTGGGGATGTCACTTGTGAAGCCCTTTGTGATCTAGGAGCCAGCGTGAGCATCATTCCGCTGGAGCTATGCACTAAGATCGGTCTTGGAGAGCCCAAGCCGGTCAAGATTCGACTTTACATGGCGGATCGCTCCATCACCCATCCCGTGGGCATTTTGGAGGACGTTCCGGTCAAGTTAGGTAACTTCTATCTACCTATAGATTTTGTCGTACTTGACATTCCCGCAGATTATCCTGTTCCTATCATTCTCGGGAGGCCATTTCTAGCAACTTCGGGTTGCAATGTGGATTGCAAGAACGCCAAGTTGAAATTCAACGTTGGTGGCGATGAGGTGGAGTTGGTGAGCTCTATCCTTATTAACGATCCACTCGAAAGAGTTATTAGCTTCAGTTTAATGGAGGAAGGTATAGATGCTTCTTGTGATGCAGATATACGGAGCTTGAAGGCACTGGAAGAGGATCCAGGAGCTAAAACTGAGAAGCTAGTCCAGGAGACGAAGATCTCCAGTCTCGGTTCCAGTAGCAGTACCTCGACCGAGGCACTTTCTGGACGGAGCGAGGCGTCTGAAGAACACCTCGGTCAACGCCTTTGCGCCTCGACCGAGGTCGACAGCGAGACGATTCAAACTGAGATTGCATTTAGTCCAGTTTCTGACACCACTCCACTGGAAAGAGGAAGCACAGATCCCTCTCAGAAAGCACCCCCAGTTGTGGAGCTTAAACAACTCCCTAGTCACTTGAGGTATATCTTTCTTGGGCCGGATTCTACTTATCCCGTTATTGCTAGTGCTTCCCTCTCCGATTCTGAATTATCTAAGCTAATGCATGTCCTGAGAAAGCATCGAAAAGCCATAGGTTACACCACAGATGATCTTATTGGCATTAAACCTTCTTTCTGCATGCATAGAATTCTAATGGAAGATAATCATAAGACTTCACGGGAACCTCAAAGACGGTTAAATCCGATCATGAAAGAGGTTGTGAAGAAGGAAGTTCTTAAGTTGTTGGATGCAGGTATTATTTATCCTATCTCGGACAGCAAGTGGGTTAGCCCGGTGCATGTCGTTCCGAAGAAAGGAGGGATGACCGTTGTGACGAATAAGAACAACGAGTTGATCCCAACAAGGACCGTTACGGGCTGGAGAGTTTGCATCGACTATAGGAAGCTGAACACGGCGACTCGGAAGGATCATTTTCCGCTTCCCTTCATTGATCAAATGCTCGAACGGTTAGCCCAACATTCACACTTTTGCTACTTGGACGGCTATAGTGGATTCTTCCAGATTCCTATCCATCCGGATGATCAGGAGAAAACCACTTTCACTTGTCCATGGGGGACGTTTGCCTATCGGAGGATGCCATTTGGATTGTGCAATGCACCAGCTACCTTCCAGCGATGCATGATGGCTATCTTTTCCGAGTACATAGAGGAGATCATGGAGGTATTCATGGATGATTTTTCTGTATATGGTTCCTCTTTTGATGATTGCCTATCTAACCTTTCTCTAGTGCTTAAAAGATGTGAAGACACTAACCTTGTTTTGAATTGGGAGAAGTGTCATTTTATGGTTAATGAAGGCATTGTGCTAGGACACCTCGTTTCTAATCGAGGTATTGAGGTCGATCGAGCTAAGATCGAGACTATTGAGAAACTCCCTCCTCCTTGTTCTGTTAAAGGTGTGAGGAGTTTTCTCGGGCATGCAGGTTTCTACAGGAGATTCATCAAGGACTTCTCCAAGATTTCTAAACCTCTAACAAACCTCTTGAATAAAGATGTTGTTTTTGAGTTTTCGCAGGAGTGTCTTGATGCTTTTTACAGGATTAAGGAAGCGTTGATCTCCGCTCCCATTATCCAGCCTCCTGATTGGACCTTACCCTTTGAGGTCATGTGTGACGCTAGTGATGTAGCCGTAGGAGCGGTGCTTGGACAGAAGAAGGATGGACGGACCACCGCCATCTACTATGCTAGCAAGACGCTAGATGAAGCACAACGCAACTACGCTACCACCGAGAAGGAGTTATTGGCGGTTGTATATGCTTTCGAGAAGTTTCGTTCCTATCTAGTAGGGGCGAAAGTCATTGTCTACACCGACCATGCGGCCATTCGTTACTTGTTGGCGAAGAAGGATGCCAAGCCGCGCCTTATTCGATGGATTCTCCTGCTTCAAGAGTTTGATCTAGAGATCCGCGATAAGAAGGGATCCGAGAACTCCGTTGCGGATCACCTCAGCCGGCTACCGGAATCTTCCCGCGAGACGGATAACCCACCCATAGACGACTCATTCCCCGATGAGCACTTACACTTGTTGGAGCGTTTGATGGAGCTACTTACTTCACCCCACGATAGAGGTGAAGTATGGGGTGAGGGAACCTCCCACCTCCTTTGAGACGCATCATGGTCCAGCTAGCGACCTTAAATCAAGCGCTTCTTGGGAGGCAACCCAAGGTATTGCTTTCTTTTCCCGTTTTCTAGTCTAGCTTAGATAGTTTTTGTTTTTGCTTTGCTTTGCTTTGTTTTTGGCGTTCTGGACAGACAACAGGAAAAAGAACATCTGGAAGGACAGAAGTTCGAGATTCTGAGAAGACAGAAGCACCTCGGTCACTGTCAGAGCACCTCGACCGAGTTGATTCTTGAAGCAACCGAGGCGACTAGGGTTTCTGCAGAACCGCCTCGGTCCATACCACCTCGGTCCAGTCGAGACCATCTCGACCGAGGTGACAGCAGATCCAGTAACAGTATAAAAGGGGGAAAAATTACATTTTCACTTTTTTTTACCCTCCTCGACCGCGGCGGACAGAAGCACCTCGCTCACCTCGTTTCTTGCTCGTTTTCAACAATTTCTACTTCCAAACCGAGATTGAAGGATAGAGGAGTCGATTGCAACTACAGATCTGCAAGAAATTTGAGCGTTTCGACCGAAACGAGGTAAAAACGTTCGAAAACCTAAACTCGTTCGTTTACTGATATTTGGGCTTTGGTTGCCCTTGATTCTGTTGAGGAAACCTTTAAGTACCCCTTAGGAAGCATCGGTAGTGATTTTTGGGGGAAAAGAACTGAAAATCAGAGAGTTGAAATCGCACTGCCTTCGCCTCGGTCCAGTCGTTCTGCACCTCGGTCGAGGTGATTCTTGGAGTTTGTCAGCCGACCGAGGTAGTCTGACAGTGTGTTTAAAAAAAAATGAGTTCAGATCGTCGATTAGCTCTTAGAGATAGATCCTCCCCTTCCCCTTCTCCTTCCTCATCCCGTCCCTACCGCCCGGTTATCCACGAGAGATGCCGGGTAGACTATGAGAGAATAGCTGGCCGTCCAGTCATCGCACCACGATTTCTGGATGTGTCAGCTTTTGACTGCCTAGGGTTAGATGCTGACCTTAGGAGGATGATAGCTACTGTCGGGCTGGATCAGTTTACTGAGATCCGAGCCCCAGCCTACCAAGAGCCGACACTCGAGTTTGTTAGCTCCTTCTCCTACCTCCCCACAGACCGTTCTGTGAAGTACCGGTTGATGAACCGGAACTTCATAGTTCCTTTAGAGATATGGAGAGAGATTTTTGGCTTTCCTGACCGCACAGCTGTAGACTTCCCCTCCCGATCCGTAGCTAGGGAGTTCTGGGGACAGATAGCCCACATTACTGAGCACGCAGACAGGTGGCGCCCTGGAGATTCCAGGGAGAAGGTCATCTTTCATCCGGCCTTCAGACTTGCTCACAGGATTTTCAGCGAGACGCTTCTGGCGCGTACTGAGACGCCCCAGAAGGTCCGACAAGGAGAGCTCTTTTCGCTTTACTGCATGGTTACAGGAGGTTTCCCGGACTTTGGCTTGCTCTTGGCAGAGGATCTGCACAAGATCAAGGCCAAAGCAAAGGGAGACATTTGCTGCGGAGGTCTAGTCACCCACATCGCTACCTACCACGGGATGGACCTCAGCGTTTGCACGTTGGCGGCGGCTCCGAAGCCGCTGGGATTGCAGGAGATGATCACACGGAGGATTCTAGTTCCCCGTGGGTTGACCACTCCATACGTCGCCATGCCTTGGGAGCGGACTGCACCTCAGGGCATCCGCTGGTCTGCACAGTTCACAGTCTTTGATCCA
The DNA here is from genome assembly GCA_033239045.1 of Fagopyrum esculentum. NCBI lineage: Eukaryota > Viridiplantae > Streptophyta > Magnoliopsida > Caryophyllales > Polygonaceae > Fagopyrum > Fagopyrum esculentum. Next base: position 66,796,735 of record BSUD01000002.1, on the reverse strand, counting down.
CATTTCTGGCAGACAACATGGGATACACTGATAGAGGATCACAGAGAGGCAGCAGCTGCCCCTGCTGCAGCTGAGGAGGAGGCAGAGGATGAGGATGACGACGATGATGAGACAGTGGATGAGAGAGGAGGCGGCGTCCCGATGGACACAGGGACAGATACAGCTGGGACGAGCGCGCCACCTATTATTGATTTAGATGATGAGGAGGACACTGAGCCGGCGCCAGCTGAGACTTCTCCGGTCCAACCTGCTAGACGCAGGAGGCGGGGAGTGAGGGATAGGGCTGCACACCGACGGATCGATGACCTGACGGATCAGGTTATCGACTCATATGCTGCACTTTCGCTGGATATCCGCGAGATGCAGGAGCGTCAACATCATCAGCACATGATGGCTCAGCTACAGTTTGAGCGTATCATGGGCCATCCCTATGATCCGACTCAGTTCCCCTACATACCACCACCACCACCGGATCGAGACTACTGAGGAGCTGCAGGGTTTTATTATTATATTTTTATGCAGTTCGGCTTTTATCCGGTGAGTTCTCCTGTTTAGACTTTTATTATACCCACTGGGACAGTGTGTCTCAAGTATGGGGTGTTTGTTATTTGACTATGTGGCTACCTTTGATGTATTCGACACTTTTGATGTATTTTATTTATCGGATATTTTCATATTTATGCTTCACTTGCCTTTATATGATTATCTGATATTACATGCATACCTACAGATTATTTGATTGAGAAAAACGTCGAAACCGAACCGAAAAAAAAAAATAAAAAATTGGTTTTAAAAAAAAAAAATTTTTTGACCTCGACCGGGGAGATTCTGGCGAAACGAGGTATTTCACCTCGGTTGAACCAAGAACATCTCGACCGAGGTGGCGTAACAGAAAGTTTTCGAAAACGATTTTGTGTTACTTAGCTGGATATGATCTCAGTGAAGATTTTGTTTACTTACTGTTTTTAAATTCTTTGTGTGTTTTAAAGGTTTTATAATATGTTTAAGTTGCTAAATGCTTTGTTTGAAATTATTGGCATGTTTAATACTTTGTTTTTATCCAAATTATGTTGAATTTGAAGGTTGACACCGCAGGATAAGTTCTCTCACTTTCTTCTTGGAAAGACCAAGGCAATTCATTTTTTTTTCTTCTTCTTCTTCTTGATCATGCTTAACCCCTCATATACATTTTGCCTCCCTTTACCTATCCGGGAATTTGGAAGCAAGCGAAGTGGTGAAAGCAAGTTAAAGTTGAGAAGTGGGCTGGAAGTGAAGTGTTAGAAAGTAATTTTAGGTTTGGGGAAGTCAAACATGAAGATGAGTAACTCGGCACCATTCACATAGCCGGGTGTTTGTGTCTTGCCAAAGTCGGATTGAACGATATTCCTAACGGGTCATGGTATGTGCATCAAGGGTTTGACGCATCTCGAGAAATTGATGATTGCTGATTTCCTAGGCTTCGGTTATTGTGCACCTCTGTCCATGCATCCCAAAAAGTAAAGTAAAAAAAAAAGAAAAATGTGAAATAAGCAAAGCTTATTGGTGGAAGATGTTGCAAGTTGAAGTGAAAGTGAAGTTCATCCTTTTCCCGGATTCTAGCACCACATTACCATACATACATCCCTACCCTACACGTTTCTTGACCTTTTCTTTTGGGAAGCCCTTGAGACCTTGAGCTTGTTGATTGACTTAGCGGTTTAAACTGGATTATACATGATTAATTTTGATAATTATGATTTATTATGCATTCTATGATTTTATGCAAAGATGAACAACTTTCTTATATTTATAAAATGTTTTGAGCATATTAAGTTTTTAATTCCAGGAAGTATTCTCTTAGAGTGATCTATGATAGTTGCACACCATAAAATATTTTTGAAAGACTTTTTCATTGATTTTCTTGACTTATAATCCATTCTATCTTGTCTTTTATATGAGGAACTTGCTTGGGGACAAGCAAGGGCTAAGTATGGGGTATTTTGATAGCATGAATTATAGTCTAGTTTTTGGGGTTTGTTTGGACGTTTTATCTTTCATAATCTGCATGTTTGTATGTACATTATGTGATTTTACTACCATTTCATCTACCTTTGCGAGAATCGAGGTCTACACCTAGTTTCGTTGTAATTGCAGGTAATATGGTACGTTTTGCATCAAAAAGGAGCGGAAAAGAGTCATGAGTCATTTGGAGCTACATCCAGGGAGCATAGCCATGGATTGAAGATTTACTTTGGAGCAGATTCGAGAGATTTCACATTCTGTCGTGAGTCACCTCGGTTGACCATTGATTCACCTCGACCGAGGCGATCCAGAGACGCCGACTCGACCGAGGCGAATACCTAGGACGCGGCGAGAATATTTTATTCTTGGAAGAGATCTTTTAAAGTTGGAAAGTGATCTTATATTTTTGGGCTGAGCTTCTGGAAGGAAAGAGATATGCAGAATATATATTTTACCTATATTTATGGGATAATATCTTCTTAAGATTTGTTATCTTTGGAGGTTTATTTTCCTATAAAAAGGGTCGGATTTCCCATAATTCCGACATCCGCTTACAGCTGGAAATCTCGCATACAACGCAGCAGCCGCAGTATACTCCAATTTGGGAGTTTTCGAAGAACCTTTTTGAAGGTTGAAGGAAGATTGAAGATCATAGCTTTTTATAGCTTTTAGAAGGGTTTTGTAAGATTGTCTTCAATTCCTTTCCTTGTTGTCTTGTCTTGTTGGATTATTATCCAAGGAACGTTTTGTTGTGATATTTGATTCAGTTATTGAAGTCTTTTCATTAAATTCTTCTTTGTTCAAATATTCACCTTCTTCCCATATATTTTAATACTTTCATTATGATGATGAGTGGCTAATTTCCTTGTGTGATTCTAGGGTGATTAGCTGAAGGTTGTGGGAAAAACAATGATAGAATAATCTTAGATTCCAGTAGGATCCTGAAAGTTCGAGTCTTTAACCTTAACCCTAAGCATCTCGTTCGGTTGATGAACATCTCGGCCGGGGTGGAATTCTTCTGACCGAGGTGACTTATCCGACCTAAAACAGAAAGTTAAGTGTTAGAGTTTGCTAAATCCTATTCTTATTACACCTTCCTGGTTCAATGCAAGCTTAGGATGAGACTTACCCGGTAATTCCTTAGTTTGTGTACCAACGATCATAAGTGTAGGTAATAAAGGTTATTTCTTTATTGGGGTTTGAGTGTGCTTCCATCCCATCTTTGTGAGTTAGCCTGAGACTTACCCGGTAAAGGTTGATTCTATTCCCTTAGATGGTATGTTAGTTTGAGGTTATAGTTCTTTATCTTGATTCCTTGAGACTTACCCGGTAATAGGAGTTACGGTTTAGAATTAGTGTGTAGTGAGACTTACCCGGTGATCTACTCCACTTTAGCAACACCTTCCCCACGCAAAAATCTCAGCTTTGTCCGCTTATCTATAGATCTTGAGTTGGAACCACAACTAGATGCTTTAATCCCTAGAATTGCATGTTTGCTTATTTGACATCTTATTCATCTTTGATTGTATACTTGCTCTTGTGGTTAGCATTAACACTAGCATACCGTATTGGACTTTGTTTCACTAAGTCCCTGTGATCGACCCCTGGAATTTTCTTGCTTTTACTACGATTGACCCGTACACTGCGGGTTCGCATCCTTGTTTTAAGCTTAAGTCTAGGGTTATAAATTTAAAGCTTGCACACACCGTTTGGAGCGAACAAGTTTTTGGCGCCGTTGCCGGGGACAGTTCTGATATGTTTAAGTTGCTAAATGCTTTGTTTAAGTTGCTAAATACCTACAGATTATTTGATTGAGAAAAACGTCGAAACCGAAAAAAAAATAAAATGGTTTTAAAAAAAAAAAATTTTTTGACCTCGACCGGGGAGATTCTGGCGAAACGAGGTATTTCACCTCGGTTGAACCAAGAACATCTCGACCGAGGTGGCGTAACAGAAAGTTTTCGAAAACGATTTTGTGTTACTTAGCTGGATATGATCTCAGTGAAGATTTTGTTTACTTACTGTTTTTAAATTCTTTGTGTGTTTTAAAGGTTTTATAATATGTTTAAGTTGCTAAATGCTTTGTTTGAAATTATTGGCATGTTTAATACTTTATTTTTATCCAAATTATGTTGAATTTGAAGGTTGACACCGCAGGATAAGTTCTCTCACTTTCTTCTTGGAAAGACCAAGGCAATTCATTTTTTTTTCTTCTTCTTCTTCTTGATCATGCTTAACCCCTCATATACATTTTGCCTCCCTTTACCTATCCGGGAATTTGGAAGCAAGCGAAGTGGTGAAAGCAAGTTAAAGTTGAGAAGTGGGCTGGAAGTGAAGTGTTAGAAAGTAATTTTAGGTTTGGGGAAGTCAAACATGAAGATGAGTAACTCGGCACCATTCACATAGCCGGGTGTTTGTGTCTTGCCAAAGTCGGATTGAACGATATTCCTAACGGGTCATGGTATGTGCATCAAGGGTTTGACGCATCTCGAGAAATTGATGATTGCTGATTTCCTAGGCTTCGGTTATTGTGCACCTCTGTCCATGCATCCCAAAAAGTAAAGTAAAAAAAAAAGAAAAATGTGAAATAAGCAAAGCTTATTGGTGGAAGATGTTGCAAGTTGAAGTGAAAGTGAAGTTCATCCTTTTCCCGGATTCTAGCACCACATTACCATACATACATCCCTACCCTACACGTTTCTTGACCTTTTCTTTTGGGAAGCCCTTGAGACCTTGAGCTTGTTGATTGACTTAGCGGTTTAAACTGGATTATACATGATTAATTTTGATAATTATGATTTATTATGCATTCTATGATTTTATGCAAAGATGAACAACTTTCTTATATTTATAAAATGTTTTGAGCATATTAAGTTTTTAATTCCAGGAAGTATTCTCTTAGAGTGATCTATGATAGTTGCACACCATAAAATATTTTTGAAAGACTTTTTCATTGATTTTCTTGACTTATAATCCATTCTATCTTGTCTTTTATATGAGGAACTTGCTTGGGGACAAGCAAGGGCTAAGTATGGGGTATTTTGATAGCATGAATTATAGTCTAGTTTTTGGGGTTTGTTTGGACGTTTTATCTTTCATAATCTGCATGTTTGTATGTACATTATGTGATTTTACTACCATTTCATCTACCTTTGCGAGAATCGAGGTCTACACCTAGTTTCGTTGTAATTGCAGGCAATATGGTACGTTTTGCATCAAAAAGGAGCAGAAAGGAGTCATGAGTCATTTGGAACTACATCCAGGGAGCATAGCCATGGATTGAAGATTCACTTTGGAGCAGATTCGAGAGATTTCACATTCTGTCGTGAGTCACCTCGGTTGACCATTGATTCACCTCGACCGAGGTGATCCAGGGACGCCGACTCGACCGAGGCGAACACCTAGGACGCGGCGAGAATATTTTATTCTTGGAAGAGATCTTTTAAATTTGGAAAGTGATCTTATATTTTTGGGCTTGGCTTCTGGAAGGAAGGAGATATGCAGAATATATATTTTACCTATATTTATGGGATAATATCTTCTTAAGATTTATTATCTTTGGAGGTTTATTTTTCCTATAAAAAGGGTTGGATTTCCACAATTCCGACATCACGCTATACCGTCGATCAGGGTTTACACACGCAGCAGCCGCAGTATACTCCAATTTGGGAGTTTTCGAAGAACCTTTTTGAAGGTTGAAGGAAGATTGAAGACCATAGCTTTTATAGCTTTTTGAAGGGTTTTGTAAGATTGTCTTCAATTCCCTCAATTGTTGTCTTGTCTTTTTGGATTATTATCCAAGGAACGCTTTGTTGTGATATTTGATTCAGTTATTGAAGTCTTTTCATTAAATCCTTCTTTGTTCAAATATTCACCTTCTTCCCATATATTTTAATACTTTCATTATGATGATGAGTGGCTAATTTCCTTGTGTGATTCTAGGGTGATTAGCTGAAGGTTGTGGGAAAAACAATGATAGAATAATCTTAGATTCCAGTAGGATCCTGAAAGTTCGAGTCTTTAACCTTAACCCTAAGCATCTCGTTCGATTGATGAACATCTCGGCCGGGGTGGAATTCTTCTGACCGAGGTGACTTATTCGACCTAAAACAGAAAGTTAAGTGTTAGAGTTTGCTAAATCCTATTCTTATTTCACCTTCCTGGTTCAATGCAAGCTTAGGATGAGACTTACCCGGTAATTCCTTAGTTTGTTTACCAACGATCATAAGTGTAGGTAATAAAGGTTTATCCTTTATTGGGGTTTGAGTGTGCTTCCATCCCATCTTTGTGAGTTAGCCTGAGACTTACCCGGTAAAGGTTGATTCTATTCCCTTAGATGGTGTGTTAGTTTGAGGTTATAGTTCTTTATCTTGATTCCTTGAGACTTACCCGGTAATAGGAGTTACGGTTTAGGATTAGTGTGTAGTGAGACTTACCCGGTGATCTACTCCACTTTAGCAACACCTTCCCCACGCAAAAATCTCAGCTTTGTCCGCTTATCTATGGATCTTGAGTTGGAACCACAACTTGATGCTTTAATCCCTAGAATTGCATGTTTGCTTAATTGACTTCTTATTCATCTTTGATTGTGTTAAATTGCTCTTGTGGTTAGTATTGACATTGGCATACCGTATTGACTCCGTTTCACCGAGTCCCTGTGATCGACCCCTGGAATTTTCTTGCTTTTACTACGATTGACCCGTACACTGCGGGTTTGCATCCTTGTTTTAAGCTTAAGTCTAGGGTTATAAATTTAAAGCTTGCACACACCGTTTGGAGCGAACACATGCTATGTGTTTACTTTACCTTATCTGTGTTTCTGCCTTTATTGTATTTCTGATATCTAGAATGTTAGGTGATGGTTTATACTGATGTTGTAGATGTTCCACAGGTTCAGGATGTTGCTGAGTGATCTAGATGGTGTGGATAGCCGGCGTTCCCGTACATTATAGGTCGGGATCGGGTTTATGTTTATGTTGTTGCTTTCCCTTTTGTTTTGAACTTGGATGCGAGTCTTTTACGCTTTCCTTTGGTTTTATAAACATTTTTGGTTTTCATTTGTCTATGCCTTGTTGTAAGATTCGTTGTGTTGTTGCTACTCTGAGGGTCGGGACCCATTGTGTGGTCCTCGCCCGTAAGGATTCGAGTTCCCATTACTTGGGGTATTACAATATGGTATCAGAGCTAGGTTGACAATAACGGCACTCTAAATATTCTAAAGGTCGGATGGATAAATAAATAGAACCCCAAGGGGTCTAACGTTTTCAAAAGGGGGTTTGTTTTAAACTTGTCGGTCTGGGATAGATGTACGGGCGACCACCACTGCCTCCGCGGATCTCAACAGTGTAGTTTCTTATATGTTGGCCTTTATGTGTTTTTCGTGGATATTTGCTTTAGCTGTAGTGTGGCCTTATATATATATATATCCTTATACATCTATCCTTATAGCAGATGGCGCGTACTAGAGCTACATCTGCTCTGGGCGAGGAAGGGGTCCACCACCTCTTCCACCTGCCGTCCGTGGACGAGGATGTGTAGGAAGATCTTCACTAGCTAGAGGTTGGGGCCAAGCCCCAATTGTTGATCCGCCTATCGCTGAGGCATTCGCTGAAGAAGTTGTTGAGAACGTTTATCCCGAGGCTGGGAACGGGACCGCCGCTAGGTCCAAAGCACCAAGAGTGCCTTCGACGGAGTCAAGACGAGTGTCTATGAGAGCTTTTGCATACCGCGATTATGTGTAGAGAGTTGAGGAGGCTATCAGGACCGGAGGACCTGTACCAACACCGCCAGTTCTTGCGAGATCAACTGAGGTTTCGCAGGGAGTTACACAGGGTGTTTCCCCGCCTGCTAGAGTTGTTGAGGTTGTTAGAGCACCGGCTGAGGCGAGAGAGCCGTAGCCCGACAGTTGGTTGAAGGCTTTCGACCAGTTGAAGGTTCCCATTTTCATGGGGAAGACAAGTTTAGGGGTGGAGCTGTGGCTAGGACAAGTGGATTCTGCTATGGAGGCGATCGGTTGTCCAGAGGGACGTCGAGTCAACATAGAACAGACGTTGCTAAAGGACTAGGCTCATTCTTGGTGGAGGACCGGTCACAATAAGTGCACTAGTTATGAGCAAATGAAGACTGTAATCAAGGATTGCTACTATCCTACAACTATGAGGAGGGATCGTCTTCAGGATTTTCTCGAGGCTAGATTCGAGGATTTGCTCATTACCGAGGTCATCAACAAGTTTAAGGACGAGCTATCTTTGCTGGGTCCGTGTGCACCACCGGAGAATCAACATGTTTACCGTTACTCTCGGAGGTTGAGATAGTCGACACGCTTTGTTCTTGCTGGTTTCCGTTGTGATTCCTTGACGGACTATAGGGATAGAGCTTCTGTAAATAAGAGAGACCGACCGGGTCAGAGTATAGCTTCTCACACAGGAGGTCGTGAGAAGAGGTAGAAGACTAGATCAGCTAGTGCTAGAGTTGGAGCAGCTGGATTTGGGCATAGTTAGACGCTGGGATGTTCTAGTTTCCAGCAGTTTGTACAGAGTTCCAACAAGGGATGACAGTGCCTTAATTGCGGAGGTGTCGGACATATGAGATCTGAGTGCAAGAAGGCTATTGTGACTTGCTACTTCTGTGGCAAGCCCGGACATAGAGTTGCGTTCTGCCGTTAGGGAAAGGCGCCATCGTAGCAGGGTTCTTCACCTGCTAGTGCTGCAAGAGGTAGACAAAAGTCTAAGTATCACTAGCAGTAGCAGAGAGTTCATAGTTCTACCACTCGTTAGGCTTCCACTCCGAGTCAGGGTAGAGGACGAGAAGGTGGTACTTCGGACACCAGAGGTGCTTCAGCTAGAGTTTATGAGCTGAGGAGTGTAGTGGAGCCGACCGCTCCAGCAACCACAGGTACCATTCATATTAATGGTTATCTTGTCAAAGTTCTTTTCGATACCGGTGCTACGTATTCCTTTATATCTGATGCATGTGTAGATAGATTGGTCTTAGTTACCATAGAAGGTAGACCCTTCTTTATAGGATTACCTGATGGGGGTAAGATTAGAGGTATACGAGAGATTCGCGATTGCCCTATTAAATTAAGAGGTCGTGACTGGCCAGCTGACTTCTTCGTCATGTACTTAGTGCATGAAGAAGTTATCCTTGGCATGGATTGGATGGATCGACATCGAGCAGTTCTGGACATCGGCAAGAGGACAGTGACCGTAACTACAGATGCAGGTCATGTTGAGATCTTCAGAGGATGGAATCTCGGTAAGACTGGTACAATCATTAGTGTAGTGCGAGCTGCAACACTTATTACTTAGGGATGAGAGTCTTTTTGGTGCTATGCCATGAAGGATAGTACGAGTCCATCTTTGGAGGAGATTCTAGTAGCTTGTAAGTTTTCCGACGTTTTCGGAGAGCCATCAGGTTTACCTCCACAAAGGAGTATAGACTTCGGCATTAAGTTAGATCCCGGTACGAGACCGATCTCTAAGGCTCCTTATTGTATGACGCCTATCGAGATGCTTGAGTTGAAGAAGCAACTCGAGGAGTTAGGAGAGAAGGGCTTCATCTGCCGTAGTGTATCTCCTTGGGGCGCACCAGTACTCTTCGTCAAGAAGAAAGACGGGTTAATGAGGTTATGTATTGACTACCAAGAGCTTAACAAGGTGGCGATCAAGAACAAGTACCCATTGCCCCGTATCGACGATCTTTTGGATCAGCTGCATGGAGCGTCAGTGTTTTCCAAGATCGATATGAGATCTGGATATCACCAGCTGAGGGTGAGAGAGCAGGACATAGCCAAGACGACATTTCGGACCAGATATGGACACTACGAGTTTGTAGTGATTCCATTCGGGCTCACGAATGCGCTCACAATCTTCATGGAGTTGATGAACAACATCTTTATCGACTTCCTAGATTAGTTTGTAGTTGTCTTCATAGATGACATTCTGGTATACTCTCGCACTTGAGAGGAGCACGCATGACATTTAAGGACCGTACTCCAAATCTTGCAGGATAGAGAGCTTTATGCTAAGCTCCCTAAGTGTTAGTTTTGGATGCCTGAGATAGCATTCTTTGGTGACATCGTTTCGGCTGAAGGGATCAAGGTAGATCCGGCGAAGATCGAGTTAGTAGCATCATGGCCGCCTCCTAAGAACTTCAAGGAGGTACGCAACTTCTTAGGATTGGCGGGCTACTACCGGCATTTTGTTGAGGGCTTTTCAGTAATTGCCCGACCGCTCACTTCCTTGTTGCGGAAGTCGACGAGATTTGTATGGTCCGAGCCGTGCCTGCAGAGCTTTGAGGAGCTGAAGAAGAGGCTGACCTCTACTTCTATCTTAGCTCATTCAGAGGGCATTGAGGACTTCGTGATTTATAGCGACGCATCCAACTTGGGCTTGCGATGTATTCTGATGCAAAGTGGTAAGGTGATTGCTTACGCGTCGAGACAGCTGAAGACGTATGAGGAGAATTACCCTACCCATGATCTTGAGTTGACCGCCGTCGTTCATGCTTTGAAGATTTGAAGACATTATCTATACGATGCTACGTGTTAGATATTCACAGACCACAAGAGTCTGAAGTATATATTCACTCAGTGGGAGTTGAATAACCGTCAAAGGAGATGGTTGGAGTTGATCAAGGACTTTGATCTTGAGATCTTGTACCACCCGGGGAAGGTGAATGTGGTAGCTAATGCCCTTAGTAGGAAGACTCCCCGGGATGACAATCGCTAGGCTGACAACTCAGTCACAGTTACAGCGAGACCTTGCATGGCTAGAGATGTATATCCACTTTTCGGATTCCGACAACCACTTATCTACCTTGGATATAGTACCTGATCTATTGGCCGAGATCCGACAGAAGTAGGAGGATTGTCCAGCTTTGACACAGATCGGAGACCGGATGTCTCGAGGAGAGGCACAACAATTTGTAGTTGGTGTTGATGGGATCTTGAGATGCTAGGAACGTGTATATGTGCCGTCAGATCGAGAGTTTAGACAGAGGATCGTTTAGGAGGCTTATTCTTCACCTTACTCAGTGTACCCCGGTACGAGTAAGATGTATTAGGATATCATACGCTCTTTCTGATGGGGAGGTCTGAAGCCATATGACGATATATGTAGCTCAGTGTGTGACCTATCAACAGGTCAAGATAGAGCATCATCGGCCAGGAGGCGAGCTACACCCACTTCCCGTTCGTCAGTGGAAGTGGGAGGACATTTCTATGGATTTCGTTACCGGTTTGAGACCAAGTCGTGGCTTTGATGCTATCTGGATCATAGTAGATTGACTGACGAAAACCGCACATGTTATTCTGATCAAGGAAATGTGGCCGGCGAGTCGATAGGAAAAGGAGTTCACTAGAATGATAGTGAGACTTCACGGAGTACCTAGGACTATAGTCTCTGATAGGGACGGACGGTTCACATCAAGGTTTTGGCAGCAAGTGCATGCCGCCCTAGGTAAAAGTTTACAGTTCACGACTGCTTATCATCCTCAGACCGATGGTCATTCCGAGCGGACCATCTAGACTCTGGAGGACATGTTGAAAGCCTGAGTGTAAGACTAGGGACAAGTGTGGCTAGATCATCTTCCCTTAGTGGAGTTTTTGTATAACAACAATTGGCACGCTTCGATCAGGATGGCTCCTTATGAGGCTTTATACGGACAAAGATGACGTGCCCCGTTGTGTTGGGTCGAGCCGAGTAGTGCTAGTGGAGTAGCACCTGAGCAGATTCAGGATGACATGGCTCAAGTACTAGTGATCTGTGAGAGGATGTTAGTAGCATAGAGTCGACCGAAGTCTTATGCAGATAAGAGGCGCAAACCTCTAGAGTTCAGAGTTGGAACTCAGGTTTGGTTGAGAGTATCCCCGTCATGAAGTGTCAGACGTTTTGGTGTCAAGGGGAAGCTGAGTCCCAGATACGTCGGACCGTTTGAGATTTTGCAATGAGTTGGAGATGCAGCATACAAACTTGTTTTGCCATTGAGGCTAGAGGGTGTTCACCCTGTCTTGTGTCTCAAGTACGGGAGTACATACCGGACCCGAGACACATCGCCAGTCATGAGGATCTAGTGGTCGAGACAGATCATACGTTCGTTGAGCATCCAATAGCTGTCTTAGAGCGTAGTACGAGACACTTGCGTTCAAAGGACATACCGATGATGAAGATTCAGTTGTCAATGCGAGGAGATGATGAGGCGACTTGGGAGGCAAATGATAGTATCAAGAGGAACTATCCGGAATTTGACGCTGAGTTTGATGCACCTTTAGCGTAGTTGTTATGTATGGTTTTTCCTTTCTGGCGTGGCACACGCTTTTGTGACGTTCTGAGTTACGTGCCCCGTGTGGGAATATATGAGTTGTGTTTAGCGTTCTGTGTTGTTATGTGATCGCTCGGGTGTTGCAAGTTTTGGGATGAAACTTCTTTTTATAGGGATCTGATGTAAGATCCCAGTTTTCACCTTCACCGCCTCAGCGGTGAAGGAGGCGCCCCCAGCGGCCTTGATATCTGTCACCGCCCCTAGGTGACAAGTGACCGCCCTCGCGGCCGGTCGCCCCTGCGGATGAGGCGATCCGCCCCTGCGGATACGCTACAAATCATGCCCGATCTGTTTTCGTTCATTTTATCTGCCTTCCATAGATAGAATATCCGATCTTCTATCTTATGGGCCTCCTTCCTTATCTTCTTCTTAACCCTAGACGTCCTTTCCATCTATCTTTCCCGCCTCTTCTACATAATCCCGTCTTTTCTTCTTTTTCCCGTTTCTTGCTTACCTCTTCTCCAACCCTAGTGCGCTACAACGTTGCTTCTTGTGACCTTGCTGAACGTGTAAGTTCTTCCTCCCTTGTTCTTCATCACGTTCATGTGTTGCTGCACCTTGCTTCTCTTTTGTTTCGTTTCTCTCTTCGTTTCCTCTTTTCTTCTTCTCCAAGAATCAAGTTTGATCCTTGATTCTTGTGGAGCGTTTTGTTGATGATCCTTTGACGTTCACAAGCTCCCTTGGTTGAATTGTGTAATGTGAAACTGTTTGAAGTACAAGTGTTGGCCTTTGTAGTGGTTCTTCTATCGTCGAGAATTCGACAGACGCCTCTGTCAAGGATCCGCCCCTGTGCCTGCACAGAGCCGCCCATGCGGATTTCCTCCCCACCGCCCCTACGCCTTTACCCAGCTGCCCCCGTGGTTTCTTCTACAATAACTCCCGTTCACGTGAGTTGCTTCCTTCTTGGTTTCCTCATTCCTTTCCTGGTTTATCTGGATATTCCTTGACCCTTGAGTGTTTCGTAAGACTAAGGTTGAGACCTTACCTTGTGGAGATCTCTTAGAGATCATTGAGGCTATAAGTTATAGACTTCTAGCAATCGTGTCATTCCTGATTCGTGATGCTTATGTGAACATGCTTTCCTTGCTCCTTTATGAGCGAAACTGAGCCGTTCTCTGAGTGTTTGCTGAGTTTTTTATTACCGTCGAGTGAGGTAAGTCCCTTGGACTTACTTAGCTTCATTCTGTATATCCGTTTGATTGTATTGGCTTGTTTATGTTATTTATTTTGTTATAACTGATAAACGGAAAAGGATTCACCCTTGTTATACCTTAATTGGCCCAAGTGTATTATAACCGGGCGGTAACCGCTTGTCCAGTTCAGAATGGGGAAACTGGGAAGTGCTCTTGCGACCAGTCCAACAAGTGACAGAGGGATGCATCCACTCTATTCCTGTTGGTGAAAGGGGACAAAGGCGAGATCCTAGCAATTCTCGTGTGACAACACAATTGAATTAGTAATTAGATAACCTAATGAAAGATAATAACCGGTTGTTGTGTGAGCATGCTATGTGTTTACTTTACCTTATGTGTGTTTGTGCCTTTACTTTCTTTCTGATATCTAGAATGTTAGCTGACGGTTTATACCAATTTTGTAGATGTTCCACAGGTTTAGGATGCTGTTGAGTGATCTGGATGGTGTGGACAACCGGGATTCCCGTACATTATAAGACGGGATCGGGTTTATGTTTATGTTGTTGCTTTCCCTTTGTTTTGAACTCGGCTGTGAGTCTTTTATGCTTTCCTTTTTTTAAACCTTTGATTTTATAAACTGTTTTGGTTTTCATTTGTATGTGCCTTGTTGAAAGATCCGTTGTGTTGTTGCTACTCTGAGGGTCGGGACCCATAGTGAGGTCCTAGCCCTAACTCTTCGAGTTCTCAGAACTTGGGGAGTTACAGTGCGGAGCGGCAATATGCGCAGCTTCCACCACCTCCAAACAGTAGATGGTCCAATGGCTACTCCTTCTTGGGTATACTTTAAATAGGCTATATCTAAGGTAGAAGATGGATGGATTAAAAACACTAGCAAGCTCACCACTTATTCTCTAGGAAACTATTCAATATTCTTTTCGTTTTTCCAACCGGTCACCATACTTGATCAACTTTGTTTGTTTTTCAAGTTCTCTTTTTTGTTCTTGTTTTTTTTATTTTTTATTTATCTTCATTCTTGTTTTCATTCTCAAAATAGTAGAATGAGCAAGCAAATTTCTTATATGATTTTTTTGGCTTTGATACCACTTGATGTAACCAAGGGTAGAACCCTTAACTTTGCTTGTGTTTGGTCATTCTTTGGAACGAGATCTTCTTGTCTTAATAAGAAATCTCCAAGAACACTTCCAAGAATGTCAATGACTTCCTACGAAATTGCATATGCAAGATAAAAAATAAAATTAAAGAAATGATAAATAGAATAGAAAGATAACTAGAAGAAAAAACTAGATTCAATCTAAGATGATTGAATCAAGTATCAAACTGAAGGTACAAATAAGAGAGGATACGAGGGGCCACAACGAAATATAACAAAATAAGGTTTAGATTATGTGAATAAATAATAGGTTGCCTAAAATTTAACAAAGTTATCATATTTAACTTAAAAAATGATGTTGTTGATTTGTTTGGTGAAGGGGTTTGAGGAATTCAAGGGTTCAATACTTAAGTGAAGTTTATGTGCATGGAATGTTGACCTTGAAATAAGGTTAGACGCGCTTCTTTTTCCGGAAAAATATGAGAGTGAATGAGTGCTTCAAAAAATCTCATAAATCATAAAATTGCATTCAAATATTGAGAGAGAATCCAAACAAATAGTTGTGAACTAAAAGATTGACCAGTCATAAAACGATAAGTTCTCGTGGACACGAGATTTATGGGAGATCCCTTTGTATAGAATCCCTATTTATTATGTGTTTATTCTCTATAAATTTGTCATATCCACACTTTCCTAATTTAAAAAAAAATTAGAAAATAAAGAATCAAGATTGTGAATAAACCATATATATCAACTATGACATCCAAGAAGCTTCTCCTAGTGCTCGTCTCCTTCCTATTCATTGTTGGCCTTGTCACCGCAGGTAAGAAATGTATAAAACGAAAATGTGTTGAGATGAAATGGGTGAAAATAATATATGTTTATGTGATGCAGAGGTTGACAGAAGGGAACTAGTAAAGGAAGAGATATGCAAAATGGTGGGAAAATGCATGGGACAGGCTCAGTGTGCCTCACTTTGTAAGAAGAAAGGCTATAACTCTCGCTCTGTTTTTTGCAATACAAAAACATCCAAATGTTGTTGTATCATAAAGGAGTAAAGCAATGTTTACTACTTTATGCATTACTATTTTTTGTTATAAGCTTTATTGCTACAAGCATTATTAAATATTATAAATTACTAATTCAATTCATTTTTCCTTCATTGAAAAAGTTATCTAAACATTACAAATTATTAATTAAATTCATTATATGACATTAATATCCTAACCAAAGATAAAATTGTTAAACTTTTATCTTGGAGAAACAACGAAGGCGAGACGGCTCTTTTGAGTCCTGGTCAGGTATCCGTCTGGCCCATGGGTTCGGCCAAATTGAGTGTTAGAGATGGAATGGAGATGGTGATGAGACATGATAGAGACGGCCTGTCATCCCATATGGGATATAGTTTGCATCAAGTCTCGCTTATTTCTTCATTGCGGACATGAATTTTAACTTCAAGTCTTCTTCAGGACTTCCAAGGGGATCGTATGCCACGTGATTCTTCGATCCTGAATCACTAATGATGCTCTTAAGTAGCTTTTGACTCCAGGGAAGATCGAATACTCTTATTTCACTCAATTTGCGTCGGAAATGGACTTGAACACCTAAAATACGAAATAAACCAAGATAGACACCAAAATATGGAAATGGAAAACTTTCTATACTAAAATGAACCATAGAAGAGCATATGAGTATGAAAATGCATGATTCTAACAACTACACGACATAACATATGGATGACATCAAAATACCCCATACTCAAACCTTACTCATGCTCAAGTGATATCATGACGTATAATAAACTATGTGCAAAAAAGATATGCCTCAACTAAAAAGGATAACAAGTTCTCAAATCATATCATCATAACAACAATCATTGTTAAAGGATGAAAGATGAATCATACCTCTCCAAACCTCTCATAGGTAATATGTTTAACTCTCAATCTCACCAAAGTATATATAAATAACAAGTTTCACTCAAACTCAACATACATGCAAAGATATTACCGGAGGCTTGTCAAAATATTTTCAAACTCCACCACTTGTCATAAGAAATTAACATGCAAGATCTAAATCATGAGGTCTATATAAGGTTGTAACAGGGGAATTAGGACATGAAAACATAACATTAATAAGGCTAATATTTGGTAATGTGGTGCTTATAATATCCGGGGTAATAAATGTGATCAATAGTTAGGACCACTTTAATAATCGGCAACCAGGGATCAAACTTACACTTTCTTTAATTTTTGGACTTCTTTTACATGTACCCATAAAACTTGTTTTGTTCTTTTCCCCTTTCCCACGGATTAACTTCATCTTTACTTTCCGTCCAATTCTTACTTAATTGCAGTAAGGTTGAAGGAAACTCTTCGTCCTCTCCACCAACCAAGAAAAATGCTTCCATAAAAATATCATGCATTCAAACTTGTGCTTTCTTCTTGTAGTTACTCACAAATCCCCAAGGGGATACCCCAATACTTTTTTTCTTCATTCTTTTTATCCATCACCAACCACATAAAAGGTCATATAAGGCTATACCTTGGTTGTGAGGCATTTTGAAGGGCACCAAAGAAGGGCAAAAAAGGCAAGACGTGGCTAATAGAAGGGAACTAATACCGATTTTAATGTTATGTTTCTAGATTTATTTTTGTGTGTTTTTCCTAGTTTTGCATGATTTGGACATTCAAAATTTACCTAGAGCTCAAAATGTCAAAAGAGTGTTCACTCCCCTAGTTTTGTGTCTTTGTAAGTATTTTGGTAAAAAATGGAGCTTAAATGAAGATATTTAAATCACTCAAGTTATTCAAGAATTAAATGCCAACTCAATATCCACCTCATGAGAAAAGTTAGAAGGAAAGGCAAGAAAAGATACAAACGTTAAGGTACAAAAACTCCAAGGAAGGACCCTCTAGTGGCTCCCAAACTCGGACTAAGAAGACAAGGAAACTCCGAGTAAGAACCACAGAGTGAAAAGTGTCAACATCTCTCGAGTGATCAAAAACTCGAAAAAAAAGGACAAGAAAACTCAAGAGAATAAGACATCCCACTCGAGAGAAGAAGGTTCCATGTGTCAGAAAGTTCAACTTCTTCCGAGTTCATATCAAGTGACAGTCCACTCGAGCAAAGAAGACACTTTCACTTGATCAAAGAAGACACAAATGTAGAGTTGTCAACGTCTCTCGAGTTATCCTATTCACTTGAGCAAAGAAGACAAAAAAAACTCGAGAGAAGATGACAATTCACTAGAGAGAAGAAGACAACTACTAAGTCGGTGAACAAACTCGAGGTTGAGGAAAAGAATCCTAGCCAAAGTATATTTCATACCCCATGGTTGCTTTGTTGAGTGTGAGGGTCAACTCCCTCTAAGATGTTCATCGTAACTAAAGTTGCTAGTTGATCCACTTGCTTCTTAGGGGGACCAGGATTTTGAGGCCTATATAAGTGGCATTGACTGAATGATATTGTATCATCTATATAACACCCCATAAACTATCTTCCCACATCATTTGAATGGGGTTTATGGTTAACTTATATGGATGAGTTGCTATCCATGTCAACAAGAATTTTTTTTCCAGTGGTCGAGCGAGGACAAAGAACTTTGGAGTTAAGCATTCTCGTGCGGGAGCAATATCAGGATGGGTGACCTCCTAGGAAGTTTCGGCACGTGCATGGTTGGGATAGGGGCAATGTCCCTAAGACCTCGGGTCTTACATATGGTATCATAAGTAACCCTGAGTTACAAGTGTGCTCCCCCTAGTAGGCGGTCACTCGGCTCGATGGACGGTCATTCGGTCGGACGTGGACGTTAGGAGTTTAAGTGGGGGAGATTATAATACCCCTTAAATTATCATCCCGTATCATTTGAATGTGGATTTATGATTAATTTATATGGATGGGTTGCTATCCATGTAAATGAGAGTTCTTCTATTCCAGAGGTCGAGTGAGGACAAAGAACTCATGAGTTAATCGTGCTCGTGCGGGAGCAATTTCAGGATGGGTGACCTCGTGGGAAGTTTTTGCACGTACATGGTTCGCATGATGACAACGTCCCTAAGACCCCGGGTCTTACAATCTATTCATAAACTTCTCAAAATACTCTCTTAGTTACTTTTTAGATTAATAAACTTGTTTTGGATCTTGTTTTGCCAAAATTTTGGATCAATCAAGAGAAAAGTTTGGTTTTCTTCATTGTTCTTGCTAGTTCTTTATTCTCTCAACTTGTTTTGGTCATTACTTTTAATTAGTAACTCCAAATTTGTTTATTCTTCTCCCTAATTCTCTATTTTCTTGTCTAATTTCTTACCTTCATTTTTTTTCCTACTATTATGCTGCCGAAATTTCCTATGAGTGAGTAGTTTCCCATCTAGGTCTTGAGGTGAAAATGCTCAAATCATGCTAGATTAGTGTTGATTTAGTGTTTATTCATGTTATGAAGGGAACTCAAGCATGATTAGTAGCATATAAGAGGGAAGAAATTTGGATTTTATCATTCATGTTGGATTTATCTCAATGTTGGTGGCTTAGACTTTCACTAGCTTAAATCTATCTTGTTAAAGCATTGTATTCTTCCAAGCATGAATGTGTGTTTGCTACATTAATCATTTAAGTTGAGACTTAGAAGGTAATATGAGAATGATTAAACATTGTGAAGATCCCTATCATGTTATAATATGTATCAATTATGCCAAAATGATGGTTGATCTACTAGTGGTTTTTAATTCAAATTGTTATTAGACTACATGATCTATGCAAATAGCAAACACTATGAGATGCTTATGTTGTTTAGTATGATCATTGTGACTTAAGCTTAGTCAATTGAGATGTGCCTTGACCATATCATTACATGGTTTATATAAGCTATCCGATGAGCTTCAAAAGAGGATTAGATGCGTAGATAAACTCACCTAATTAGATGTCATTACTCTTCATTAATTGAATACTACTTCTGAAGTGTGCTATCTAGTTATGGTGTGAAGAAGTATTCCCAAACCTAGTGCTTTTTCTATACATTTGATCACTTGCTTGCAACTTGCTTTGGTTACTTGACATGCCCTAAATCTTTGATCGATTGTTCACACCCCTTTTTCATTTCTTTTAGACACTTGAATGTTGCTTTAAAATTGATCTCAATCAAGCTATATAGATTATCTTGGGATTGTGACCTTGATGAAATGCATCATGTACTTACATTGACAATGACCGTGCACTTGCAGGAATATGTGATATTTGAGTTGTCTATCTCACTCACATCAAGTTTTTGGCGCCGTTACCGAGTATTCTTGACTTTGTTTGATTGTTTGAGTTTTTCCTAGTAGTTTAAGTATTTTGTTACTTTTGATACACTTTGGTGGTTGTATTTGATTTGTAGTTATTCATGGAAGTGTATGCCAATAAGTTCCCACAAGGAGTTAGAACCTTTTGACCCCGAACTGGAAAGAAACTTGAAAAGGTTAAGAAAGAAAAGAAAAGAAAAGAAAAGAAAGAATAGCTAAAGACAACCAAGAACCCAAAGTTGAAAGACACATAACCCAAGCTATAGAAAGAGAAGAGCTAAAAAGGCAAATGATATTTGATCTTAAAGCTAGATTGCTATCTCAAGAGGATCTTGCAAGAGAGACAATGTGATGTGGCGTTGATGCCGTAGTTTCCCGATCTAGATCAAAGTCGACGAAATTGACAACAGAAGCAAATCTCAGGCGATATATTATTGGTAGGGCCGAGATTTATGACATTCAAACACAAAGATTGTGAGTTGATGAAATGATAATGGTAGGATAAGAATATGATAATATGGAATGAATTAAAGGTAAATATAGGAAGATAAGACTTATTGTTAGACTTGCAAAGAACCTTGACCAATTGGATCAAAACCCTCAACAAAGAATTACCTTTACCCTTCCTTCTTCAACCTTACACAAGCCTTCTAATTAGGACAAGCACAAGAGGGACCAACTTTACTAGAAGGCCCAATCTTAAGAAGAATAAAACACACAAGTACAACCTAGAAATGACTCACAATGATTCAATCGAATACTCTCTTTTCTATTGAATAGGAATAAATAAAATGCACACTTCGTAAATGAAGCATTCTCACAATGTATGTAGAAATCTATAATCAAATTCAACTACTACTATAATCTCTTCCTCCTAAGACTATTTCTATGCAAGATTCCTCTACAAAGATAAAATAAAATAATCCTAAAAGATAAGATCAAAACCAAACTATACCTTTAGAATGATTATAACTTCAAAGGAATTAAAAATAAAATAACTAACAACTAATAAGATCTCGATTGGATCTTGTGAATCTCGACATAAGCAAATCTCGACTAGAATCTCGGGCGAGATTTCGTTCTTGTGGTCGAGATTTCGACTAGCTTGCTCAAATCTCGATTTAGCCACAACTCTTATCTCCTTGATCATCTTCACTCTTGTAGGGTCCTTCAACAATAGACACCAATGTCACTAAATATGACTTAGACACAAGTAGAGTCTCCTTAGATATACATCTTGGCAATAAGCTAACAACCTTTTCTTGGATGGACCTTGCTATTGATCTAGTGATAGATCCTTCTATTTCATGACTTGAAGATGATGTAGTCTTCTTCTCCTTAAATGCTTTTTCTCTAGCTCTAGTGATTGGTCCTTGTATAGTTGGTGTTGGGGATGGTCCCTCATCATACTCCCCTTCATGAAAAGGATTCGTCCTCGAATCATCAGCATGCTCATCACTAGATACAAAAGGACTCAAGTCTCCTACATTGAAGCTCGGGCTCACTCCATAGGCCTCCGGAAGCTCCAAAACATAAGCGTTGTTGCCAACCTTAAGTTTTACTCAAAATGGTCACTCTCCTCTTGGAGACAACTTAGACTTATTCTTCTCCAGAAATCGCTCTTTCCTTAGATGCAACCAAACTAGATCTCTTGGCTTGAATAACATTTCCTTACTATTCCTATTGGCTTTTATAGCCACGACCTTGCATTTCTCCTCTAGCCTTATGCGTGTCTTTTTATGCAACTCCTTGATGAATTCCACCTATTTTCCTACATTAAATCTACTCACTCCTCTATAGGCAACAATATAATATCAAAAGGGGTCACATGATTCAACCCATAGACACACTCAAAAGGCGTTAGGTTAGTAGAGGAATGCATGGTTTGATTATGTGCAAATTCAACATGAGGAAAGTGATAGCATGAATTATAGTCTATATTTTGGGGTTTGTTTAGACGTTTTATCTTCAATAATCTGCATGTTTGTATGTATAATATGTGATTATATTACCATTTCATCTACCTTTGCGGGAATCGAGGTCTACACCTGGTTTTGTTGTAATCGTAGGTAAAATGACACGTTTTGCATAAAAAAGGAGCTATGGAGTCATTGGAGCTACATTCAGGAACATAAGGAACCATCCAGGAAGCATAACCATGGATTAGAGATTCACTTTGGACCAGATTGAGAGATTTCACATTCAGTTGTGACTCACCTCGATTGACCACAGATTCACCTCGACCGAGGTGATCCAGAGAAGTCGACTCGACCGAGGCGAACACCTGGGACGCGGCGAGAATATTTTATTCTTGGCTGAGATCTTTTATCTTTGGAAAGAGATCTTATATTTTTGGGCTTGGCTCTTGGAAGGAAGAAGATATGCTAGATCATATATTTTACCTATTTTTATGGGAAGAGATCTTTCTAAGATATTTTATCTTTGGAGAGTAATTTTCCTATAAAAAGGGTCGGATTTCCCACAAATCCGACATCCGCATACAATTGGAGATCGTGCTTAGAGATCCGCTATCACCTTGCACCTACTACACCGCTGCGGCTATACTCCTGTTGGGAGATCTGAAGAACCTTTTTGAAGGTTGAAGAAGGAAGATTGTAGCTTTTATAGCTTTTGAAGGGTGTTAGATTCCCTTCCTTGTTGTCTTGTCTTGTTGGATTTCTATCCAAGGAACGGTTTGTTGTGATATTTGATTAAGTTATTGAAGTCTTTTCATTAAATTCTTCTTGTTCAAATATTCACTTTCTTCCCATATACTTGATTAATACTTTCGTGATGATGAGTGGCTAATCTCTTTGTGTGATTCTAGGGTGATTGGCTGAAGGTTGTGGGAAAAACAATGATAGAATAATCTTAATCACAGTAGGACCCTGAAAGTTTGAGTCTTTAACCTTAACCCTAAGCATCTCGCTCAGTCGATGAACATCTCGGCCGGGGTGGAATTCTTCTGACCGAGGTGACTTATCTGATCCTAAACTGAGAGTTAAGTGTTAGAGTTTGCCAAATCCTATTCTTATTACACCTTTCCTGGTTCAATGCAAGCCTAGGATGAGACTTACCCGGTAATTCCTTTGTTTGTTTACCTAAGATCATAAGTGTAGGTAATAAAGGTTTATCCTTTATTGGGGTTTGAGTGTGCTTTCATCCCATCTTTGTGAGTTAGCCTGAGACTTACCCGGTAAAGGTTGATTCTATTCCCTTTAATGGTATGTTAGTTTGAGTTTATAGTTCTTTATCTTAATTCCTTGAGACTTACCCGGTAATAGGAGTTACGGTTTGGGATTAGTGAGTAGTGAGACTTACCCGGTGATCTATTCCACTTTAGTAACACCTTCCCC
The DNA here is from genome assembly GCA_033239045.1 of Fagopyrum esculentum. Taxonomy (NCBI): domain Eukaryota; kingdom Viridiplantae; phylum Streptophyta; class Magnoliopsida; order Caryophyllales; family Polygonaceae; genus Fagopyrum; species Fagopyrum esculentum. Next base: position 66,773,535 of record BSUD01000002.1, on the reverse strand, counting down.
ACGCAAAAACCTCAGCTTTGTCCGCTTATATTTAGATCTTGAGTTGGAACCACAACTAGATGCTTTAATCCCTAGAATTGCATATTTTCCTTTATTGACTTTTATCATCTTTGACTGTTTTAATTACTTGTGGTTAGTGATTGCTTAAGCTTACCGTAATTGGACTTTGTTTCACTAAGTCCCTGTGATCGACCCCTGGAATTCCTTGCTTTTACTACGATTGACCCGTACACTGCGGGTTCGCATCCTTGTTTTAAGCTTACGTCTAGGGTTATAAATTTAAAGCTTGCACACACCGTTTGGAGCGAACAGAAAGACATCTTCCTAAGCATTCAAATTATCATTCAAAACAGCCCGCAAAAATATAGTTAAGATCCTATTAGTAACTTCCGTTTTACTATCCGTTTGAGGATGACTAGAGGTTTAAAATAACAACCTAGTTCCTAGCTTTCCCCAAAGAGTCTTCTGTTTGCTCTCAGATGTGTGTGTATATAAAAGAAAATAAGTCTTAAATTTATACCGGAGATAAAGCAAATAAGCAAACCTGCAATGTACTGATCAATCGCAATAAAGGCAAATATTTTAGGGTCAAACACAAGGACTGTGGTGAAACCAAATAGTAAAAGTAAATCTAGGTAGACAATTTGCAAATATCGAATAACAGAAAAGATAAAAAGCAATAATGTGAATATATGTAATAATCGGGAAAGTGTAGATTCTAGAGATCAAGGTATCCAATTGGGGCTTTTGATTCAAGACTTCTAAAGATCTTTGGATAGAGCTAGGATCGCAAAGGAAAAGTGTTTCTAAGGTGGGATAGATCACTGGGGAGGTCTCAATATCCACTATCCCAAACCCAAGGTCCTATTACTGGGTAAGTCTCAAGGACCTAAGGAAAGGAACTATAAACTCAAACCAACCACTCAACCTAAGGGAATCAACCTAAGGGAATCAATCCTAATAAAGGTTTAACCTTTATTACCTAGAACTCATTATCTTTGACAACAAAGAAATGGAATCACCGGGTAAGTCTCTTTCCAAGTTTGAATATAAGCTTGAAAGGCTCAACAAGGCTAGGATTTTGGCAATCTATAACCTAGGATTAAGGATGTAACAAAAACGGATCGACAAAAGAAACCACAGGCTATTCTTGGTGAAATCTCGGCCGAGATTCTCACGAACAGACCGAGATTTGGTTCTGCGAAGGTGAAAACAACTTTCAGGGTCCAATCTAAACTTAACGGCTCGGTCTATATCAACTAAACCACAACCATCAACCAATCACACTAGAATCGCTAGGGTTTTATCCAATAACACACATATTCAAATCAAGATAGATAAATGAAATCAATAAATCAAAATAACCAATAAAACAAAAAGAGGAGATATAAATAATTAGCAAAAGGTCCTGAATAATAAAAATCTGTATGAAAGCAATGACAAAGATCCAGTCTTGTGTTCCAAAGTAATGAAATCTAAACACTAAGTATTCTCTCGAAGAATATTTCACAATCTCTCCCAATCTTCAATGTTGTTGTTGTTGATGATTCTGAAAACTTCACCTTGATTATAAAGTTGTACAGGTGTTGATGATGGAAGATTTAAACACAAATGAAGTAGTTTTATACACTAACATTTTATTGATTATATATCGAGTTGCTTTGTTTGGTTTGGTGGTTTTTATTGAATGAAGTGAAGGTTTTGAAAGACACTTCAAAAGACCTTGGAAGACTTTGAAATCGGATGCAAGCGATCCAAGGAGTTTAGACTGTGTAAACTACGGAGGCCTTGAAATTTATTTCAAAGGAACAACGAAATCAAGGCTGCACCGCTAAAGGAATTCAAATCACTAAGAAGATCTTCTAGGAGAGATTTGTTCAACAAGAAGATATGATCAAACGAAGATCTCAACCAGCCAATTAAGATCTTACAAAGATCCTCAACTGAAAGCACGAAGATTCTCTCCTCGGGAATTTGATATCATCACAACAAATACGAGAAGATTAAGGAGCCGAGAGATCAACGTGTTCTCAAGAGATGAAGATCCACAACGTCTATCTCATCTCAACCAAGAAGCGATCTTCAAGGAGACGAAGAATCATCTTCAAACGGTCATCTTCCTAACGGCTAGGAGACCTCTCCATAGAAGGCTGTAAATGAAGATGGCGATTGAAGAACAAGGAGAGAAGCCTACACGGAAACATCAATAGCCTTCAAGAGATCCAAAACATCTTCATTCGATCAAATAGTTTTTCTTTCTCTCTTTCTCTAAAAAGCTTTATCCCCTAGAGAGAGATAAAACTCGAGAGCTCCATTGGTATATCTAAAGAGTGTTATACTCGAGTGTATGTTACTTTGCGAAGTAACTAGGCTATTATAGCAAGGTGAATAGTTGGAGCTAGATCGTAGCATTGGCTACAGTGAGAGAAGAAGGGATTTCTTCTAGTTTTTATCTAGGGCTCTTTGAAGTTGATAATAGATAGTTAGATTCTAAAGCTATACCCTGGGACGGAGAGTAGGCTATTTAGAGCCGAACTTCGTAAACATATCATCGTGTCGATCTTTTACATTCTGAATTTTATCTTGCTTTATTGTGACTAACTTTGTTTTGCAGGAGTACAAAGTCAAGGCCCTTGAAAGTTGCTTCAAAACCCTTGAAATCAAAGTGTATCACAAAGAGCTCAGATCGACATCAAGACCCTTGAAATTGGTTTCATGGCCTTGAGATTGGTTTTATTAAATGTTCCCATACTCTATTCAACCCCCCCATTCTAGAGTATCTTTTATCCTTTTTATTCACCTACCCGTTCTTCAATTGGTATTACAACTAGACTCACGATTATTGAATTAACCATCAGTGAGACTAATCATGAATCCTGTAGGTGATGGAGGATTTACTCAAGGAATATCCAAGAGTGCAAAGGAAATATGGGACAAACTCGTTGTCAATTACGAAGGAACAAGTCAAGTCAAAGAAACAAAGATTAGCATCCTCCTCACACAATACGAGCTATTCAAGATGAAACCAAATGAACTAGTCAAGGAAATGTTCACAAGATTCACTGAGATCGTGAACAACTTGGACTCATTAGGACATGTCTTCACAAATGAAGAAAAAGATAGGAAGGTTCTAAGGAGCTTACCTAAAGCCAAGTGGGGACCAAAGATGACTGACATCGAAGAAGCTCAGAATCTCTCATCTCTTCCTCTTCACGACCTCCTTGGAGAAATCATCACACATGAAATGGTTCTTGGTGAATGTTCTCTCCAAATGGTGTGTGCAAGCTTTAAATTTATAACCCAAGATGTATGCTTAAAACAAGGATGCGAACCCGCAGTGTACGGGTCAATCGTAGTAAAAGCAAGAAATTCCGGGGTGTCGATCTCAGGGACTTAGGTGAAACCTAAGAAAGTATAGGTAGTCTATGTAATTACTAACCACAAAAGCGATTAAAACAATCAAAAATGATAAAAAGTCAATTAAGGAAAATATGCAATTCTAGGAATTAAAGCATCTAGTTGTGGTTCCAACTCAAGATCTCAAGATAAGCGGACAAAGCTGAGATTTTGCAAAGGGAAGGTGTTTCTAAAGTGGAATAGATCACCGGGTAAGTCTCACTACTCATTATCCCAAACCGTAACTCCTATTACCGGGTAAGTCTCAAGGAATTAAGGAAAAGAACTATAACCTCAAACCAACATACCAACTAAGGGAATAGAATCAACCTTTACCGGGTAAGTCTCAGGCTAACTCACATAGATGGAATGAAGGCACACTCAAACCCCAATAAAGGATAAACCTTTATTACCTATACTTATGATCATGGGTAAACAAACAAAGGAATTACCGGGTAAGTCTCATCCTAGGCTTGCATTGAACCAGGAAAGGTGTAATAAGAATAGGATTTGGCAAACTCTAACACTTAACTCTCAGTTATGGATCAGAAAAGTCACCTCGGTCAGTCAAGTTCCACCCCGGCCGAGATGTTCATCGATTAAACGAGATGTTCTAGGGTTAAGGATAAAGACTCGAGCTTTCAGGGTCCTACTGGAATTTAAGATTATTCTATCATTGTTTTTCCCACAACCTTCAGCCAATCACCCTAGAATCGGACAAGGAAATTAGCCAATCATCATTATGAAAGCAATAATCAAATATATGGGAAGAAGGTGAATAATTCAACACAAAAACCTTAAGAACAAGGCTTCAATAGCTGAATCAATTATCAAACAAACAAGCGTTCCTTGGATCACAATCCAATAAGACAATCAACAAGAAGGGAATCTAAGAGAATCTTACAAAACCCTTCACAAAAGCTATAAAAGCTATCAACTTTCTTCCTTCAATCTTCCTTCCTTCAACCACTATAATGATAGCCGGATTTCCGGTGATGCGCCGGTGCTGATTTGTGGAAAATCTAGCCCATTATATAGGAAAACTACCCTCCTAAGATAAAATATCTTGAAAAGATATTTTCCTAATAAAATATATCTATCTCTCATAAATAAATCCCTAAAATATATGATCTTCCTTCCAGAAATCCAGCCTAAAAATATAAGATCTCTACTTCCAAAAATAAATGATCTCAGCCAAGAATAAAATATATCTCGACGCGTCCAAGGTGTTCGCCTCGGTCGAGATGGTACTGTAGCTGACCGAGGTGGCTTTAAACTAGATGTGAAATCTCTCAAATCTGGTCCAAAGTAAATCTTTAATCCAATTCCATGCTTCCTAGATTCTTCCTTAAGCTCCTGAATGTAGCTCCAATGACTCCTTAGCTCCTTTAGCTCCATTTTGATGCAAATCGTGCCATTTTACCTACGATTACAACGAAACTTGGTGTAGACCTCGATTCCCGCAAAGGTAGATGAAACAACAATATAATCATATAATATACATCCAAACATGCAGATTATTGAAGATAAAACGTCTAAACAGGTCCCAAAATATAGACTATAATTCATGCTATCAAAATACCCCATACTTAGCCCTTGGTTGTCCCCAACCAAGTTCCAAATCTTAGATACAAGATAGAATGGATTATAAGTCATAAAGATTAATGAAAAAGTCTTTCAAAATATTTTAATGGTGTGCTCGAATCATAGATCACTCTAAGAGAATGCTTCATGGAATTTAAAATCAAAATATGCTCAAAACATTTTATAAATATAAGAAAGTCGTTCATCTTTGCATAAAATCATAGAATGCATAATAAATCATAATTATCAAAATTAATCATGTATAATCCAGTTTAAACCACCAAGTCAATCAACAAGCTCGAGGTCTCAAGGGCTTTTCAAGAGAAGGTCAAGAAACGTGTGAGTGTGGGATGTATATAGGGAATGTGGTGCTAGAATCCGGGAAAAGGATCTTTACTTCACTTCCTTTGAATTTCAACATCTTCCACCAATAAGTTTTGCTTATTTTACTTTTTTTACTTTTTGGGATGCATGGACAGAGGTGCACAATAACCGAAGCCTAGGAAATCAGCAATCATCAATTTCTCAAGATGGCTCAAACCCTTGATGCACATACCATGACCCGTTAGGAATATCGCTCAATCCGACTTTGGCAAGACACAAACACCCGGCTATGTGAATGGTGCCGAGTTACTCATCATCATGATTGACTTCCCCAAACCTATTTGTTTCTTTCTAACTTCCAGCCAACATCTCAACTTTTCTTTCACTTGCTTTTCACTTTTGCTTGCTTCCAAATTCCCGGATAGGTAAAGGGAGGCAAATATGTATATGAGGGGCTAAGCATGATCAAGAAGAAGAAGAGAAGAGAGTGAAATGCCTTAATCATCCCAGAAAGAAAGTGAGAGAACTCATAATATGGTGTCAACCTTCAAATTCAACATAATCTGGATAAAGATAAAGTATTAAACATGCCAAAATTTCAAACAAAGCATTTAGCAACTTAAACATATTATAAAACCTTTCAAACATAAAAAGATTTCAAAACCAGTCAGCAAACAAAATCATCACTGAGGTCATATCCAGATAAGAAGCACAAAAATCGTTTCGAAAACTGTCTCAGTCAAACCACCTCGGTCGAGATATTCTAAGTCAACCGAGGTATTGCACCTCGATTGTTCAGAGTCACATCGGTTGAGGTCATAAAATTTTTTTTCAAACCAGTTTTTGACGTTTTTCTCAATCAAATAACCTGTATGCATGCATGTAGTCTCAGATAAACACATAGAGCAAGATAAAATGATAAATATCCATCAAGAGTCATACAAGCGTACACATAAGTCATATAAATACATACCCACATACCCCATACTTGGGACACATTGTCCCAATGGGTCAAATAAGTCTAAGAAAACAGAGTACTCACCGGATAAAGCTGAGCTGCATAATAATTAAAGAAAAGAAATCTGCAAGCTCTAATCCTCTAGTCCCGTTCCGGTGGTGGTGGTGGTGACACATACGGGTACTGAGATGGGTCAAATGGGTAACTCATGATATGCTGAAACTGAATCTCAGTCATCCTGTGCTAGTAGTGCAGTCTCTCCTACATCTCTCTCATGTCTAGGGATAAGGCGGCGTAGGAATCTATCACCTAGTCCGTCAGATCATCGATCCGGCGGTGAGCGACTGAATCCCTCTGTCTGTGTACCCTACGCCTGGCTGGACGTGCTGGTGCTGTAGCTGGCTCCTCCTCTGTCTCGTCGTCGTCCAGATCGACGACCGGCACACTAGTCCCAGCTGTATCTGTACCTGTGTCCATGGCAGCACCGCCATCCTCATCCTCATCCTCTTGATCCTCAGCCTCATCATCCTCATCCTGTCCCTGAGCTGCTGCATCTCTGGCATCCTCCATAAGTGGAATCCATGCGGAATGCGGGTCATAAACAGAGAACTGAGCTGACCACCTAATACCTTGAGGTGCAGTCTGCTCCCAGGGCATTACCACATATGGCGTAGTAAGTCCGCGAGGAACCAATATCCTCCTAGTGATCATCTCCTGCAGCCCGAGCGGCTTGGCAGCCGCCAACATAGTACACGCACTCAGATCCAGGTCCATGTAACTCGCAATGTGAGTCACTATCCCTCCGCAACAGATATCTCCCTTCGCCTTCGCCTTTATCCTGTGGAGATCCTCAGCCAACATCACTCCAAAATCCGGAACTCCACCGGTAACCATGCAGTAAAGACTCAGCAGCTCACCTTGTCTAATCTTCTGGGGCATCTCAGTACGCGCCAGAAGAGTCTCGCTAAAAATCCGGTGAGCAAGTCTAAAAGTTAGGTGGAAGATAATCCGCTTCTTGGAATCTCCAGGTCTCCACCTGTCAGCATGCTCAACTACATGAGCTATCTGTCCCCAAAACTCTCGAGCTACGACTCGAGAAGGAAAATCAGAACAGTGGGGGCCGGGAAGCCGAAAATGTCCCTCCAGTGGTCCATAGGAACTAGATAGTTCCGGTTCATCAACCGGTACTTGATGGCACGCTCTGTAGGCAAATAAGTGACGGAGCTAAGAAACTCCAAGGTCGGCTCAAGATAGGCCGGAGCTCTAATCTCAGTAAACTGCTCCAGCCCCACCATAGATATCATCCGCCTCAGATCATCATCCACGTGGAGGCAGTCGAATGCAGAAATGTCCAGAAACCGTGGTGCAACCACTGGACGTGCCGCTATGCGGTCATAGTCTACCTGGTGATGCTCATGGATCACCGGTATGGAGCGGCGTGAAGAAGAAGAAGGAGAAGGAGAGGATCTATCTCTCAAAACCAGCTGCTTGTCAGAACTCATCTTTTTCTCCCATTGTCAGACCACCTTGGTCACTCTGAAAACTCTCAAGAACACCTCGGCCGAGGCACAGGCCGACTGGACCGAGGCGAAGTGTTGTTCGATCGAAACTCTCAGAAATCCAGTTCTTTTCCCCTGATATCACTACCAATGGTTCCTATGGGGTACTTAATCCTTTTTCAGCACAATGCAGGGGCAACCAAAGCCCAAATTGATAAAAAACAGTGAAGAAGGGAGAGTTAGGGTTTTTTTTTTCTCGAATTACCCCAGATTTGGTCGACTTGGAGCGTCTTTGTTGCAGATTGTTGCTTGCAAACTGATCCTCTACCCTTTCCTTGCAGTTCGGAAGCGAGAATCGTCGAAAACGAGCAAAAATCAGCGAACGAGGTGAATTTGGGCGTTTCGGTCGAGAGGGTGAGTGAGGGAAGAGAGAGAAATCTCAGCCCCCTTTTATACCCTTTTCTGGAACTGCTGTCACCTCGGTCGAGATGGTCTCGACTGGACCGAGGTGGTACAGACCGAGGTGGATCTTCAGTAACCCTAGTCGCATCGGTTGCTCAAGAATCATCTCGGTCGAGGTGTTGTGACAGCAACCGAGATGTGTCTCAGTCAAACTCCGTCTTCTCAAATTCTCGAACATCTATCCATCTAGTGTTGCTCCTGGGTTGTATTCCTTCTTTAGATGTCACCTGTTGTCTGTCTAGGACGCCAAAAACAAAGCAAAGCAAAAGCAAACTATCTAAAGCTAGACTAGAAAAAGGGAAAAGAAAGCAATACCTTGGGTTGCCTCCCAAGAAGCGCTTGATTTAAGGTCGCTAGCTGGACCGTACGGTATCCCTAAATAAGGTATAGTGGTGCAACCTCCTCAACCGGGACTTCTTGTTTCTATTTCTTAAGTCTATGACCATTGACCTTGAATCTTCCACTTGTTTCTCCCCAAATCTCAACTGCACCGTAAGGGAAATCATGTTTCACAACATAAGGTCCTGTCCATCTAGATTTCAACTTACCTGGAAAGAGGCGGAGGCGGGAGTTGAAGAGTAGAACTAAGTCTCCTTCTTTGAGCTCCTTAGGGATGATACGTTTGTCATGCCATTTCTTCGTCCTTTCTTTATAGATCTTGGCATTCTCATAAGCGTTCAAACGCAGCTCCTCCAACTCATTGATATCCAATAGCCGCTTCTCACCAGCTTTCTTGATGTCGAAGTTCAACCATTTGATTGCCCAATATGCCTTGTGTTCTAACTCAACAGGCAAATGACAAGACTTTCCATATACCAAATTATAAGGGGTGGTACCAATGGGAGTCTTGAATGCGGTCTTGTAAGCCTAAAGAGCGTCGTCCAACTTCATGGACCAATCCTTCCTTGTCCTAGAGACGGTCTTCTCCAAGATCGCTTTAATTTCTCTATTTGAGATCTCGACATGTCCACTAGTTTGAGGGTGATAAGGGGTTGCTACCTTGTGGGTTACCCCATACTTCGATAGAAGTGCTTTGAACTTCCGTTTGATGAAATGTGTCCCTCCATCGCTGATGATGATGCGTGGAGTCCCAAAACATGGAAATATAGTCCTGTTGAAGAACTTCACAACCACCATGGCGTCATTAGTGGGAGAGGCAATGGCTTCAACCCATCTAGAGACGTAGTCGACAGCTAGGAGAATGTAGAGGTTCCCTCCGGATGACGGAAAAGGTCCCATGAAATCTACTCCCCATACATCAAAGATCTTAACCTCTTGTATGTTATTGAGTGACATCTCGTTCCTCCTAGATAAATTTCCTGTTCTTTGGCATGCATCATAAGAGACAACAAACGATTGCACATCCTTAAATAATGTAGGCCAAAAGAAACCGGAACGTAATACCTTGGCGCACGTCTTGTGAGCGCTAGCATGCCCTCCACAAGGAAGTGAGTGACAATGTCGTATGACGCTAGTAACTTCATCTTCCGGAATGCATCTTCGAAGCATCCCATCCGGACCTCTCTTGAATAGTAGTGGTTCATCCCAGTAGTAATGGCGTACATCCTTGAAGAATTTCTTCCTTTGAGCGTACGTCAATCAGGGTGGTATTTCCTGGCAAACAAGGTAATTAACAATGTCAACATACCAAGGTCCTTTATTATCAGAAATTTGGTGGAGAGAGTGTTCCACCAACTGAGGATGAATGTCAGAAAAGGGAGTAAGAAGTTTGTTATTCTCAGTTGACATCATCTCGCTTTCGACCTCGGTCGAGGTCCAGAGAGGGTGACCGAGATGTTCTTCAGTCAAGAACACCTCGCTTGGTCCAGAAGGTGCCTCGGTCGAGGTACTGCAACTGGGACCGAAACTGGGTTCTTCTCCTGGATTAGTTTCTCAATCTTAGCTCCTGGATCTTCTTCCAGCGCCTTTAAGCTCCGTATATTTGCATCACAAGAAGCATCTATACCATCCTCCATTAAGCTAAAACTAATAACTTTTTCAAGTGGATCTTTAATAAGGATAGAGCTCACCAATTCTCTTGATTCTTCTTCATCATAGATGTTGAAGATATCATCTCCTAGCTGCTCTCCCTTCATTGCCGCAAGCAATGCAAATTCCACTTCATCTCCGCCAATGTTGAATTTCAACTTGGTGTTCTTACAATCTACATTGCAACCCGAAGTTGCTAGAAATGGTCTCCCGAGAATGATAGGAACGGGATAATCTGCGGGAATGTCAAGTACAACAAAGTCTATAGGTAAATAGAAGTTACCTAACTTAACCGGAACGTCTTCCAAAATGGCCACGGGATGGGTAATGGAGCGGTCCGCCATGTATAACCGTATCTTCACCGGCTTGGGTTCTCCAAGTCCGATCCTAACACATAGCTCCAGCGGGATGATGCTCACGCTGGCTCCTAGATCACACAATGCCTCACAAGTGACATCCCTAACTTGAATGGGAATGCAAAATGAGCCGGGATCTCTCAACTTGGGTGGCATATTCTCCTTCATGATTTGAATGAGCTCCGAGGATTTAGATGTCATCCTTACTTCACCAAACTCTTACAACTTCCTCTTCCTTGATAGAATTTCTTTTAAGAACTTCCCATAGGCGGGCATCCTTAAAATAGCATCAAGGAAAGGGATGTTAATATGTAGTTTATTCATAAAGTCAAGGAACTTACCAAAATACTTGTCTAGATGTGCTCTGGCCCTTGACTGGGGGAATGGAAGTGGTGGTTTATATGCAGGAGGTAGAACATAAACTTCAGTTTTGTCCGACGCTCTCTATGGCTCAATGTCGGTTGGCACCTCGGCCGAAGTGTTCTTCGACTGTACCTGGACCGAGGTGGTCTTCGTCTGTACTGGCATCGACCGAGGCACTGGATCTGCTGTCTACAGTCCACTTCTTGTCGTTATTGCCATGATATGTCCTTTAGGGTTGCTTTCCGTCCTCGTTGGAAGCTTCCCTGGATCTCTTGGTGCTTCATTTGCCTTGTTAAAGAATTGTTGTTCTAAGGCTTTTTTTACCTTCGAAAATGAAGTCATGGATGTCTCCGTGGAGTTAAGCTTGATCAACATGGCCTCTAGCACCGCATCTTTCTTTTCCGGCTGGGACGAACTTGATCCTTGCTCTTGGCTCTTCAATGGAGTAGAAGAAGAAGAGGAAGAGAGGAAAGGATTAGAGGAGTCATTCGAATTGGAGTTAGAGTAAGGGTTACCCGAATTTTGGTTGTTTACCCTCCAATTATTGTTGTTGGATCCTCTATTGCTGTTGTAGTTGTTGTTCCGGGAACCGTTGTTATTGTTCCGGTACCCATTGTTGTTCCTCGAGCCTTAATAACCTTCATCTTCTTTCTTGGTTTGAGCAACCAAAAGATCTTTCAATTGCTTCACATCATTCTTCAAAGAGGTGAGTTGATCATTGTTTGGTGGAGCTTCTTGAAAGTTGACTCTTTTAACTCCACCTTCAGCTCCTTGGTGGGAGTATTTCTCCATGTGCAAAGCTTGCTTTTCTATGAACTCCCAAGCTTCGTCAATCGGCATGTTCATGAACGTGCCTGCAGATAGTAGTTGAAGGTTGAACTGGGTGTTTCCGTCCAGTCCCTTGAAGTATATCTCCAACAACTCTATCTTTGGAATCTCATGATGTGGGCAATCCAAAAGAATGTCTTTAAATCTCTCTCACACTACTACATTTCACCTGCTATTGTATCACCTAAAAATATTACATTATCATCAATAAATGTTACATTACGTTAAAAGGTAACATTTTTGAACCAGTACATTTGATGCCGTTGCATTTGAGCTGTTGTAACATTTTTTAACACTAATGTAATATTTTCTTACCAACCGAATAAAGTGTTACATTTGAAACCATAACTATTACATTTAACAAAAACTATTACCTTTTATAAATTTTGTTACATATTGCAATTATCGTTACAATTAATAAATGTGTTATCTTCTTTAAAAGTGTTACTATTACATTATATTTTGTTAAAATAGGATTGCTATAATAAACATTTAAACTGTACAATATATTGGAAACTATCGAACAAATTAACTATTACATTGGAATAAATATGGTGAACTACTGTTAGCATATGTACAAGAAAGTTATGGTAGGAATCGTTCTTCAATCGACTTGCTCCCGTTCAATTGATTTGTTCCCGTTTAGTAGTTGTTTATGTTGCTCTTCAAATGTGCTCCTGTAACAAAGAGAAAGTATATCTAGAGAATACACCATTGGCATATCTAGAGAGAGTCCAAGTGAAGATGAATCAGCTCATGTAGCAACTAAATTCTAGCAGACGAAAAGAGTATTATTTCAAATATTGAAGTCCATCCTTGCATCAACAATTGGAAGTTTCGTTGATAGGAACTGCAAATATGGAAATTAAAATTATGAAATTTAACCCTTATAATGGTTGCAATATTAACCCAAATGAAGTACAAGATAGGATGCTACAATATTGTTGTTAACAACATTGATAGTGATATGGAAATAGGCTAACAAATCAAGGACTTCATATCAAATAACTCTCCAACAGGGACAAGGTTACATGCTCTATTAAATCATGGGCAAGAGCCCCAGGAATTGTCACTTCATCCATTGTGGCTGAAATGTTACACATTACAAATTCAAATTGAAGACGCTCTTCGTATGGGGTATCATCAGATTCCAATGTTTAATTAACTGTACAACTAACTCTTGAAGTTGTGCAACAAAATATATTTTCCATTAGAAACAGTGAGTCATGATTCTTAACCTTTTCAATTAACTGTACAACCATGTAGATTAACATATCCAACACCTCTATATAAAACAAATGTGACAAGGAAACAAGTTTCATATAAATCCAAGTAGGATGATTAGTGGTTCCCCAAATTTCATAAAGCACCAAAAATAATTGAGCATTACGTGATAGTAAATATATAACGAGAGCATTTGTAAACCCAACGAAATTTTATTGAATGGAGGATTCTATCCATTTCCGATCCCTCAAAGACTAACGGCTCCAATAATGAGAGTCAAGCACCCTCTTAACACTCCTTGAATGCATAAAATCAATGACTCAATGAAATAAAATGCAATAAGTTAAAAAACAAGCAAATACCGCACCTGCAGCATATAAATATAAGGCTTCATCATTTTGTTTTTCCATAGAAGTAAATTGTCTTGCTTTAGTAGATCAATTGTTTGACATCACTCATCTCAAGAGCAAGGAATATATTGATATCCAAACTAACAAAGTTAAACAAGCAGACATACCATTGAACTTCACATCACATGAATAGCCCGCAATATTCTTGGTTCAACCACTTTGTGTGATTTATATTTGTTCACCTTAGTGTGAAGAATCTAACAATTGTCTATTGTGGACTCACCCCCTATAACAAGAAGTGTGAATGTGCGCAGATAGTCAAATACCGTATAATAAATAACACAGAGCCCAGAGAAACAAACTTCATATTGACGGAGACAAAGTACTATCGAAACAGAAAAAGTAGGCAATCAAACAAGATGTTTTCATTCATGCTAAAATTTATTTCCCTACTTAGGGTCTAAAAAATTATATATTCATTTAGTAACTAAAAATGCATTCAAAAAGATTAAATCAAGTAAAATTTCCCTACTCCGCACCACGTTGTAGGCTTGCAGGCTTGTAGCCTTACAAACACCTCATGTACTACTTGGAGTCCAGGATGGACATGGACCTCAAAAAGGTAGGTGAAAGCAAAAATTTTCCACAGTAAAAGAAAATATTAGAATACAACAAAATTAGAGGATGATCATTTCTATCTGTAAGATTTTGATCATGACTCTTAAAATAAGGTTGAATAAACTACTCTTGGGTTATATTGACTTGGTCCGTCCACCTGATCTAATGTCATAAATTCCAGTCCAACTTCAATACCTTTAGGGACATAAAATTTTTGAGAATTTTCTACTCAAGTAACATAAGTAATATAATTAGACATCATAAAGACCCTTACTAATATCGTAGAATCCCGAAGTTTAAACCAAATTATCATACATGATTGATGCTTCAACATCCAGCTAAATCAATGGTATTTACCTAATTCGGATGTGGAGTTGCTCCATCCAAGAGTATGAAGCGACTGAAGAGTCCAAAGCTCCAAGAGTCGGAAGGGAGAAGCTGTAATCAAAGAAAGTAGAGGAGATGAAAATTTGAAGGAGAATATGAAACCCTAGAAAACGAATTGTCACAAATACATAGCTTGGGATAGTAAAATGGAGAAAGAAAGGAATAGGAGCTTGAAAAGCATACCCCAAAGGCCTGAGTCCGTTCAGACGGAGTCGATCCAACCCAAAGAAGGAGGACATGGCTTTACATTGACGGAATCCAGAAGATAAAGGCAAAGCATAGTACCTGGCGAATACGGACTATGACAAAGGGAGAAGACAAATCCGGTGCCGCGAGAAGAAGCCGCCGACAACGAGGTTGGAATCCGGTGTCGTCAGGTTGATGATGGAAGAGTCTATGGTGGCGATTTGAAGGCCGTTGAAAGAGGCGATTGCCTGTTCTTCCTTTACAGTCGGTTGAGGCTAGGTTTTGATATGGAGAGAAGCCTCAACCGAGGACAAAGTGGAAGACAAAGAGCCTGTAGTCTTTTTTAATATCCTTGGCGCGGGGTCCAAAAAAATTCCCCCCAAAATTTTTGCTAAAAATTGTGTTAGATTTGACTCCGCCTTTTGTTACTATAGAAAAAGAGTTACAAAATTTATAAAAGTGTTACCATTGTATATAAAAATGTAACATTTTATTACTTAGTTTATAAAATGTTACAAGAAACTAGATAGGTAATAGTTTTAAACAATGTTACATGTTTAATGTTACCTTAGGGCAAGAAATGTAGTAGTGGATCATGACTTGGACAAACTCTCCTTGTCCTTCATGACGAATGCATTAATTTTCCCTCTCATTTCAGCGGTTTTAGATGGGGGAAAGAATTTAGTCAAGAACTCCGTAGTCATGTGCTCCAAAGTATTGATTTTTCCTGGATGAAGATATTGATACCAAGTAAGCGCTCTATCTTTCAAAGAGAAGTAGAAAGGCCTTAGCTTGTAATTTTTGTTTTCCAGCCTTGAAGGTCTCAAGGTCTCCATCAAGATCTCATAGTTTTGTAGATGTTGATGCGGAGATTCCCTCTCTAGCCCTCCAAACTGGCATTGGCAAATCATGGAAAGAACTTACGGTCGAAGCTCATAATCATGGTCTGCTGGATCACCTAGGTTGACTCCTGGACGCCTCAGTTGTTGATTAGGGTCCATCCTCTGCCCTAGGGTCTGTGGAATACCTGCAAAAAGAGCATCTCGGCCGGGGAAGCTGGAGTTGGGTCCTGCCTCGGTCGAGGAGCTGGAGCTGGTCGAGGTAGATATTGGTCTCGTAAAGTCGCCATATCTGCTTCGATCACTTCCGTCCTTGCGCGAGTTTCTTCCTTTTCCAGTCGTAATTCTTCTTTGCTGAGGCGTAGTTGTTCCAATGCCTCCTTCAATTCGGCTTCAAGATCGCGATTATCTTGATTGGCCATCTCCGCTTCTTTCAAGCGTCTTTTGTATGTCTTTTCTGGTTCGGGATTGTAGGGAACGATTTCCTTCCCAGTGCGGGTTCTTTGCATTAACCTAAGAAAAAGAACCTACGAAAGTAACTCAAGTAGAGTGGTTAGTAGAAATAGGGGCAAGCGCCCCGAAAGATCACCGCAACCGGCTCGGTCTAGACCAAGTCCCATGCAACGGCGCCAAAAACTTGTTCACTCCAAATGGTGTGTGCAAGCTTTAAATTTATAACCCAAGATGTATGCTTAAAACAAGGATGCGAACCCGTAGTGTACGGGTCAATCGTAGTAAAAGCAAGAAATTCCGGGGTGTCGATCTCAGGGACTTAGGTGAAACCTAAACAAGTATAGGTAGTCTATGTAATTACTAACCACAAAAGCGATTAAAACAATCAAAAATGATAAAAAGTCAATTAAGGAAAATATGCAATTCTAGGGATTAAGGCATCTAGTTGTGGTTCCAACTCAAGATCTCAAGATAAGCGGACAAAGCTGAGATTTTGCAAAGGGAAGGTGTTTCTAAAGTGGAATAGATCACCGGGTAAATCTCACTACTCACTATCCCAAACCGTAACTCCTATTACCGGGTAAGTCTCAAGGAATTAAGGAAAAGAACTATAACCTCAAACCAACATACCAACTAAGGGAATAGAATTAACCTTTACCGGGTAAGTCTCAGGCTAACTCACATAGATGGAATGAAGGCACACTCAAACCCCAATAAAGGATAAACCTTTATTACCTATACTTATGATCATGGGTAAACAAACAAAGGAATTACCCGGTAAGTCTCATCCTAGGCTTGCATTGAACCAGGAAAGGTGTAATAAGAATAGGATTTGGCAAACTCTAACACTTAACTCTCAGTTATGGATCAGAAAAGTCACCTCGGTCAGTCAAGTTCCACCCCGGCCGAGATGTTCATCGATTAAACGAGATGTTCTAGGGTTAAGGATAAAGACTCGAGCTTTCAGGGTCCTACTGGAATTTAAGATTATTCTATCATTGTTTTTTCCACAACCTTCAGCCAATCACCCTAGAATTGCACAAGGAAATTAGCCAATCATCATCATGAAAGCAATAATAAAATATATGGGAAGAAGGTGAATAATTCAACACAAAAACCTTAAGAACAAGGCTTCAATAACTGAATGAATTATCAAACAAACAAGCGTTCCTTGGATCACAATCCAATAAGACAATCAACAAGAAGGGAATCTAAGAGAATCTTACAAAACCCTTCACAAAAGCTATAAAAGCTATCAACTTTCTTCCTTCAATCTTTCTTCCTTCAACCACTATAATGATAGCCGGATTTCCGGTGATGTGCCGGTGTTGATTTGTGGAAAATTCAGCCCTTTATATAGGAAAAATACCCTCCTAAGAGATATTTTCCTAATAAAATATCTTGAAAAGATATTTTCCTAATAAAATATATCTATCTCTCATAAATAAATCCCTAAAATATATGATCTTCCTTCCAGAAATCCAGCCTAAAAATATAAGATCTCTCCTTCCAAAAATAAAAGATCTCAGCCAAGAATAAAATATATCTCTCCGCGTCCAAGGTGTTCGCCTCGGTCGGGACGCTTCTCTAGATCACCTCGGTCGATATGGTACTGTAGCTGACCGAGGTGGCTTTAAACTGGATGTGAAATCTCTCAAATCTGGTTCAAAGTGAATCTTTAATCCAATTCCATGCTTCCTGGATTCTTCCTTAAGCTCTTGAATGTTGCTCCAATGACTCCTTAGCTCCTTTAGCTCTATTTTGATGCAAATCGTGCCATTTTACCTACGATTACAACGAAACTTGGTGTAGACCTCGATTCCCGCAAAGGTAGATGAAACGATAATATAATCATATAATATACATCCAAACATGCAGATTATTGAAGATAAAACGTCTAAACAGGTCCCAAAATATAGACTATAATTCATGCTATCAGTGAAGAAGATGGAGAGCGCCCATCCAACATTAAGAATCTAGCATTAAAATCAAGAAAGGATGAATTACCATCAGAAGAGAAAGATAGTGATGATGATGAAGATGATGATGATGATGATGATGATGATGATGATGATGATGATGATGATGATAATGATGATGATGATGATGATGATGATGATGATGATGATGATGATGATGATGATGATGATGATGATGAAGATGCAATTACCATGATCTCTGTAACACCCCAAATTCTCGGAACTCGGGGAGCTACTGATTAGGACCTCACAATGGGTCCCGACCTTGGTTTAACAACAACTTTACTAACATCTTACAACAAGGCACAAATGTAATTACAACAACTTCCAAAACATAATATTTTTAATGGTATCAAAGTACACATGTGACAGCCTTACAAACATACATAAAGATATATAACATGCATGACGTATGGAAGACTTCCCCGTCCCCATCTAATGAGTACGTGGACCCGGCTGACCATCCGTTCCGGATCTCTATGCAACTGTCTATCTCTACAGATCTACAACACGGATAAACCGTTAGCTAACAATCCAAATATAAGTAGAATGACAACAACACAAACACAAGCAGAAACAAAAATTAAACAAACATCATGCTGGCACTCAACCGTTTATTATCTATTATTTAAGTGATTCATCTTATTCAATTTACAGTTGTGGCACGAGAGCTATTAACAGTTCTCGCCTCCGTTCCTTATCCAACTGGGTGTAGGTCTAGCTGACCTCCGCCGGTAGCATCACTACAAACCGAGTATGGAGTAGTCCCTAAAGAAACCCCCAACGCTCGCAAGCTAACTGAGCAGAATGCCACCGCCCGTTACTCTTAGGCCAAGTATAGGTCGGTAAATATTTATCACAACCTATAACTCTAACATCTCAATCACACATCACTATCATCATTCATGCTCATATTTAGAAGTCAGCTAAGTAAGCCCAAAGGACTTACCTAGTATAAAGCTCGACTCTCTGTAAAAAAAACTCGCTCTGTAAACTGTAGCAACTCAGTTGCCTGTCAAAGGAGATGAGTGCATTAGCACACTCCCACGTAATTAGAAGTCTAAGACTTCTAAGATAAAAGAACGTAGTAAAACATAACTAGTTACAGTACTAATTTAGGGTCAAATGACTATTTTACCCTTGGTCCCGAAACTCCCAGAATTTCCGAAATTCATGTCTAAACTTCTATTTGAGACTCTAAAATCATATTCTAACTCCTAAAGTTTAGTTTGGTTACAAACTGGCATTTTTCCTATTTTCCTATTTTCCGAAAGATCGTAAAGGTCTAACTTCGGTTACAAATATAAAATTCGTAAAAGCTTATAAAAATTCCGAAACAATTCTCTAGATCATCTATGATGTTCCCTCTACCCTTAGGAGCAAGAATTTCTCAAAACTGTTCATCCATCATTTTTATAAAAATTCCAAAGTTGGTTACAACACTTGAAGTTTCCTATACTTAGCCAAAATCTGAGTACACTTTGAAAAATCATAACTCCTAAACCACTCACTGGATTTATCCCAAATTTTGATATGTTCTACTATAAAATCTTACCTATAATATATCCAAAATTCAGCCGGAAAGGATATCAAGAGCTTATTCAAAATCATCTCACAAAACAGCATCACTTGCTGTTTTCCCCAACACTCAGCACATATATAAAAACGTCAACTTTGAAACACAATAACTCTCAAACCGTAACTCCGATTCTTCCCAAATTTTAATATGATCTACAACCAGATGTCAACTATATCATATCAAAAATTCAAGCCTAACAGAGATCAAAAGCCTATTCAAAACTATTTCACAAAACAGCATCCCATGCTGTTTTTCTCAACTCAGCACATTTATAAAACTGAACTTTGAAACCCCATATCTCTCAAACCATAATTCAGAATAAGCCAAAATTTTAATATGATCTACTATGCAATATCGACTATGGCATATCCGAAAATCAGCAGAAAAGGGATAGTCTAACGTATCCAAATCTAGACTCAAAGTTGGCTATTCATCACATCTTGAAACTCGGAAAACGCCTCAGCTTTTCAAGTCATTTTTCGAGGCTGTCAGGGACTGTTCTAAGATCCCAACGGAATTCTAATTAGCACATATATATATACATAGGGTACGGAGGTGAAGTGAAGTAGGGTCCTTACCCGTCAATCAAAACCCGACAAGCTCGCGTGGATGAGGAAGAAGGGTGAAGGCGATCTTCTGTTACTTCCGTCTCAGGAGATCTAGGCTTCTCCTACTGCTTGTTATCGCTCGAGGAGGCATCAGGGGAGCCTCAGCTTGTTGACTCAATGCAGTCGGAGGGAGGGAACGAGCCGCTTGTGGCTCCAGCGTTGCTGTCGACGAGGGTAGGACGATCCTGGACGGAGAAGACGACGGCCAAGGTTGTTGCTTAGTACTAGAGAGGAGATGAGGGAGGCTGTTGGGTTGGTGCAGAAGCGTTGATGATGATCTTGGAACGTTGTACGTGCACCTGGATGTGACCGAGAAGAAAGGAAACAAAATCTGCAGCAGCGTCATTCCAGGGGCGTTAAATGACTCTCCAGCTCAACAACCGTTACATTTGAGTCCAGAAGAAACGTGAAGGCCTGTTGCTCTTCTCATCTGGCTGGGCTCGAAGTGTTGTTGGGCTGCGCGAGGTAGAGCAGCAGGCTCCTCTCTGGGCTGTGCACTGGGCTGAAGGAGCTGAAGATGCGCTGGGCTGAAGCTGGCAAGCTGGAAGGCTGGACGCTGGGCTGAACGCGCTGCTGGGCGCTGCTGGGCACACTGGCGCTGGGCTGTCAACAGCCTGTCTGGGCTTGTCACAGACGCGTCACAGCCTTGTCTGGGCCTTGTCACAGACTCGTCACAGCCTTGTCTGGCCTTGTCACAGCTTCGTCACAGACTTGTCTGGGCCTTGTCACAGCTTCGTCACAGACTTGTCAACGACGAGTCATTTCTAAATTAGGGTTTGGGGCTAAACTTATTATTTTATGTGAAGTCAAGGGATCGGAACTGGTAGGCTACGGAATAGACGGATACGGATCATGTTATAGTTTAGGATTGGTTATAATAATCCTATCATTTTATGTGAAGGTAAGCTACATAAAATGATAAAATTTTATAAAGATCCTATCATTTTATGTGAAGGGAAGCTACATAAAATGATAAATTTTATAATAATGTGTCTAACTAAGTAGACGGATATGGGTCAACTGATCGAGATCGGGTTTGTTACAGAAATAAACGGAATAAAAATTACGGATATTACATCAGTACCCCCTTAAAATAAGTTTCGTCCCGAAACTTAAAAGAAGACTCGTAATGTCGGAGTCCATGCAAACGAATTTAAGCGCCGGAAAGAGGTTACAACGGTCGAGTCCTGATTTGTTTCTGAAATAGCTGGAAGAAATATTCCCGGGTATTACATCAATCCCCCCTTAGGATAAGTTTCGCCCCGAAACTTAAAGTATGTCAGTCATAAGGTCAGCCCTCCAGGCACGAATCTAGTGTATCTACTTGTTACCGTACAAGAGTCATCGTTTCCACATATAAGTATCCCGCATATTAAGGTCACCAATAACACACATCCCGACTAAGCACTCGAGCATGAAAATAAACAAGTAGTCACACAATATAACACAGATATAAGGCCAAACCCTAACTCGTCGCTCCCTAGATTACACTATCTCCACAAAGGTCTCTGAAAGGTTATGTCTCATACTACCCATAGTATCCAAGGTGGCCTCGTCGGCTTTTATAAAACCACTAACTCTGAAATCTTTTCATGTACAGACTTCACCAGTGGCTACTACCATGTTCTAGTGTGGTAACTAGATATCTCACCGGTATCATCCGGCTTCATTGCCCGATTCTCTAAGCCGATGTCCTAACTTTTGTCTGGTAAGTATACCTCTAACTGAAACCGTAGAAAACTAGGGTTACACTCTCCAATAGGGTGAGGTTTACTAGTCCATCAATCACTTATAAACCACTTTACAGCCTCGAGTGGTCACATTTCGCAACTCACCTCCAGGTCTTTTGATGACCGTACAGAAAATAACCTAGTCAACTTTCTTCCCTTCGTTATGTTTACTTGACTACACACTCAGGCCAAAGGTCTTGGACCTCCGCCAGCACTTCACCAAGTGTCTAATGCTCTTTGTATCACGACTCACTTGTCTTTTAATATGGCTCGGTCATCTTATTCCTCAGGTAAGGAGTCATCCCTTTACCCTTTTCCGGTCTAGTAGTGGAGACACAATCTAGTGGTCATCATCTGTATTCACTTGGCATTATTATAATATTTATGGATATCTAATATATTGTTAGCTCAACCTTAGGCTTCTCACGTATTTTTTTTTTTGTCTTGAGTGACATACAATATGTCTGGAATGACGGTATTAGATACAAGGTGATCTCACATCACCGTCATTTGCTCACACTACTTAATAGTTGTTAACATTGTATTGTGTCCTATAATATTCCTCTTACTCAAAACGCAACTCGACTCCGTTCCGAGATAAAATTCTTCTTATACTCCATTCTTGAGATTATGTTTTCTATATGTACGAGTACTGGTCTGTAAGTACACTCCCGTAGCTTCCTTTTCTTATCTGTCTTTCGATTCAACTTGATAGTTACTCCCCTTGAGCTTGTTAGTGCAAACCCTACACAACACCTTTATTACTTCGTTACTTCCTTTCTCATTTTATCAAGAAACTCGTTCTAAAGTACCATGCTAGGTATTAAATTCCAAATTTACTGGTCTTCCAACATGTGACTAGGTCGGCATGCTTCGCTTGGATCTATAATGGGGTACCACTCTCTTGCTATACTTCTACGTGCACATACTTTCTCATCTATCTAGTTGGTGATACAGTTCCTCGACAAAAATTCTTGTCACTCCACGTAGCCTATTTCACGTTCCTTCTAAACGAAACGCATTTCACCAATTATCATCGTCTTAAACTCGACACGTCATTTGTTGTACTCTCGAGTTTCCGGTTCTGTGGGTTAGGACTCATCACGCTTTCGTTGCGCTACTTTGATAATTATGTTGTCACCTGCTAATCGTAAGGACATTTTCCATGAGTCCAAATTGATGGACCCAAAACTCTCCCTCTCAATTACACCATAAGTCCTATCCAGATGAAATACCAAGTACCTTCCTTACTTGCCTTAAGGGACTAAGATAACGGTTGGAAGACGACCTCTTCCGTTTACTTTTGGAATTCTTCTAACACGGATCCAAACTTCCTGACTCGACTGAAGTTTGATCTTAACCAACCGAGAAGTAACCTCTAACACGATTCTCTCTATACCTTTAGTTGTCTAAGTAGATTTTCGTTGTCTACTTGAGGAACTCCTCCAAAGCATCGGTATAGTTAATTCAATAATCCTCAATCACAGATATCTCTTCTTAACTGTACATAGCTCGTCAATCCCCAAACAACTCTTGCACGTCCTCAGTTGATGTCGGTCAGTCAATAGTTGACTTATCTCCATTTCCGGGACTTACTTTTCTCATACCTCTTTTGCCGTTGAATTTCCTGGCGAGCACTACTTACTTGAGTTCATCAATTTATACTCCTTTAGCTCATTCTACATTACAAACTTCCAGTTCCCCCGTGAACTAACTCCATTTCTCGAGTCCAACTGTGTCATCCATCTGATATCAATGGTCCTTTCTAGATCTTCTACTATAGCTTGTAAGCACGTCTACGCGACTCTCATGACCTTAACTTCCCTCTACTTGCGGTTTATCTAGTAGGGAATGCTACACACACTCTGTCTTGATTGACATAGAACCTTATCAAAATCATATACTCCTTACTCCTCTAGTCCTTCTTTTATAATCCATCTGTACTAATTGTGATATGCACCCTTTTCCTAGCCAGTAGGTAGTAAATCCCTCACACGCTTCCCTTGGTCTTCAATGACATAAAGGGGGTCCTTTCTGACCGTCTAGTCTTTCTTCTTAAGTTCTTAATTAGGGTTCCTTGCTCGAACTCACTCCATGTTATTATTAACGTACTAGCACGCGGATCGATTTAGCTTCACATTTGTCGTTGTTGATCTCTTGAAGGGTCCTCTAGACGTCTATAAAATTCTTTCATCATTCAATGGTTATCCTCCTTATCTGATAACCAGTTACCACTGGTTGACCCGCACGTGTTATGTCTCAATTATTACTGACTGGTATGTAGTTGACCTTCCATAAGATCACAGACTTATTGTTCTTCTATCTCTTTTGAAGTTTGATAGACTTGGTGAAAATCTATCTCCTCTAGTTTCTTTGTTAATACTCTTTTAGTTTCTTCCACAGTCTGTACTTCTCTTGTTCTCTTATGAGGTCACTATACTCTTCTGAGTCTAGTCCTAGCATTCATCTGTCGTCAATGAGTTCATCAAGTCTTCCACATTAGCTTGTAAGCGTGTCTTCGCGATTCTCCTTACTTTAGTCATCATCTGTTTGCGGTTCTCTGGTATGAACCGTTAGTGTTGGTAACTTAAATCTCTTTGTAAATGAGAAATTATTGCGGACCCTTGAGTCCACCAATCTCATTTTCTCACATTCTTCCGAATTGGTTGGTGTAGTTCTGTGATTCCACCTTTATAGAAATATGTTGTCGAAATTTCAAACTTCTATTGTATTTGATACTTGTTTCATGATTTCTTTCAAAATTCTTGAATCTTTAAGGAAGTCAAGCCATCTCTATGATGAAGAGATTTATTTCTCGTCTGTAACTCTCTCTTTTTTTTTTTTCAATTTCTGTCTTTGTACTTCTTTAATTCTTCACATCGGGGTCAACACCATATCTTCTTTGTACTCTCAGGCCCATACTTGCCTATGGCGTCGTCCACCTTTGTTGCACTGTCATTTAACCCGCCAAGTGTAGTTGTACTCGACACCACTTAATTTGTATTCCGATTTTGTCCGCTTCAATTTGTGCTTCTTATCAGTCCTTACGTATATTCTTGAGTTTCATCTCTCGTCTTCCCACCGCTAAATTCCTTGTATGGGCTTCTATCACTTCTATCTGAGTTTATTTGATATTCTTTCTTATCTAATTATTCTCGTGGTTAAGAATCATCTTTTAATCTTCAGGTTAAGAATCATCTTTTAATCTTCACTTTATGTCAACTCGTTCTTCAAATGATTGTAGGAATCACCAGAATGTACGTCAGGACACATTACTTTACTCCGAGGTCGGAGTCCATTATTTTCCTATAGAGATACTCTTTACGATCTACTAAAATTTTATCATAAGGCGATGATCGCATGATATTAACTCAACTAAAGTATATTTCCTATCCTTTAAGGTACTAAAAAGTTACATGCGTATAGATATACATATAACTTACATAAACATACAATACTATAAGTCCACAAACTATTTCTCATCTACTAAGCTGCAGAGATCCACGGAGAACGATGGTGGTCCGACGTACTACTAACCCAACAACCCGACTATGCACGTGTGTAAAAACAGAAATCCGTTTTGAAAATCTTAGACCCCTTTCGGGTTCTAGTTATTTTATACATTCGGTCTTTTAGAAGATTTCAAGTGCCATTGTTGCCAACCCAGAGCTCTGATACCATGTTGTAACACCCCAAATTCTCGGAACTCGGGGAGCTACTGGTTAGGACCTCACAATGGGTCCCGACCTTGGTTTAACAACAACTTTACTAAGATCTTACAACAAGGCACAAATGTAATTACAACAACTTCCAAAACATAATATTTTTAATGGCATGAAAGTACACATGTGACAGCCTTACAAACATACATAAAGATATATAACATGCATGACGTATGGAAGACTTCCCCGTCCCCATCTAATGAGTACGTGGACCCGGCTGACCATCCGTTCCGGATCTCTATGCAACTGTCTATCTCTACAGATCTACAACACGGATAAACCGTTAGCTAACAATCCAAATATAAGTAGAATGACAACAGCACAAACACAAGCAGAAACAAAAATTAAACAAACATCATGCTGGCACTCAACCGTTTATTATCTATTATTTAAGTGATTCATCTTATTCAATTTACAGTTGTGGCACGAGAGCTATTAACAGTTCTCGCCTCCGTTCCTTATCCAACTAGGTGTAGGTCTAGCTGACCTCCGCCGGTAGCATCACTACAAACCGAGTATGGACTAGTCCCTAAAGAAACCCCCAACGCTCGCAAGCTAACTGAGCAGAATGCCACCGCCCGTAACTCTTAGGCCTAGTATAGGTCGGTAAATATTTATCACAACCTATAACTCTAACATCTCAATCACACACCACTATCATCATTCATGCTCATATTTAGAAGTCAGCTAAGTAAGCCCAAAGGACTTACCTGGTATAAAGCTCGACTCTCTGTAAACCAAACTCGCTCTGTAAACTGTAGCAACTCAGTTGCCTGTCAAAGGAGATGAGTGCATTAGCACACTCCCACGTAATTAGAAGTCTAAGACTTCTAAGATAAAAGAACGTAGTAAAACATAACTAGTTACAGTACTAATTTAGGGTCAAATGACTATTTTACCCTTGGTCCCGAAACTCCCAGAATTTACGAAATTCATGTCTAAACTTCTATTTGAGACTCTAAAATCATATTCTAACTCCTAAAGTTTAGTTTGGTTACAAACTGGCATTTTTCCTATTTTCCTATTTTCCGAAAGATCGTAAAGGTCTAACTTCGGTTTCAAATATAAAATTCGTAAAAGCTTATAAAAATTCCGAAACAATTCTCTAGATCATCTATGATGTTCCCTCTACCCTTAGGAGCAAGAATTTCTCAAAACTGTTCATCCATCATTTTTATAAAAATTCCAAAGTTGGTTACAACACTTGAAGTTTCCTATACTTAGCCAAAATCTGAGTACACTTTGAAAAATCATAACTCCTAAACCACTCACTGGATTTATCCCAAATTTTGATATGTTCTACTATAAAATCTTACCTATAATATATCCAAAATTCAGCCGGAAAGGATATCAAGAGCTTATTCAAAATCATCTCACAAAACAGCATCACTTGCTGTTTTCCCCAACACTCAGCACATATATAAAAACGTCAACTTTGAAACACAATAACTCTCAAACCGTAACTCCGATTCTTCCCAAATTTTAATATGATCTACAACCAGATGTCAACTATATCATATCAAAAATTCAAGCCTAACAGATATCAAAAGCCTATTCAAAACTATTTCACAAAACAGCATCCCATGCTGTTTTTCTCAACTCAGCACATTTATAAAACTGAACTTTGAAACCCCATATCTCTCAAACCATAATTCAGAATAAGCCAAAATTTTAATATGATCTACTATGCAATATCGACTATGGCATATCCGAAAATCAGCAGAAAAGGGATAGTCTAACGTACCCAAATCTAGACTCAAAGTTGGCTATTCATCACTTCTTGAAACTCGGAAAACGCCTCAACTTTTCAAGTCATTTTTCGAGGCTGTCAGGGACTGTTCTAAGATCCCAACGGAATTCTAATTAGCACATATATATATACATAGGGTACGGAGGTGAAGTGAAGTAGGGTCCTTACCCGTCAATCAAAACCCGACAAGCTCGCGTGGATGAGGAAGAAGGGTGAAGGCGATCTTCTGTTACTTCCGTCTCAAGAGATCTAGGCTTCTCCTACTGCTTGTTATCGCTGGAGGAGGCATCAGGGGAGCCTCAGCTTGTTGACTCAATGCAGTCGGAGGGAGGGAACGAGCCGCTTGTGGCTCCAGCGTTGCTGTCGACGAGGGTAGGACGATCCTGGACGGAGAAGACGACGGCCAAGGTTGTTGCTTAGTACTAGAGAGGAGATGAGGGAGGTTGTTGGGTTGGTGCAGAAGCGGTGATGATGATCTTGGAACGTTGTACGTGCACCTGGACGTGACCGAGAAGAAAGGAAACAAAATCTGCAGCAGCGTCATTCCAGGGGCGTTAAATGACTCTCCAGCTCAACAACCGTTACATTTGAGTCCAGAAGAAACATGAAGGCCTGTTGCTCTTCTCATCTGGCTGGGCTCGAAGTGTTGTTGGGCTGCACGAGGTAGAGCAGCAGGCTCCTCTCTGGGCTGTGCACTGGGCTGAAGGAGCTGAAGATGCGCTGGGCTGAAGCTGGCAAGCTGGAAGGCTGGACGCTGGGCTGAACGCGCTGCTGGGCGCTGCTGGGCACACTGGCGCTGGGCTGTCAACAGCCTGTCTGGGCTTGTCACAGACGCGTCACAGCCTTGTATGGGCCTTGTCACAGACTCGTCACAGCCTTGTCTGGCCTTGTCACAGCTTCGTCACAGACTTGTCTGGGCCTTGTCACAGCTTCGTCACAGACTTGTCAACGACGAGTCATTTCTAAATTAGGGTTTGGGGCTAAACTTATTATTTTATGTGAAGTCAAGGGATCGGAACTGGTAGGCTACGGAATAGACGGATACGGATCATGTTATAGTTTAGGATTGGTTATAATAATCCTATCATTTTATGTGAAGGTAAGCTACATAAAATGATAAAATTTTATAAAGATCCTATCATTTTATGTGAAGGGAAGCTACATAAAATGATAAATTTTATAATAATGTGTCTAACTAAGTAGACGGATATGGGTCAACTGATCGAGATCGGGTTTGTTACAGAAATAAACGGAATAAAAATTCCGGATATTACAATCTCTAAGGGTCTCGCGAGAATTCTCAAGATAAAGAAACAATCTGCAAACAATAGAGAATATCCACGAACTTCAAAACCACGAGGTAAGTTTTCTAACTACAACAAGAAAACTAGAGTGCTGACTTGTTTTGAATGTGGTGAAACAGATCATCTTGTGAAGGATTGTCCACAAAAGAAGAGGACCAACTTCAAGAAAATGATCGAAAGAAGAAAGCTTTGGTAGCTTCATGGAGTGATTCGAAATCTTCAAATGAATGAGAAGACGAAAAAGAAGAAGCAAACCTATGTCTTATGGCCGATCACGAAGAAGATTCAAATCTATATGTTAACAATGTGGTAAGTACTGTTATGTCTCAACCTGAATCTAACCTAAAACAACTCCTTAAAGAGATTATTATCTGTGACAAGGGACATAGCATAAGGATAAATTCTCTAAAAGAAAAGCTTCTTGAACAAGAAAAACAACTAAGTGAGATGTCTCTGAAAATTGAAAATTTTAACACGGAAAAGGTAGACCTTGATGACAATATCAAGGCCTTGGAATCGGAAAATGCGATTCTCAAGGACAACCTCTCCTCTCTTGATCGAAACTATATCAATCTAGAGAAAGAGAAAGTTGATATAACCTTGACGTGTCAAGACCAGAAGGCTGCACTTGTTAAATTTACTCGTTCAAAAGCTAATCTTGAAAGAATGATGGGTGAACAACAATCCTCACTTAACAAAAACGGTATAGGTTATCATAGGAGCTTTCCTAGAAAACCAACTACCACGTTTGTCAAAGCCAAAGGAAGTATTCATATGCCTACTTGCTTTTACTGTTGTAAAAAGGGTCATGTTAAATCTACATGTCCATATAGAAGGAATGATTCTTATATTATTCGAAACACCTATCCTCTATGTTTAAGGAATCAGGTCAAACAAATCTGGGTTCCTAAAGGTACTAGACCACCAAACATGATCGAACCTGAATATGGACCAAAATATGTCATTTGGTCGACCCAAAAAGGTTGATGTTTGTTGTTTCGCAGGATATCACCAAGGTAAAGGAGCATAAATGAATTTTAGATTGTGGTTGCTCAAGACACATGAGTGGAAAAAGCTCACTATTCTCATATTTAAAGAAGCAATCATCTGGAACCATTACGCTTGGTGATAAAGGAAAGTTTGACATTATTGGCATTGGTAAAATATGTTATAACTCATCTAACTTCATTGATGATGTATATTTGGTTGACGGGTTGAAGTATAATCTACTTAATATCTCTCAAATATGTGATAAGGGCAACAAAGTATTGTATGATTTTGAAAAATGTGAACTTCAAGACAAAAAGACGGGTGAAATTGTGCTTACTACTCCTAGATGTAACAATGTTTATTCTATGAGTATTAAACAAGTTTCAGGAACTAAGCTAAAATGCCGCAAGACCTTGACTGATGATCCAAGGCTTTGACATAGAAGACTTGGTCACGTAAGTATGCACACAATGCAGAAGCTACTTGCAAAAGATTTGGTACATGGATTACCAAACCTAAATTTCAAGGTAGATGAACTATATAAAACTTGTACACAAGGTAAACAAACAAGAGGTTCATTCAAGCCCAAGAAAGTTGTAAATTCTTCTCGACCCATTGAACTCTTACATATGGACCCTTTGGACCTATGCGTGTCAAATCTCCCAGAGGCAAGCAGTACATCCTTGTTATTGTGGATGATTTCTCTCGTTTCACATGGATTTCTTTCCTACGAGAAAAATCTGAAGCATTATTTGAGTTTTCAAAATTATGTAAGGAGTTGCAAATTTTGAAAAACCTATCAATCGTTTCTATAAGAAATGATCATGCTAGAGAATTTGATCAACTAAAGTTTGATTTGTTTTGTGCAAAATATGGTATGTCACATTACTTTTCTGCTCCTAGAACTCCTCAACAGAATGGAGTTGTGGAACGTAAGAACCACACTCTTGAGGATATGTCTAGGACTATGCTTTTAGAAAATAGTTTGCCAAAACGTTTTTGGGCTGAAGCAGTAAATAGTGCTAATTACATTTTGAATATGTAACACCCCAAATCCTACAGGACTCGGAATGCTACGAGCTGGGACCTCACAATGGGTCCCGACCCTTAGCCTGACAACAACTTCATCGGACCTTACAACACGGCACAAATAAAAAGGCAAAACATAGAGTTTTATATCATGAGTGAAAGGAAAAGTACAAATCTGAAAACGATACAACCAAGTCTCAAAACAAAAATAACAACATCAGTCTCAACAATCATGAAATAAAAAGATAACAGTCCCGTCCTATAATGCACGGGACCCCGGATGCCCACAACCGCCGAATCATCGATCGCCTCCCTAACCTGCAAGGCATCTACAAGCGGTATAAAATCGTTAGCTAACAATCTATGCATAAGTATAAAGGTAAAAGCACAATCACACAACATACACAATCAGCATGCAACACTCATTCCTTTTGTTTTCTTTAATTAGGTGATATGTCATTACTAATGATACTTATTTTGTGACACGAGGGATTCCCAAACCTCGCCCCTGTCCCCGTTTACCAACGCGGAATGGTACTAATGTATTTAACCGTCTACCTGACTAGGTTGGTCGCAGGGAACCTCCTAGACTCTCGCAAGAGCTAGGCAGATGATGTCATGACCCGTTATCATACACTTGGGTCAATTACACAACATACTAAAGTCGGCCTATTCCGGTTTCGTTGTTTATCTTAACTAACAAACACCACTCATACACATTACACTCATACAAGAAGCCAGCTAAGTAAGTCCGTGGACTTACCGGAATCAAAACTCGACTCTATTAACACCACTCAATTAGTAACTGTAGAAACTCAGTTGCCTGTCAAAGGAGGCACGTGGGTCAATACATTTCCCTAGGTACTTAGAAGTCTAAAACTCCTAAGATGTAAGATCCTATTTGGACATAAATTATTATAGTACTTATTTAAGGTAACATGACTATTTTACCCTTGGTCCCGAGACTTCCAAAAACTCGTAATACGTACTTAAATTCTTACTTGAGGCTAACTAATCATATTCTACTCCCTAGGATGATTTTAGGTAAAAACTAGAGAAACTACCCACTTTTCTATTTCCCGAAAAGTCACTAAGGTCCAACTACAACTTCAAATATGAAATTAAAATAAGCTTATAAAAATTCTAAAATAAATCTCTAACTGATGTATGATACCCAATCTACTCAAAGGAGTAAGAATTTCCTAAAACTGTTCAACTATCACTTCTACAAAAATCCTTAAAGTTGGCTACAACACTAAAAATGTTCCTATACTTAGTCAAAATTCATTGTTGGAAAAACAGGTCAACTACTCCACTTTGAGACCCTATAACTTTCAATCCGACCATTCATTTCTTCTCAAATTTTAACACAGTAAACTACATATAAACTACATATATCTACCTATTATCTACAACAATGGGTAGTCTTCAACTTCAAAACTGAAAGAAACAATTAAAACAATTCCTTTACGGTAGTCCATTGGTTCTCTACCTATCCAGAAACTCTCACTCCAGTCTTAACCTAACGTATTTCTGTAACAGAAGACATCACGGCTAACAAGGGGAAGACGGAAGTACTTACTCACGATCCTGCAAGCTGCTGAAGAAGACAATACACTAACGATCTCCACCTGAACTTGGCTTCTGAATCCTTTGACGACAGGACTAAGATGAGGCTGGTTGTTGTACGTCTGATCCAGGACGAATGAGTCTTCATCACAAATAAAACACGATCAGCAGCCAGGTCTTAGCGCACATAGGGTAAGGAGAACATTTCGGAACTCACCTGTACAGAGAAAGGCTCCCAAATGTGGCTGCACTGCTTGATGGCTCAGCCCTGGAGTGCTCTTTGCGTCTACAACGAGTGAACACAACACTGGAGAGGCTTGTGCAACAAGCAGCCCAAAAAATAGATAGACGAGCAGCTGCTGTAGTTATCTCCTCTGCTGGCTCTTTTCCTTGCAATTTCCTGTGGTTGGAACGTTGCTGAAAGTGTGTAGACGAGTAGGAGAGTCTTGTGCAAAAGGACGGATGATCTTCAGCCTGTAACCGATCATTAAAGCCTCCTCTCAGCCGTTACATGGAGTAGAAGAAGGAAAAGAAACGGTTGTACTTGTAGAGAGGATGAGATGTGCAGCTAATCATTTTATGTTGGGCTGGGCGTCTCACTGGGTTGCTTCTGGCTGGGCTGAAGCAAGGGTGTGCGTTGAGGCTGCTTCAATCCGCCAGCATGGGGAAGGACAAGGGCTGGCAATTGCAATCCAAATAATCAAATAATGGGCTGAAACAAGGCCGGAATAAGTGGGCTGAAAGTTTGTCAAAACTAGTCAAAAGCTCGTCATGGCTTTCTCACGCCCATGCATGACCTTGTCACAAAGTTGTCGGGCTTCGTCATGACCTCGTCGCAGCTTTGTCGTGGTCTCGTCACAACTTTGTAATGGTCCCATCACAAGTCGTCGTTAAGAACCAATTAAAAGAATTAGGGTTTGATATAATTCTATCATTTAATGTGAATTAAATTCTACATAAAATGATAAAATTTGTGGAGGAAGAAATACTAGATAGAATGGGAAACCGTCAACGGCTCGAAATCCGATTTGATTCGGAACTAAACGGAATAAAAATTCCGGATATTACATCAGTACCCCCTTGAAATAAGTTTCGTCCCGAAACTTAGAACAAGGTACTTAATCAAACGACTTCCATAATTAAACTTGTATATCCTAGTCTCACTAAATTTTAATTTCGTTTTCTAAACTCCTCTAACTTTATCAAAGTGTAACAAAAAAAAACGGTCGTTACATCAAATCCCCCTCAAAATAAGTTTCGTCCCGAAACTTAGGGGTAGTTCCCGAGATCATAAAACGTAAGCAGCCCTATGACTAACAAGTTACTACATCAAGGCCACCTATGGTTCACACACAAGCACATCAAACAT
Organism: Fagopyrum esculentum; assembly: GCA_033239045.1. Lineage (NCBI taxonomy): Eukaryota > Viridiplantae > Streptophyta > Magnoliopsida > Caryophyllales > Polygonaceae > Fagopyrum > Fagopyrum esculentum. The sequence goes on along the minus strand of BSUD01000002.1, from coordinate 66,740,090 downwards.
ATCACACATACAATCACTGAAAGCAACCAAACAAGGATGTAGAACTACCTGACTGTCCTATAGACGTCTCTACATCCGCATAAAACTCGGAATAGTTCCGCCGGATACTATCCTCCGTCTCCCAAGTGGCCTCATCGATCCCTTGTCTCCACCACTTCACTCTCATCATGGGTATTGCCTTCGATCGAAGCCGTCTTGTACCTCTCTCCAAGACTGCTATCGGGTGCTCTGCAAATGTATGATCCGGCTCGACCACTAGGTCGTCATGGATCACTATGTGTCTCGGGTCATGCACATACTCTCTCAATTGAGACACATGGAAAACTGGATGGACTTCCTCCAATCGGGGTGGTAATGCCAATCTATACGCCACCTCTCCTATCCGCTCTAGGATCTCAAAGGGTCTGACATATCGGGGACTCAACTTCCCCTTAATGCCGAAACGTCGAACACCCCTCGTCGGTGACACCCTCAAACATACTTGGGCTCCAACCCTGAACTCTAGAGGCCTGCGCCTCTTATCAACATAAGACCTCTGACGGCTCTATTGTTAGCATGAAATATTGTGATACTTTAGGCACGTTTTCTAAGTGTATTTGATTCATATTGATAGTCTTTGATTGAACATTGTTGCATTTGTGAGCTAGTTTGCCTATATTGTCGATATGGATGTCTACACTAGCTTTATGTTGATTATAGGTGATTGAGAGCCATTTCCGAACGGAATCGAGCAAAGATGAGTTGATTGAGTATGTCCATGGATTGAGGGCATTCTTAGGAGCAAAATGGATGTCAACTTCAGGAATGCACGAAGATAGGGAAGAATCACGTTCTTGCCCTAAACCACGCTCTAAAATACGGCCGTACTATGAACCACGTTCAGTTCCACGGCCGTGGAACCCTGCAGGAGAAGCGTAGTTCATTCCAAGAGCTTTTACGGTCGTGGAATCCATGGTCCAAACCGTGTTGATTTCCACGCTCCAAATTACGGTCGTGGAAGGTTCCACGACCGTGATCTTGGCGATCTTTTTCGCCACATTTTGAAGCCACGATCTTTTGAAGATTGATCCGGGCCGACATTTTATCTTGCCCTATAAAAAGACGGACGATGGGAGATTCCGTCATCCTCGCTTACACCCCCGCTTACGTGCTTGTTGCACCATCGCTTAGAGACTTTCGCCTACGCCGCGCCGCGACTTGGAGATTTCTGCGATTTTTGCAAAAGACGTAATTTGCGCTTATCTTTTGGAGTTGCCCTAATCTCTCACTTTGGTGGAGATTGCGATTGAGATTCCCGTATTAACGGAAGATTCGGAAGATTGTGCAAGAAGACTTCTCTTCTTGTTTAGGTTTGATTTAGAATACGGATTGACATCCCGTTCTTCCTTCTTATCTATGATTGTGTTGATTGTTCTGTCCTGGAATTAGTGACATTATTTGTTCTTGATTGTGACTTTGAGATTGGTTTGGAGTTTATTGAAAGTTTTCGGAAGTTTTCATCTTTCAAATCTTATAATTCTTGAATTTGATATCAACATGACGGTTATTGGCTAAAAAAAACCCTTAACAATTCTAAGGTGAAGGGTTGATAGTTGTGGCTTAGATAATGATAGATCGATTGTAAACGGATTAGACCCTGAGAGTTAGAGAAAATCGTCGACGAACCCTAAATCACGGTTTGTTCTTGAGTTCCACGACCGTGGAATCTCAAGATCCACCCGTAATTTCCCTTAAGTTTACGAACCTGCTTTTACTTTAATTCAAAGTTAAAGATTAGCTTTAACTTAGTCTTGGCTTGCCTTTTCTAGGTGGTAGTGAAGCCTCAACAACCTCTACCTCGATTGTGAGTGTCACAACCCCAATCGGTTAAGTTAGTTTTGATCCTTGGATTACAAGTTTGGGTATTTGACATTAATTATTATCTTTAGAACCTTTCTATATTGAAGCCTCAACAACCTGTATAGGGAGTGTCTTGTAGGTGAGTCATATAAGGTTTTTGGAACTTCACCGTACGATTACCTTACATTAGCATACCTTTGCATATCTCAACTCTGTCTTTATATCAATAGTAAATCTTGAATCGATTGCCACAGCTGGATACTTGGATCTTTAGGATTGTTGTTTTCTCCAATATTTGCAAAACCTCTCATATTTACTCGCTTGATAATCTGCAATTGAATTTGTTCCCACCCAAATCCCAGTGTTCGATACTTTGGAATACTTGCTAATCTACGTCGATCCGTACACTGCGGGTTCGCTTGCTTGATTCTAGTTTTATAATTAAAGCTTATTTGCACACACGTTTAGGGGCGAACAAGTTTTTGGCGCCGTTTCCGGGGATTTGGTTTCGGCCGAATTCGGTTGCCGGTTGTCAAGCTTGGGAGCTTGCTCTCGTTCTTTGATATTACTTTGAGTGCATGCGCAGGTCTAGGAACACCGAAGATCTCTTACCTCTTGATCAAGAGCTAGAGAAAACTTTAAGGCAAAAGCGCAAGGAAAAGGAGATGGCTGAAGAACACGAACGCGATCTTCAGGCGGAGTTAGCTGAGAAAGAAGCTCAACTCCAATGGAATGAGAACATCCGCCGGGATGAAATGGATCGTCATCAATCTGAAGTTAACGATCTAAAGGATATGATGTTCCAAATGAGGATAGAGCTAAGCGACCTGAAGAATAAGGGAAGCAAGAAATCCTCAAGAAGGGCATCAAGATCTAGAAGAAGAAGTCATTCATCCGCTGATGATAGTGACTCTTCCATGCCACCGCTAGAAGAAAATGATCCCACAATCAATGTGAATCCTTTCCATCCACGGGGAGCTGCTAATCGCCGTGTTCCACCTAGGAACGCAAGGATCGAACGTGTGGATGACGAGCCAAGAACTCTTGGCCAGCGGATGGATCCAACACAACAACCACGCCGTTTGGGCGTGAATTTTGATGCTGAAGATGTACAAGGGTTTAGCTTCAACCCTCAAGTTATTACTCTTGTTCGCCAAAGCTAATTCGGCGGAACAAGCGCTGAATCTCCACACCAACACTTGCAAAACTTCGAGTGTATGATGGAGACAATGAGACCGAAGAATGCTACTACCAACAACTATAAGCTCAAGCCTTTCTTCTTCTCCTTGAAAGGGAAAGCGTTGTCTTGGTACCAAGCTCTTCCTAGTGGGAAATTAGACACGTGGGAAAACCTTTCCGCGGAGTTCCTCACCAAATTCTTTCCGCCATCCAAAACGGCGGAACTTAGAGGTAAGATTAATGCTTTTTCCATGAGACCTAACGAAAGTTTGTTTCAATCTTGGGAAAGGTTTCAGGATTTGCTCTTCGATTGCCCTCATCATGGCATATCCAAACTTGCCTTGCTGGAGATTTACTATAAGGGGCTGGATGCGGGAACGCAATTCAACCTCCAATCCCTCTCATGTGGAACATTCATGGATATGAGAGAAGATGACGCTTGGGACTTCATTGAGAAGCAAGCAAGAGTCACAGAGAAGTATTCCCACCGGAAAGTGGAGGGAAATCGTGTGGAGCAAGGAGCAAAGCTCACACATGAAGCTCAAAATCAGATTTTCTCCCTCAACAATGAGATCAAAGAGTTGAAGGAGGCTATCAAGACCAACTTTCCAAAGCAACAAGGGAAAGATGTTGGTTATTTGGGCAACAACAATGGCGGTGATAACACAAACCGCAACAACAACAACAATAACCGGAACAATAACCGGAGCAATAATTGGAATGGCAACAACAACAATAACAACGGCCGGAACAACAATTGGAACAACAATAGGGGTTCAAGTAACAACAATTGGCGCTCCAATCAACAAAATTCCGGTAACTCTTATCCTTCCAATTCTAATTCACTAACTCCACCCTCCTCTTCCTCTACTCCTTTGAGAAGCCAGGGGCAAACATCAAATGGAGGAAACACTTCGGGAAAGGAGAAGCCCGATCCCATGTTGGAAACGATTTTGGGAAAGATTCAAGGGTTGGAGAACCGCATCATTAAGGTTGATGATCAAATTTCCAAGGTTGATAAAGCTCAAAAGGTTTTAGAAAACCAAATGTTCAACCAAGCGGAGGAAGTTCCTAGGAATCAAGGGAAACTTCCAGGAAAGACGGAGGACAACCCTAAGGGAAGGGTTATGGCGATCACAACTAGGAGCGGAGTGACTACCACCGATCCGCAACCTAAATTTGTTGAAGTCTCCGTAGAGAAAGAGAAGGAGAAGGGGAAAGAGAAGGAAGATGTCTACGTTCCTCCTCCAGCTTACAAACCTCCCCTACCATTTCCTCAATCTAGAGCGAGAGCGCGCCTAGATAAACAATTTGGTAAGTTCATAGAACTCATGAGCAAGCTGCATATTAATATACCCTTTATCGATGCTATTGTAGGTATGCCGGCTTATGGCAAGTTCTTGAAGGAGCTCCTCTTCAACAAGAGGAAGCTAGAAGACTTCGGTGAGGTCAAGATGAGTTCGGATTCTTCGGATCTCATCAAGACCATGAAGGAGAAAATGCCCCCAAAGTTGAAGGATCCGGGGTCATTTTGCATTCCCATAGGAGTGGGAGATGTCACATATGACGCTTTATGTGACTTAGGAGCAAGTGGTTGAATTTCAGCATGAAGGAAGCGGGAGAGAAGCGTCTCCTAGACCTTAATGAGCTGGACGAACTCCGCTTGAACATTTATGAAAACGCTAAGATCTATAAGGAGAGAGCAAAGCGTTGGCATGATAAGCATATCATTCCGAAGGACTTCAAAGAAGGAGATCAAGTTCTCCTCTTTAATTCAAGGCTTCGTCTCTTTCCAGGTAAGCTTAAATCTCGTTGGACGGGACCTTTTCTAATTAAGCGTATTTTCCCCCATGGTGCAGTTGAAGTATGGGGTGAAACGGGCGGAAGCTTTAAGGTGAACGGCCAACGACTCAAGAAGTATACGCCGGAACTCCAAGCTGAAGAGTTCGCGCCCACCGCGCTCGAATAAGTGTGAGATTGGTCTAGCAACGGACCTTAAACAAAGCGCTTCTTGGGAGGCAACCCAAGGTATTGCATTTTTGTTTTGGTTTTAGATTTATAGTTTAGCTTAATTTAGACGTTTTTCGCTTTGTTTTGCCTCGATTTCTTCCGGTATGTTCGTGTTTTTGGATGTAGGAACGATGGAAAAGGAAAAGGGAAGGATAATGTTGAAGAAAAGTGACGAAATTGGGACTTTGGAGCTTTACAGAGAGTTCCACGGCCTAAACCACGGTCGTGACAGCTACAGTGCCCGTAATTTCCAAAAGCCTTTGAAAAATCACCAAAACCACGGTTCCGTACAATTCCACGGCCGTGGAACACCCCGACAGACCGTGATTTTCAAAATTTTGCCTGTGACTATATAAACCACGTTCTTCACAAAAATCACCCACAAAACCCCTCTTCCACGACCTAAACGCCGAATCCACGCCCCCTCCTCAAATTCCTCGTTTCTTAATCGTTTTTAACGATTCTTCTTCCTAAACTGAAGCAAATTCGACCACCAACAAGATCCAAGCGACAAATCGAGCGGAAATTCACCAAGGAACACGCAATTTGGATTTTAAATCCGAAAAATAGGTTTTTCCTCTCTTCTTGATCTTTGTCGATTTGGTTCGTTTTTGTTAGAGATTTTAGGAAGAACTGATTGAGATTGGAAGAAATTAGATTAGGACTGCCTGTTTGTGGAGATTGAGTGTTAATTTGCTGAGATTTGCGAATTTCTGAGACGAATCACGGTCACTGGGAGAACCACGGCCGTGGAATCTGTAGAACAGCCCGTAATTTCTGACAGAATGGACTTTGTGAGGAGAGTTTCGGGGAGGATTAAAGAGAAGAAAAATAACCAGAACAAGAAAAGGAAGGGTAATCCCTCTTCTTCCTCATCCTCTAGAGCACCACCACCCTCTTCCCCTTCACCTCCATCTTCACCTTCATCACCCTCACCTCCTAGCCCTAGAGTCCCGACCATACATGAGGATCATCTCGATGTACTCGAGAGGATCAAGGAGAGGGCTGTGATTGGTCCTAGGTACCTATTGTTGGAGGATCTAGCTCCTCTCAACATTATAGATGACCTTACTTGGCTCTTGGATAGAGCCGGACTAGTTGTCTTCTCGGCTATCCGAGAAGACGCTTATGAGGAGATTACACGGGAGGTTGTGACGTCTTTCGAGCACAGCCATGTAGACAGGACTGTCTCTTTCCGTCTTATGGAAAGAGACTATCATTTTAGCATCCGTGAGTTCGGGACCTTTTTCGGGTTCCAGGAGACCTTTAACGGTCGATTTCCTAGTGGCGTTTACGCCAAGGACTTTTGGGAGGAGGTAGCGATGATTTACGCCGACGAGGACCGTTGGCAACCCGCTGATACCAAGGCTAGTTTGATGTACCACCTAGCCTTGAAGATAGCTCACCGTGTTCTTTTGGAGTGTCTCTTTCCTAGGACGGAGATGCCCCAAAAGATCAAGACGGATGAGCTCTTTTTGCTGTATTCCATGTTGTACGGACGCCGGGCTGATTGTGCCACTCTCTTGGCTGCTACTATGAGCAAGCTCAAGAACAAGAAGAAGGGCAACATCGGATATGGTGGGATAGTTACCCACCTTGCTAGGAGCTTGGGTGTTGACTTCTCTGCGTGCACCCGCATACCAACTGTACCTCTAGGACTTCATGCCTTCATGACTAGAGGCCTTATCTTCCCCACTCATAGAGGTCCGCCTTATGCGGCCATGCCTTGGGAGAGCAGGACGGGTAGGGGTATAGAGTGGTTACCGGAGTACTCCATTATGGTAGGACGCCATAATTGGAAGGAGACGTTCGCTGCTATGCATGCGAACAGGATCGTAGCTCCCCCATATGTCCCACCACCAGTTGTTGAGGAGGAGGATATGAGAGATCAGTTTGAGGGTGGAGGAGGAGCCGAGCAGGAGTTTGGCACGTTTCCGGATCAGCCGGAGGCGGCCCCCGATGCACCTAGACGTTCTCCACGTCCAGCTAGAGCTTCAGGCTCGTCTTCTCGCCGCGCTAGCGTGAGTGAGAGACCTACGTGGATGACCACACCTCCTACATGGTATGGAGTTCCCCCTCCTTGGTCCACAGAGCAGCCAACAACACCAGCACCAGCACCATCCGAAGCTCCAGTATGGTACAGTCAGGCTCCGGGATGGTATGAGCAGATGCCAGATTGGGCTACCGGACTTTCAGAGAGAGTGGGAGCATTGGAGATCCGAGCCGATGCTAGAGACGGACGCTTGGACGACCTCGATCACATGATGAGAGACGTCTACCGCCAGCAGTTTGGGCGGTTTTATGATCCCACATTCTCTCCATTCCCGCCTCCACCAGCGCCGCAGTGATGAGGATTAGATGATTGACCGTTCGCTTTAGACATTCAACCACCACTTTGTGAGTTTCTTTTTCTTTTCTTTCTTTTCTTTCTTTCTTTTGAACATTAGGGACAATGTTCGTCCTAAGTATGGGGTGGGATGTACTAAAAGTCTGTAATAACTCTTACTCACTATGTTGCTTCTATTCGAGACTACCATTGCATGTTCATTATATTGTTGCACGTTTCATTATTGCATTGCATGAAAAAGAACTTGAAAAACCCATAAAAATTGAAAAATTTTGAAAAATTTTGTGCTTCTAATGAATCGAGATGATTTCCATGATAATCGCCACTTGTGAATTGAGTTTGATGACAATTGCATGCTTAAAAGAATAGTGAATTGAAAAGAATTTGAATGAATGGATTGTACCTCTTCTACAAGTTTCATAATGTGATGAATATTACCTAAATCATGTTGAGAAATTGAAGTTGAAATCACACTATAAGTTCTTATACTTCTTGTTGAGATGATTAAGGCAATTCGATTTTTCTTTCTTCTTTCTTTGACCATTTAGCTCCTCATTGAAATATTGACCTCCTTTACCTATCCGGGAATGTGGAGAAGTGGATGAAAAAGGCATGTTTGATATGGGAGGGCCATGAGAGCAATTATTTGCAATCAAAAGGATAGAAAGAAATTATAGGTTTGGGGAAATCAATCATGACGATGAGTAACTCGGCACCATTCACATAGCCGGGTGTTTGTGTCTTGCCAAAGTCGGATTGAGCAATATTCCTAGCGGATTATGGTATGTGCGCTAAGGGTTTGAGGCATCTCATGAAAATTAAGAAACGCCAATCTCCTAGGCTTCGGTTTGTTGTGCACCTCTATCTATAACTCCAAAAGTAAAGTCGAAAAATGAAAAGAAGAGAGCGAAGCTCTAAGTTGAAAGTGTGCGGAAACCGCAAGAAAGGAAGAAGTGAGTAGTTGTCTAATTTCCCGGATTCATGCACCACATTCCCTAAAAGCTTCCTTTCCTTCCACATTCTAGACCTTTTCTTTGAAAGTCCTTAAGATCAAAAGAATGTTATATGACTTTGTGGTCTAAATTGAAGTTTCTTATGATTGATTTTGATAATGTTTGAAGGTTATGATGCTTGTTTAGAAGTTTAATTGATTCATGAGTTTTCTTTGCTTTTTACTCTTTGATTAAGTGTATGAAAGTCTTATAAACGATTGAAGCAAGATTTGAGAATGATCTATTCTTTAGAAGGCACATTCATCCAAAAGAAGTATTGCTTTGAGAAGGTACACATATTTCATCCTAACTCTTGTTTTAAAAGTTTTTGAAAGACCTTGCTTAGGGACAAGCAAGTTGCAAGTATGGGGTTATTTGTTAGCATGAAATATTGTGATACTTTAGGAACGTTTTCTAAGTGTATTTGATTCATATTGATAGTATTTGATTGAACATTGTTGCATTTGTGAGCTAGTTTGCCTATATTGTCGATATGGATGTCTACACTAGCTTTATGTTGATTATAGGTGATTGAGAGCCATTTCCGAACGGAATCGAGCAAAGATGAGTTGATTGAGTATGTCCATGGATTGAGGGCATTCTTAGGAGCAAAATGGATGTCAACTTCAGGAATGCACGAAGATAGGGAAGAATCACGTTCTTGTCCTAAACCACGCTCTAAAATACGGCCGTACTATGAACCACGTTCAGTTCCACGGCCGTGGAACCCTGCAGGAGAAGCGTGGTTCATTCCAGGAGCTTTTACGGTCGTGGAATCCATGGTCCAAACCGTGTTGATTTCCACGCTCCAAATTACGGTCGTGGAAGGTTCCACGACCGTGATCTTGGCGATCTTTTTCGCCACATTTTAAAGCCACGATCTTTTGAAGATTGGGCCGGGCCGACATTTTATCTTGCCCTATAAAAAGACGGACGATGGGAGATTCCGTCATCCTCGCTTACACCCCGCTTACGTGCTTGTTCGCACCATCGCTTAGAGACTTTCGCCTACGCCGCGACTTGGAGATTTCTGCGATTTTTGCAAAAGACGTAATTTGCGCTTATCTTTGGGAGTTGCCCTAATCTCGCACTTTGGTGGAGATTGCGATTGAGATTCCCGGATTAACGGAAGATTCGGAAGATTGTGCAAGAAGACTTCTCTTCTTGTTTAGGTTTGATTTAGAAGACGGATTGACATCCCGTTCTTCCTTCTTATCTAAGATTGTGTTGATTGTTCTATCCTGGAATTAGTGACAATATTTGTTCTTGATTGTGACTTTGAGATTGGTTTGGAGTTTATTGAAAGTTTTCGGAAGTTTTCATCTTTCAAATCTTATAATTCTTGAATTTGATATCAACATGACGGTTATTGGCTAAAAAAAACCCTTAACAATTCTAAGGTGAAGGGTTGATAGTTGTGGCTTAGATAATGATAGATCGATTGTAAACGGATTAGACCCTGAGAGTTAGAGAAAATCGTCGACGAACCCTAAATCACGGTTTGTTCTTGAGTTCCACGACCGTGGAATCTCAAGATCCACCCGTAATTTCCCTTAAGTTTACGAACCTGCTTTTACTTTAATCCAAAGTTAAAGATTAGCTTTAACTTAGTCTTGGCTTGCCTTTTCTAGGTGGTAGTGAAGCCTCAACAACCTCTACCTCGATTGTGAGTGTCACAACCCCAATCGGTTAAGTTATTTTTGATCCTTGGATTACAAGTTTGGGTATTTGACATTAATTCTTATCTTTAGAACCTTTCTATATTGAAGCCTCAACAACCTGTATAGGGAGTGTCTTGTAGGTGAGTCATATAAGGTTTTTGGAACTTCACCGTACGATTACCTTACATTAGCATACCTTTGCATATCTCAACTCTGTCTTTATATCAATAGTAAATCTTGAATCGATTGCCACAGCTGGATACTTGGATCTTTAGGATTGTTGTTTTCTCCAATATTTGCAAAACCTCTCATATTTACTCGCTTAATAATCTGCAATTGAATTTGTTCCCACCCAAATCCCTGTGTTCGATACTCTGGAATACTTGCTAATCTACGTCGATCCGTACACTGCGGGTTTGCTTGCTTGATTCTAGTTTTATAATTAAAGCTTATTTGCACACACATTTAGGGGCGAACATCTATGCGGCCAACATCCGCTCTCGGATCAATGCTACCCGAGCCATCTTATCCTGCACCTGCTCGGGCGCCACACCACTCATCCTCCCAGGCTCATCCCAGCACAAAGGTGTACGACACCTCCGTCCATATAGTGCCTCATAAGGAGCTATGCCAATAGTCGCATGCCAACTATTGTTATAAGAGAACTCCACCAAAGGAAGATGGTCGGGCCATACCTGACTCCAATCAAGCACACATGCCCTCAACATGTCCTCAAGGGTCAAAATTGTCCTCTCAGACTGCCCGTCCGTCTGAGGATGGTATGCCGTCGTGAAGTGTAAGCTCGTGCCTAAGGCGGCGTGTATCTAGTTCCAGAATCTCGAGGTAAAACGCCCATCCTTATCTGAAATGATCGTCCTCGGCACTCCATGGAACCTCACAATCTGTCGGGTAAACTCCTCGGCTAAATGAGACACCGGCCACGTTTCCTTAATAGGAATAAATCGTGCCGTTTTCGTCAACCGATCCACTACAACCCATATCGCATCAAAGCCTCTACTCAACCTCAAGCCGGTAACGAAGTCCATGGAAATGTCCTCCCACTTCCACTATGGATCCGGAAGTGGTTGCAGCTCTCCTCCGGGCCTGTGGTGCTCAATCTTGACCTGCTGACAGGTCGCACACTGGGCTACATATCTAGCCACGTCGGGCTTGAGCCCGCCCTACCAATAAGATCGTCGTATATCCTGATACATCTTACTTGCGCCTAGGTGGACGGAGTAAGGTGTAGAATGGGCCTCCTACAGTATACGCTGCCTCAACTCTCTGTCAGAGGGTACACGTATGCGCTCCTGGCGCCTCAAAATCCCATTTGCACCCACCATAAACTGTGGTGCCTCCCCTCTGGACATCCTATCCCTGATCCTCGTCAATGTTGGACAACCCTCCTGTTTCTGCAGGATCTCTTCCGTTAGATCCGGTGAAACCTCTAACGTTGACAAATGACCGTCAGTATCCAGAAACCGGATGTCTACCTCCAACCAAATAAAATCTCTCTACAACTTGGTATGAACAGTCAATCTAGCTATCGCAGCCTCGCGAGGTGTCCTCCTAGTAAGGGCATCGGCGACCACATTCGCCTTCCCCGGATGATAAAGGATCTCTAAGTCAAAATCCTTAATCATATCTAGCCATCTCCTTTGGCGGTTATTCAACTCACGCTGAGTGAATTTGTACTTCAGACTCTTGTAGTTTGTGAAGATCTGACAGGTGGCCCAATAGAGGTAATGACGCCAGATCTTCAAGGCATGAATGACTGCAGCTAGCTCAATATCGTGAGTAGGGTAATTCTCCTCATACGTCTTCAACGGTCGAGACGCATACGCAATGACCCTACCCCTCTGCATTAGGACGCATCCGAAGCCTAGCTTGAATGCATCACTGTAAACGACGAAGTCCTCAACGCCCTCTAGCTGTGCTAACAAGGGAGCGGAAGTCAATCTCTCCTTCAGCTTCTTAAAACTCCGCTGACAGGACTCCGTCCATGCAAATCTCATGGACTTTCTTAACAAGGAAGTTAGTAGCCTGGCAATCACAGAAAAACCCTTCACGAACCTTCGGTAGTATCCGGCCAGACCTAGAAAACTGCGTACCTCCTTGACTGTCTTAGGAATCGGCCATGATGCAACCGACTCTATCTTCGCCACGTCCACCTTGACCCCCTCGGCGGAGACAATGTAGCCAAGAAGGCAACCTTTGGCATCCAGAACTCACACTTAGAGAGCTTAGAATAAAGCTCTCTATCCTGTAAAACCTGCAACACCGTCTTCAGGTGTCCGGCGTGCTCCTCCCTACTCCGGGAGTATACCAAGATGTTGTCGATGAAAACTACCACAAACTGGTCTAAGAAGTCAATGAAGATGCCATTCATCAACTCCATGAAGATAGCAAGAGCATTAGTGAGCCCGAAAGGCATCACCACGAACTCATAATGACCGTATTTGGTCCGGAATGCCGTCTTCGGTATGTCCTCCTCCCGTACTCTCAGCTGATGGTATCATGACCTCAAGTTTATACGTGAAAACACCGTAGCTCCCTGTAACTGATCCAGCAAATCATCAATATGCGGCAACGGGTACTTGTTCTTGACGGTGACTTTGTTCAACTCTCGATAGTCGATACAAAGCTTCATAGATCCGTCCTTCTTCTTGACAAAGAGGACTGGTGCACCTCAGGGAGACACACTTTGTTTGATGAATCCCCTCTCTGCCAAATCCTCGAGTTGCTTCTTAAGCTCAAGCATCTCGACTGGTGCTATGCGGTATGGAGCCTTGGAGATCGGCCTCGTGTCGGGCTCCAACTCAATCCCAAAATCTACGCTCCTCCGCGGTGGTAAGCTAGGTGGCTCGCCAAAGAAGTCCTCGAATTCACAAGCTACCGGGGTCTCTGCTAAAGATGACCTCGTCTCCTCCTTCATGGCGTCACACCAGAAGGCCTCGCATCCCTGACCTATGAGCTTTGCGGCTCGGACCACACTAATGACTGTCCCGATCTTTCGAGGTCCCACCTTCGAAAGATCTTCTCCTGCACAGACTCCGTAGTGACCGTAACTGTCCTCTTACCGACGTCCAGAACAGCTCTACGACAGTCCATCCAGCCCATCCCAAGTATGACCTCTTCATGCACTAAGTGCATGATGTGGAAGTCGGCTAGCCATTCACGACCTCCCAAGCGGATGGGATAATCGTGAATCTCCCGAGTACCGCGAACCCTACTCCCATCAGGTAACCTTATAAGGAAAGGTTCCCCCTTTACTGTAACTAAGGTCAACCTATCTATGCAATCATCAAATATGAAAGAGTGTGTCACACCCGTATCAAAAAGTACTCGGACTGGAAAGCCATGAATCGTGATAATACCTGTGGCTACGGGCGCTGCTGGCTCTACGGCGCTCCTCAACCCAAAGACTTGAGCCTGAGTACCCCTAGTCTCTAAAGTGCCTCCACCACGCCCTCTACCTTTACCTGGAATCTGAGAAGAACCTTGTGAATATGCTTGACCAGGAGCTCGTTGTTGCTGACCCCGAGCTTGATACTGAGACTGCCTATGTCCTGCTCCTGAGGTACCAGCAGGCGAGGACCCCTGCTGTGATGTTACCTTGCCCTGTCGGCAGAAGGTAGCTCTATGGCCCAACTGGCCGCAAGTAAAAAATGTAACTGGTGTCTTCCTGCACTCTGGCTTAATGTGTCCATGCTCCCCACAATTGTAGCATTGGCGTCCTCTAGACCCCGTCGGCGGTACTACTTGGTAACTAGAATGGCCCTGGGACTGACCACGCCTATGAACAGAACCTCCTACTCCGATGTTGACTGGTCCAGTCCTCTGTCTCTTGTCTAACCCTCCAGATTGCATAGCTCTCCTGTGACCCAGTCAGTCCCTCTCATGCGTTGAAGCCCGATCCTGGTAATCGGCTAAGGAATCACAGCGGAACCCTGCTAGATAGGAGCGTGTGGTCTCCCTCAGTCTCCGGGAGAACAGACACACGTGCTGGTCCACAGGTGGTGCAGCAGGACCCAACAGTGACAACTCCTCCCAGAACCTCCTGATCGTCTCAATTATCGGAACATCCTCAAATCTTGCCTCCAAGAAGTCCTGCACTCGGTCTCTTCTCAGAGAGGTAGGACAAAAAGTCTCCCACACGAGACTCAGCAACTGCTCAAATCGGGACACTCTGCCCCGCACTATCCTCCACAAGTATTGTGCCTTGTCCCTAAACAAGGTCTAAACCAGCTCCACCTTACGACTCTCAAGGCAGCGAATCCCCTCTAGCGCGGACTCCACATGACTAATCCAACGCTCCACCTCAAGTCCAACATTCCCGTCAAATGTGGGAACTCGCTGATGGTTGAAAGTCTTCAACCATTCATTTGGCCTCGGTACCCTCATCTCGTCTCTCACTCGGTCATCCTCGACAACCCTCACTAGTGCAGCTACCACCGGTGGAAATACCAGCTGAGTCACCCTCTGAGAGACCTTTGTTGACCTAGCTGGCACCGGTAGTGCTGGAGGTGGTGCTCCGGCCCTGTATGCCTCTTGCACCTGCTGGACATAACCTCGATACTCCGATGCTGCAATCGATACCCGGCTAGAATCAGCAGGCCCTGCACTCCGCACTCCGGACCTAGCAGCGGTCCCATCCCTAACCTCTGGAATAATACTCTCAGCCACCTCCTCAGCAAGTAAATCTGCAGCCGGCGGATCTACAACATGAACACTTCCCCGACCTCGGCCCCTCTGAGGCCTACCCCACGTCCCTGTCTCTGAGCTCCTGGGGGAAGGGGAGGTCGGCCCTCTCCTCGTCCAACATAAGTTGTCGCTCTCGTACGTGCGATATGGTAGAGATGTGATCAATATAAGACTACTTTATTTGCTAGAAGGACATAACTATCTTATTACTCTATGTCACTCCTAAAGGTCACAACGTAACTAATAATTTACAAGCTATAACAAAAGTCCAATAAACTATGCCATCGAGTTCAGCGGAGGTAGTGGTGGTCCGTGCATTCTATCCCAACCCGTTTATGCTCATGGTTTTGAAAACAAAAATTCATTTTAAAAGTTCGGAACCCTTGCGGTTTCCGTTTATTTGTTTATTCGGCCTTTTTGAAGATAGCAAGTGCCGTTGTTGCCAACCTAGGGCTCTGATACCATATTGTAACATCCAAAATCCTAGAGGACTCGGAATGCTACGAGCTGGAACCTCACAATGGGTCCCAACCCTTAGCCTGACAACAACTTCATCGGACCTTACAACACAACACAAATAAAAACTGAAAGAAACACCACTCATACACATTTACCAACGCGGAATGGTACTAATGCATTTGACCGTCTACGTGACTGGGTTGGTCGTAGGGATTCTCCTAGACTCTCGCAAGAGCTAGGCAGATGATGTCACGACCCGTTATCATACACTTGGGTCAATTACACAATATACTAAGTCGGCCTATTCCGGTTTCGTTATTTATCTTAACTAACAAACACCACTCATACACATTACACTCATACAAGAAGCCAGCTAAGTAAGTCCGTGGACTTACCAAAATCAAAACTCGACTCTATTAACACCACTCAATTAGTAACTGTAGAAACTCAGTTGCCTGTCAAAGGAGGCACGTGGGTCAATACATTTCCCTAGGTACTTAGAAGTCTGAAACTCCTAAGATGTAAGATCCTATTTGGACATATATTATTATAGTACTTATTTAAGGTAACATGACTATTTTACCCTTGGTCCCGAGACTTCCAAAAACTCGTAATACGTACTTAAATTCTTACTTGAGGCTAACTAATCATATTCTACTCCCTAGGATGATTTTAGGTAAAAACTAGAGAAACTACCCACTTTTCTATTTCCCGAAAAGTCACTAAGGTCCAACTACAACTTCAAATATGAAATTAAAATAAGCTTATAAAAATTCTAAAATAAATCTCTAACTGATCTATGATACCCAATCTACTCATAGGAGTAAGAATTTCCTAAAACTGTTCAACTATCACTTCTACAAAAATCCTTAAAGTTGGCTACAACACTAAAAATGTTCCTATACTTAGTCAAAATTCATTGCTGGAAAAACAGGTCAACTACTCCACTTTGAGACCCTATAACTTTCAATCCGACCGTTCGTTTCTTCTCAAATCTTAACACAGTAAACTACATATATCTACCTATTATCTATTAAAATTTCAACTGTGGATCTTCTACATAGCTCTTTAATAGTGGTCTACAACAATGGGTAGTTTTCAACTTCAAAACTGAAAGAAACAATTAAAACAATTCTTGTACAGCAGTCCGTTGGTTCTCTACCTATCCAGAAACTCTCACTCCAGTCTTAACCGAACGTATTTCTGTAACATAAGACATCACTTCTAACAAGGGGAAGACGGAAGTGTTTACTAACGATCTTGCAAGCTGCTGAAGAAGAAAGTACACTAACGATCTCAAGCTAACCTTGGCTTCTGAATCCTTTGACGACAGGACTAAGATGAGGCTGGTTGCTGTACGTCTGATCCAGGAAGACTTGAGTCTTCAGCACAAAGAAAACACGATTATCAGTCAGTTCTTAGCGCACATAGGGTAAGGAGAACATTTCGGAACTCACCTGTACAAAGAAAGGCTCTCAGATGTGGCTGCACTGCTTGATGGCTCTGCCACTGGAGTGCTCTTTGCGTCTGCAGGGAGTGAACACAACACTGGAAAGGCTTGTGCAACGAGCAGCCCAAAAAATAGATAGACGAGCAATTGTTGTAGGTCTGTCCTCTGCTGGCTCTTTTCCTTGCAATTTCCTGTGGTTGGAACGTTGCTGAAAGTGTGTAGACGAGTAGGAGAGTCTTGTACAAAAGGACGGATGATCTTCAGCCTTTAACCGGTCATTAAAGCCTCCTCTCAGTCGTTACATGGAGTAGAACTAGGAAAAGAAACGGTTGTACATGTAGAGAGGACAAGATGTGTAGCTGATCATTTTATGTTGGGCTGAGCGTCTCACTGGGCTGCTTCTGGCTGGACTGAAGCAAGGGTGTGGGCTGAGGCTGCTTCAATCCGCTAGCAAGGGGAAGGACAAGTGCTGGCATTTGCAATCCAAATAATCAAATAATGGGCTGAAACAAGGCCACAATAAGTGGGCTAAAAGTTTGTCAAAACTTGTCAAAAACTCGTCATGACTTTATGAGGCCCATGCATGACCTTGTCACAAAGTTGTTGGGCTTCGTCATGACCTCGTCTCAGCTTTGTCGTGGTCTCATCACAACTTTGTCATGGTCTCGTCACAAGTCCTCGTTAAGAACCAATTAAAAGAATCAGGGTTTGATATAATTCTACCATTTTAAGTGAATTAAATTCTACATAAAATGATAAAATTTGTAGAGGAAGAAATACTAGATAGAATGGAAAACCGTCAATGGCTCAAAATCCGATTTGATTCGGAACTAAATGGAAAAAATTCCGGATATTGCAAAATAGATGTTTAATTCGCCCTATTTTGAAAAAGACTCCTTATGAACTCTTTAAAGGAAGGAAACCAAATATTTCATATTTCAAACCCTTTGGATGTACTTGTTTTATTCATAACAATGGCAAAGATAACCTTGAGAAATTTGATGCACGTAGTGATGAAGCTATATTCATTGGATATGCTTCAAATAGCAAAGCCTATCGTGTTTATAACAAACGTACCAAAATCGTGGAGGAAAGTATCCATGTTATTTTTTATGAAAGCAATGATGTTACTTTGAGGGAAAGTTTTGCAGATCTAAATCTGAATCAATGAGAAGATCACAATTCGGATGAAGATGAACATCCTAAAGATCAAAAAAAGAATATGCAAGAAAAGATTCAAGATACCGAAGAAAACCCTCAAGACGTTGAAACACATCTTCAAGACCTTGAAACAGAAAACTGCGATGTCAGAACTCCGTTTGAAGGGCTTGAAACTCAACTTCAAGGGCTTGCGATATGATCCAAGGGCAATACATCAACGGTAACTGAATCTTGTCAAGCATATGAGGCTCAACCTTCAGGATTTGCTCCATCTTACAAATGAAGAAAATTTCAACACTCTTCATACCATCCACAAGAGAATGTGATCTCAGATCCAAACGCAAGAGTTCAAACTCGATCTAAAGTGAACAATCTATGTGCCTTCTCTACATTCGAGTCTCTTAACGATCCAAAGAATTATGTTCAAGCTTCTCAAGAACCCGATTGGATCATTGCTATGCAAAATGAACTAAATGAGTTTGAGAGAAACAAGGTTTGGACTCTTACTTCAAGACCAAAGCATCAATCCGTCATCGGGACAAAATGGGTCTTTCGAAATAAGTTGGATGAAAGTGGCAAAGTCATATGAAATAAAGCACGAATTTTAGCACAAGGCTATAACCAAGAAGAAGGTATTAATTATGAGGAGACTTTTGTTCCGGTTGTTAGGTTAGAAGCCATACGTATGCTACTTACGTTTACATCTTTTATGAGTATTAAACTTTTTAAAATGGATGTAAAATGTGATTTACTAAACGACTTCTTCGAAGAAGAAGTTTGTGTTGCTCAACCTCCTGGTTTTGAAAATGATGAATTTCCTGATCACGTTTTTAAATTGGACAAAGCTCTTTATCGTCTTAACCAGACTCCTCGAGCTTGGTATGAAAGATTTTCCAAGTATCTTCTCGAACACAAATTCAAAAAAGGTTTAATTGATAAAACTTTATTTATCAAAACTAGAGGCAACGATATTTTAGTAGTACAGATCTATGTTGATGATATATTATTCGGTGCTACTAATGATTCCCTTTGCAAGGAATTTTCAGATATTATGTGCAAGGAATTTGAAATGAGCTTAATGGGTGAGCTAAATTTCTTTCTTGGACTTCAAGTTACACAAGAAAAGAAAGGAATTTTTCTCAATCAAAGCAAGTATACAAAGGACTTGCTTAAGAAGTATAAGATGGATCAATCTAAGGTTGCAAAGACTCCTATGAGTTCGACACTTTCGCTTGACCATAACAAAGATGGCAAAAGTGTAGTACAAAAGGAGTATCGAGGTATAATGATCGGTTCAATGTTGTATTTAACTACTAGTCGACCTGACGTTATGTTTAGTGTGTGCATGTGTGCAAGATTTCAAGATGATCCAAAAGAGTTACACTTGATTGTTGTGGAAAGTATTTGTCGGTATCTCAATGGCACTAAGGATCTAGGGTTATAGTACCCACGTCAAAGCTCGTTTCACCTTGTTGGCTATTCAGATGCAGACTTTGCAGGTTATAAGGTCGATAGGAAAAGCACTTCTGGATGTTGCCAATTCTTAGGGTCATCCCTAATTAGTTGGCATTCCAAGAAGCAAAATTTTGTCGCCCTATCCACAGCTGAAGCTGAATTTATAGCTGCGGTAGCCTGTTGTGCACAAATTCTATCGATAGCTTAACAACTTCGTGATCTTGGCTTTGATTTGAAAGGTATTCCTATAAAATGTGATAGTACTAGTACTATTTCTATAACCAAAAATCCTGTGCAGCATTCAAGGACGAAACATATCGATGTAAGGCATCACTTCATACGTGATCATGTTGAGAAAGGTGATGTTTCGATCTCTTTTATATCTACTGACTTGCAGCTTGCAGAATATCTTTACCAAGCCTCTTCCTGAAAAGCTATTTAATTTTATTAGATTAGATCTTGGTATGTTGAACAAGGAAGCATTAACGTAGGGGGAGTAAATCATTTTATTTTCTCCTTCGTTTACAGCCCAGTTATCTTTTTCAAGGGCCTTGAAAGGCAATTCAAGGGCGTTGAAACAAGATTCAAGGGTAAATTAAGAAATACGGATCTATTTAAGAATTAATATCTTTTAGACATTTCAATTTTTAAATTGTTTTTATGTTTTTATTCGGTTAAGGATTGAAAAAGATTTGTTGAGTTTTTATTGGAACTTTTTGGTCTTTAAAAAGCTTGATTTTCTCAAAATCTTGTTATTATTTGCACTCTTTTAAAAGGCCAGAATCTCCTATCTTTTTCATCTTTCTCATTCACAGAAACCTTTTTTCAAAAACCCCTTGTTTTCTCTCTCAACATCACCCATGGCTCCCAAAAGCAAGAAATCCGCTCCTCAAGCTCCCAAAAAGAAATCTGTTCAGAGCTCCTCAATTGCACAGAAGAAACACTTTCTGAGGATTTGGACATTTCTCATACGACTAGTCTTCCCACATCTTGGTTCATCAATTTTCAAGCCTCACGATCTGGGCTTGTTGGTTTTCACAATCGACGCTCTGTATGTGTGATTTGGTGGATACCGTATTTCTCGAAACTCTTCAGATCTTGTGCATTAACAAGCTCAAGAGTTCGATAGTTTGGAAAATCTCAAACCCTAGAGATTTTGCTTTTCCAAGGCTTACAAGGATGTTCTATGTTAATCTCATCACAAAACGGGACAAAGGAATTATCACTCTTGAATCTTCAGTGAAAGGTACCCCAATTTCGCTCACTTCGTTTGTTTTAAGTGAGATTTTTGGAATTCGTACAAATATTGTGTTCAATCATCCCTCACGATAAGAGAGTGTTCGTCTTGCTAAGGAGAAGTTTCTAATTCCAAATTCAACCTCACGCCAACTTACTCATACTTCCCTAACCCTAGATGCTAAAATTGTGTTTACCATTCTGGTTCGATGTGTTGTTCCTCGTGCAAACTCATGAGAATTGTTGATTGATCAATACCTGGAGCTAATTCATCTGATTATGTCTGGGTTAGACATTGATGTACCTAACCTAATTCTCAACCATATGATACATTATGTTAACTCTAGGTGACACATCCCTCTACCTTATGGAAACTTGTTGTCCAAGATCTTTGATTATTTCAAAATTGATACATCCTTTGAAGATCGATAGTCAAGTTCTGGCAAGATTGATGAGAACTGCTTAGAACGACTAGGGATTGAGAAGACTCTTGAAGCCACATGGACTTTAAAAGGAAAATGAGCTACTCCAATTCCAACTCAAGAAGCTCCAACATCTTCTACTCCTACTCCCGAAATCAAGTTAGAAGGTTGTGAGAAAGAACTGGTATGTCTGAATCGTGAACTGTCTGATTTCCAATTTGACACTAGAGAAGAATGGATGCGAATCATGATCTGCAATTTACCATAAATGCTAAAGTCCATGAAATGTATTTGATGAATGCTCTTACTTTGACCACTATGACAAGGATTCTACCCATGACTGAAGATGTAGCTCAACATACTCAAGAGAAACTTGAAAATGTGTTGATGAATTGCAAACGACGTGTACAGAATAAATCTATTTTGTATCCAACTCATGTTGAGCCAACTATTTTTGCCAGTAATCGAATATGAGGTGTTTAAGAAACGAAGAGCTGAAGAAAAGAGACGACGCTTAGCAGCTGAAATGGATGATTGGAGCCACAAGAAATCTTCATCTAAGGGAAAAAGGAGGTTCTATGAGGAGGATTGAGCTTGATGTTTGAGGGAATTGGCTTGTTTTTGTGGTTTTGTGAAATACTTTCTTTGGGTTGTAATGCTTTATAACTCCCTTGCTTTCACTATTTTTCTCTCTTGTTGAAAGACAAAGGGGGGAGAAATAAATGTGATCGGACATTTTTCGATATTCTGCATTTTAAGTTAGTTTGATATTCATATATGCATCGCTAACATTACAATGCAGGTACGAAAAATTGTGTTGTCTTCCATCAAGGGGGAGATTGAAAACTCCACCTTGATTATAAAGTTGTACAGGTGTTGATGATGGAAGACTTAAACACAAATGAAGTAGTTTTATACACTAACATTTTATTGATTATGTATCGAGTTGCTTGGTTTGGTTTGGTGGTTTGTATTGAATGAAGTGCAGGTTTTGAAAGACACTTCAAAAGACCTTGAAAGACTTTGAAATCGGATGCAAGCGATCCAAGGAGTTTAGAGTGTGTGAACTACGGAGGCCTTGAAATTTATTTCAAAGGAACAATAAAATCAAGGCTGCACCACTAAAGGAATTCAAATCACTAAGAAGATCTTCTAGGAGAGATTTGCTCAATAAGAAGATATGGTCAAACGAAGATCTCAACCAGCCAATATAAAGATCTTACAAAGATCCTCAACCGAAAGCACGAAGATTCTCTCCTCTGGAATTTGATATCATCACAACAAATACGAGAAGATTAAGGAGCCGAGAGATCAACGTGTTCTCAGGAGATGAAGATCCACAACGTCTATCTCATCTCAACCAAGAAGCGATCTTCATGGAGACGAAGAATCATCTTCAAACGGTCATCTTTCTATCGGCTAGAAGACCTCTCCATAGAAGGCTATAAATGAAGATGGCGATTGAAGAACAAGGAGAGAAGCCTACACGGAAACATCAATAGCCTTCAAGCGATCCAAAACATCTTCATTCGATCAAATAGTTTTTCTTTCTCTCTTTTTCTAAAAAGCTTTATCCCCTAAAGAGAGATAAAACTCGAGAGCTCCATTGGTATATCTAAAGAGTGTTATACTCGTGTGTGCGTTACTTTGCGAAGTAACTAGGCTATTATAGCAAGGTGAATAGTTGAAGCTAGATCGTAGCATTGGCTACAGTGAGAGAAGAAGGGGATTTCTTCTAGTTTGTATCTAGGACTCTTTGAAGCTGATAATAGATAGTTAGATCCTAAAGCTATACCCTGGGACGGAGAGTAGGCTATTTAGAGCCGAACTTCGTAAACATATCCTCGTGTCGATCTTTTACATTCCGCATTTTATCTTACTTTATTGCGACTAACTTTGTTTTGCAGGAGTACAAAGTCAAGGCCCTTGAAAGTTGTTTCAAACCCTTTGAAATCAAAGTGTATCACAAAGAGCTCAAATCGACATCAAAGGCCCTTAAAATTGGTTTCAAGGCCTTGAGATTGGTTTTGCGAAAGTTCCCATACTCTATTCAACCCCCCCTTCTAGAGTATCTTTTATCCTTTTTATTCACCTACCAGTTCTTCAGCTTCAATCTCTCAAAGTGTTGTCGTGCGGTGTGGCAAGCCGTGTCAAATCGCCTCTAATCCGTCGTCCTTCATTATTGTTGTAGTCATCATATCTTATAGGAGAAGTTAGGTTTGAAGTTTGCGTTTTGGGCCTTTTTTACTAAACCAGGGGTGAGTCCGTTCAAAATCTCGGTCAAGATTTATTCTAATGAACCGAGATTTGTACTTTGTAGTGTCTTATCTCTTAACTCTTCCTTCTATCTTCTTCTATTATATCTTATCCCTTTTTTTATGTTGTAGAATGCTTCCCATATGGTCCGCCTTGATGCCTTGTCCATGAATGTTCCATTTCCGCTCCAAATTGTGTCAATTTACCTACAATTGGAATAAAACTTTGTGTAGATCTCTATTCTAACAATATAGGTAAATATAAACTAAATGGATATGAATATATGCTTATGCATGCAAAAAGAAAGGGAAAAACTACCTATATGAGTGTCTATACTAAGATCATAATTCATGTCATCATCTTCCAAAAGAAACTAAGGAACTTAACATCTTTGTCACTCACAATAGTCCTAGGTACTCCATGTAATCTTCCCTAAAGAATAAGTGAGGAACATTATAAGCATCATCGGTCTTATGACAAGCAATAAAATGAGCCATTTTAGAAAAATATAACAACCACAAAAATAGAATCCCTCCCCTTCTTAGTCGTAGATAATCCTACAACAAAGTCCATACTAATGTCTAGTCATGGTGAGGTAGGTGTAGGCAAGGGGATGAACAAACCTTGTGGTTTCAATCTAGCCTTAGCTTTCAAGCACACAAGACATCTCTTAATCATGGTCTCTACATCTTTAAAAATATGCGGTCAATAAAAGTGTGAATGCAGAATATGAAATGTCTTATCCCTTTCAAAATGTCGCATTAAACCTCCCATATGAGCTTCCTCAACAAGTAGAAGTCTAAGTTAACATCTAGGAATGCACACTTTATCTATATGAAACAAAAATCCTTCAAATAAATAGAATTTATCATGGGAATTTCGTGTCCTATAATGCTCATAGATGTTATCAAATTCGAAATCACCTACATATAGATCCTTACTATAATGAAAACCTAAAACCTTAGAATCCATAGTAGTGATCAAAGAATGTCTCCTAGAAAGGGCATCAACAACAACATTATCCTTTCCTTTTTTATACTTAATGATATATGGAAAATTTTCTATAACTCCATCCATCTACCATGCCTATACAACTTATCTTGACTTCGAAAATTCTTTAAAGACTCATGATCAATTCTAAGGATAAATACACTAGGCCAAAGATAATACTTCCATGTCTTAAAAACTCGAAATAAAACATAAAATTCCTTATCATATGTTGAATAATTCAAGCATGCTCCTTTCAATTTCTCACTAAAGAATGCAAGCGGCTTACCTTCTTGCAAAGGACTCCTCCAATGCCAATTCCTAAAGCTTCACACGCAACCTTAAATGGTTTAGCGACATCCGGAAATGCTAGAAGCGGTGCATGTGATTGCTGCCACTTCAACTCCTTACAAGCTTTCTATTGAGATTCCCCCTACTCAAATTGTACTTTCTTCTTCGCTAAAGATGTGAGAGGGGAGGTTATGGTGCTAAAATCTGGGACGAACTGACGAAGTGAAGATAAAACGTGGCTAAACCATTGAAGCTTAGTATGTGGCCAAGATTTGTAGTTATTGGCCACTCTTGGATTGCTTTGATCTTCTCTTCATCTACTTCTAGACTTCTTCTGCTCACTACAAAACCAAGAAAAATAACTTGATTAGTGATAAACTCATAGTTCTTTATATTAGCATAAAGAGATTCATTTCTAAGAGTTCCAAGTAGTTCCCGTAAATTCTCTTCATGCTCCTCAAGTGATTTGATGTAGATTAGGATGTCATCAAAGTAAACCGCCAAAACTTTTCCAATGAAATGACATAAGACATGATTCATAAATCTCATGAAGGTTCTAGGAGCATTTTTCAAGCCAAAAGGCATAACCAACAACTCATAAAGACCAAATTTAGTTTTGAACACCGTCTTCCACTCGTCTCCTTCCCTCATTCGAATTTGATGGTATCCATTCTTAAGATAAATCTTCGAGAAAAAGGTGGATCTGCTTAGATCATCTATCATATCGTCCAAACGGGCAATGGGATGTCGATACTTGATAGTAATGCGTGTTAATAGCTCTAAAATCAACACATATCCTCCAAGTGTTGTCCTTCTTAGGCATCAAAAGGACGAGAACAACACATGGACTCAAGCTTTCCCGTACATAGCATTTATTCTAAAGTTCTTGAACTCTATTTTATATCTCTTGACTTTCTTGAGGACTCATCCTATAGGTGGGTCGATTAGGAAGTTTAACTCTTGGAACTAAGTCAATTTGATGCTTGATGCCTCAAAAAGGTGGAAGTCCTGCATGAATCTCATCCGGAAAACATCACAAAACTCATCTAAAAGGGTCATAAAGGTTTTGGGTAATGTAGCCTTGACTTCATCACTCAAAGTCACAAGGCATTTACATAGGCCCAAGAGAATAGCATCTAAAGGAACAAAATATTCGAAATCATCTCACTTGGAAGCTAGAAGAGTTCTCTGTTGGGGCAAGATTTTTACACTGGGCCGAGATTTTTATGATCTCAGGCAAGACTCTTCTTGATTGGGGCAAGCATCTGAACTGGAATATTGAGACACTGCATTGGAACAAGATTTCTTAGATCTCGGACGAGATTCTTCTTCTCTTGGAAGAGATTCTTCATTGGAATGAGAAAAGTCGTCACTGGGGCGACATTTCTCAAATCTTGTGCGAGATTTTGCTTATTTGGGACGAGATTTTTTTTTTTTTTGAAGAGTTAATTAGAACACCCGGTTCGATCGGCTTTGCCGATCTACGTCCGGATCGGGTACTAAATCGTGGCCCATTGCTGGGGGATACCCTCCCAATATCAGTTTTTTCATACATGCTGCCGGCAAGATTCGAACTCGAATCTCCAGGCTAACCACTTAAGGAGTCTAGCACCACATCCCACTAGACCAACTGAGTATTGGTTTGGAGTGCTTTTCTTGTTCCTTTCCTTTTCCATGCTCTTTGCTTTTGTTCTTCTTTTTATCATAATGCTCAACAATTTGCAATGGAGTCATGGGTTTAAGGGTGATTGTTTGACCATTAAACTCAAATGAATGCCTATTAGTATAGCCATCATGCTTAACTCTTCTATCAAATTGTGATGGACGTCCTAATAAAATATGACATGCTTGCATGACAACAACATCACATATTACAGTATCCTCATATTTACCTAAAGTGATGGTAATCCTAGCTTTCTTGTTTACTCTTAATTCTCCATAATCATTCATCCAATGAAACTTATATGGTCTAGGATGGTAGAAAATAGTAATTTGCAGTTTATCAATCAAATCGGCACTAGCAATATTGCAATAACTACCACCATCAATAATCATGTTACATACCTTTCCTTTAACAAGACATCTAGTATGAAATAGGTTCTCCCTTTGATCATCCTCACATGGAGGTATCTTAGCATTCAATGTTCACCTAGCAATAAATGATTCTCCATGCTCAAATTCAATACCTTCATCACTATCACTAGCATTATCATGTTCATGCAATGCATTAAGGTTGTATGATCTCTATCATGCTCTTCTTCACTTTCATAATGTCCTTCTTGATTAATGAATAAAACTGTTTATCAGGATAGTCTCTCATATAATGACCACTACCTTGATATTTAAATCATGCAATATCTCCAGAACGTAAAGTAGAGCTTAGGATCACTTGAAGGCTCATTTAAGGATCGAGATTGTGGCTGTTGGGGCGAGATTTTTGAGACTGATTTCTTCTCGTCCTTGGTTTTATCTTGATCTTGGTCTCGGGCATTATTTGGCCGAGAGTTGCTTCCATGAATTAGAAACTCCAAAACTCGTCCTTGGTCTTCTTTTCCACTTTGATGGCCAAGTGCAACAAATCAGTCATAGTAGAATAAGGAAGAAGACCAAAGGAAGAAGCCAATGTTAGGTGGATTAAAAAGAGGATTTAAATGTCTCATATCTGGCACTTGACGAGGGCATGGGATAGTCTCTCCACATGCCCTGGTCATCCTCCTCCTCAAATTCCTAAAAATCATCATCAAATTTCAGAATGTTAGGTGCATTATAAAGAGGATTTGAATGCTCATACTTGGCAATTGAGGGGCTCTTGGAGGTATTTCTCACGTGGGAAGCTGAGTTGGATTATGCGAACTTTCGCCAACGTCAAATAAAAATCTCGGCTGGATAGGGGTAGGATTCTAGGCCGAGATTCCAACTTTCCCGTCCGTTCAACCAAAGTTGAGACTGTATCCATGCGTATTTTTAGCATGTCTGTGGCCTCCGGTCTTGAGGAATCACTCTTTTGTGACCCTCGACGGCTATTTTGCTTAGACATCTACACAAACACGTAAAGTAACGACAAACTCGTAAAGTTAGTGAAAATGAAGGTACCTTACTTTTTCTCTCTCATACTCATACTCTGTTGTTATATCGCAAGCTAATTTGATGTAATTGCCTTTGATGGATTAATACTCCTTTAATATCAATGACTAGCTTTAACTAGAAACTCCTTTGACGACTCAAGTAGTTGACTTGGCTTGGAATAAGGTTCTTGTATTGAAAGATAGTTAAGGTAAACTTGTTGGAGTTCTCTTCATACAATTGACACAAAGTAGAAAGAATATTCAAGTAGACACAACTAGTATGATAGATAGAATACATACTAACTAACACACCCAAAGAAAAAAATCAATGTTCTTAGAGTAGAAAAAAAAAAGAAATAGGAACACAAGAGATTAAGAAGAGAGTTTTACGTACCTCGAACTTATGCGATTAGAGAGAGATAGCCGGGTAGCTTTTATCTCGACAAAATGGTAGATCTTGGGCGAGATTTTTGTCTCAACGTCGAGATTGATCAAAAGTGAGGTGTTTTGGCTATGAACTATATCAAGGATGGTATGAAACTTCTTCTCTGGATGTCCTCTTGAAATTGGCACACTTGAATTTCTCAAATTTTGCCTTAAAATGTTTTTTGATAAAATCGCAACAATAGTGAATCTCGACCTAAATCTCGGGCGTGATTCTGGATTGGGGATCGAGATTGTCGAATCGGAGACTTTTTGACGACAACCACTGAATATGCTCGTTGTATACTCCCCCCTTGTTTCCTTGATGATCTCTTCTTAGTTGGATCGCAACAACTCGTACTCGAAAGGCTTTTGCCAAACTTGAGGGGATAATTGATGATATGAAACGGCGTTGGGAATGTAGTATCAAACTTTTATATTTGGCTTTCTTGTGGAGCTATGGGATGAACTTTTCGAAAATTAAGGTTGCTAAAGGTGGTTATAGAAAGATATTTTGGATAGATATTCAGTTAGGATTTGAAAGATGTGATAAGATCTCACACACTAGATATGATCTTAAAAATAAGATCACTTGTAAACCTCTTTCCTTCTTGGATATAACAACTAAATATAATTAGATTTGACTCAAATATAAGTAGGGATCTAGACTGGATATGGAGAAGATCACAAAACGTGTTGGCCAAGAAACGTGAAATCTTGGCGTTATGCACACGATCTCGGGAGAGGTTTCCTTGGGGTTCAAGCGAGATTTCAGTTTAGGATTGGTTGACTTGTGTTTTTCTATAGAGTCTCTCTCTTGTCCATGTTACACAAGACAATGCACATTAAACTCATAAAAATCTCACAAAGAATAGCAGCAAATAAAAGACTCAATTTTTATATGACTCAAAGAAGACTCAAATAAAAAAACTACTCAAATTGACACTCACACATTGAGTTGAACTTCAATTAATTAGCTCTGATACCACTTTGGGATGCTTGGTTGATGCCGTAGTTTTTCGATCTAGATTGAAGTCCACAAAATCAACCACAGAAGAAAATCTCGGGCAATATCTCGGGTGAGATATTATTGGAAGGACCGAGATTTATGACACTCGAACATAGAGAACGTGAGTTGATGGAATGATAATGGTATGATAAGAAGATGATAACATGGAATGAATTAATGGTAAATATAGGAAGATAAGACTTAATGTTAGACTTGCAAAGAATCTTTACCAATTGGATCAAAATCCTCAACAAAGAATTACATAAACCCTTCCTTCTTCAACCTTACACAAGCCTTCTAATTAAGACAAACACAAGAAGGGACCACCATGACTAGTAGCACCAATGTTTAAGAAGATTAACACACACAAGAACAACCTAGCAAGAATTGTCAACGATTCAATCAAAGGATCTCTTTTTGATTGAATAAGAACGGATAAAATGCACACTTCGTAAATTAAGAAAACAAGTATCTCACAATGTCAGTGGAAATCAGTAATCAAATTCAACTACTACTATCCTCTCATCCTCCTAAGACTATTTATAGGCAAGATTCCTCTACAAAGATAAAATAAAGATAATCCTAAAAGATACCTTTATAGTTTTTACATCTTTAAAGGTATTAAAATAAAATAACTAACAACTAATAAGATCTCGATTGGATCTTATGAACCTCGATAGAAGCAAATCTCGATTGGGATCTCGGGCGAGATTTCATTCTCAAGGTCAAGATTTCGACTGGCTTGCTCAAATCTCGATTTAGCCACATTTCTTGTCTCCTTTATCATCATCACTCTTGTAAGCTCCTTCCACGATATACACCAATGTCACTAAAGAAGAATTAGACACAAGTAGAGTCGCTTTAGATGTACATGTTGCTCTTGATCTAGTGATATATCCTTCTATGTCATGACTCATGACTTGAAGATGATGTCGCCTCCTTGTCCTTCAACGATTTTGGTCTAACTCTAGTGATTAGTCCTTGTATAGTTGGTGTTGGGGATGGTCCCTCATCACAATGCTTAATGAAGAAGCACCTAAAGCCATGATTAGGAGAAACGATAATGGAAGAATTTATGATACGGGTTTATCCATAATTAAATGACCTCATCTTTCGACAACAAAAAGACTTGATAGAAGTGCTAATAAAAAGAGATATGGAAAAGAAGATGATCCGATGGTTAGATGGATCGTAGTTGGATAGATCTGGGTCGAATCCTAAGCAACAACTCGAAAACGATTATTGCTCGTATAACCAAACACAAAAGGGAACGATGGTCCCTAGAGCACGAGGAGGTGTGCTTGTGATAAGCTCGCGAAACCCTACTTGCCGTCCGCAAGAAGAACAACTCAAACAAGTCCAAACTAAAGGTCGAACAAGATGTTTCTCTCTCTCTCTTCCCACGCGAAATGTCAAAAAATCGGTTTTCACTAGAAAATACCAAAACCATTGTGTTTAATTCAAATTCAAGTTGAATTTACTAGAGACTCTAGCTCCCTTTTTATAGGGTGTGGGTTGAATGATCTCCAAGCAAAAGATCTTGAAGAAAATAAGATCCATCTTTAAATAAGATATGATCTTTTAAGGCTTGGGTGTCAAGTATCTCTAGGTGATATGATTCAAATCTATCTTTTAAGCTTTCCAATTATAAAACATAAATTATTTGCAAAATAATAAATAAAATAAAATTGGCTGAAAAATAACATTTCAAAGCCCAAAATTAATCCATAATTAAAAGATGTCTTCATGGGATAAAATATAACATTCGATCCAAACTTAGCCACATGTGTGGCCCACAAATGCACATGAATTACGTGTGCATGGCCGGCAGCATGCAGGAGTACATTGTCCTAGTTTAGGCGTGTAAATGGACAGTTTATCATACACACATGCTCATCTTGGATCGTACGTGTTTGGTTAGTTGGCTCCACGGTGGATGTGAGACCGGGGTCTTCTATTGCCGAGTAGTATAGCTTTTTCTTGTATTGTAACACTCCAAATTCTAGAGGACTCGGAATGCCACGAGTTGGGACCTCACAATGGGTCCCGGCCCTTAGCCTAGCAACAACTTCGTCGGACCTTACAACACGGCACAAATAAAAAGGCAAAACAACATAGTTTTATTTCATGAGCGAAATCAAAAGTACAATCTCAAAACAAACCAGCCGAGTCTCAAAACCAGAAAACAACAACATCAGTCTCAAAGACATGAAATAACATAAACAGTCCCGTCAAAAAATGCACGGAACCCCGGGTGCTCACTACCGCCGGATCACTCGATCGCCTCTCTAACCTACAAGGCATCTACAAGGCGGTATAATACCGTTAGCTAACATTCTATGCATAAGTATAAAGGTAAAAGTACAAACACACATAACATACACAACCAACATGAAACACTAATTTCGTTTATTATCTTTAGTTAGGTTATAAGCCATTACTAATGATACTTATTTTATGATACGAGAGATTCACAAACCTCGCCCTTGTCCCCGTTTACCAATGAGGAATGGTACTAATGCATCTGACCGTCTACCTGCCTGGGTTGGTCGAAGGGAGCCTCCTTTCTCTCGCAAGAGCTAGGCAGTGATGTCACGACCCGTTATCATACACTTGGGGTCAATTACGTAATATAAGTCCGCCTAATCCGGTTTCGTTGTTTATGATAACTAACAAACACCACTCCTACACAATACACTCATACAAGAAGCCAGCTAAGTAAGTTCGTGCACTTACCAGTTTCCGAAGCGCAAACGATCACCTCACTCTCAAGTTCCCTCGGGAAAACGCACAACGCCTGTTCAAGACAAGGCACACAATCAAACCACACTCTAGTCCACTAGAAGTCTTTAGACTTCTAGGCTCAACCTCCTCAATAACCTAGTCCAAGAAGACTACACTCTCAGTCCACAACCTTTCCAACTCTCAACATAAAGATTCACACAATGGTTGCTTCCACAAAGCTCTAATCGAACACCTCAACAACATACCACCAATGAGACGTACGTAACTCAGATTAGACCTCTAAGGTCAAGCCACTATATGGCATTCCAGTTCAACTACTCTAAGCCAGGGTAGAATGCTTCGAAGCTATAACAAACTTAAGGAATGGAAGAAGGAAAGAAAGGAACAAGATTCGGGACTCACTGGTGCAAAAACGCCCCCACGCCTGACCGAGCCAACCCCTGCGCCTATCCAGGTCCGCTTCAGTGCCTATCTGGGTACACCCCTGCGCCTGAATGAACCCGCCCCTGCGCCTCTGTAAATCCGCCTCTGCGCCTTACTGTGCAGAACGTCCGTCTGTTGAGTTCTTTGATTGTGCAGCCGGTCTCTTAGAGTCTCCTTTGGTGCTATGAATGTCTTCCACCTCTCACACTTGGTCTTAGCCTCCCTCCAAGGTCTAGCTTCGTCACCATACCAACAAGACAACGATAGATCGTTGAGCATAGATTCTTAAAGATCTTCCATTCAAGTCTTGGAAGAGGAAGGAATAAAGAAGAAGGAAAGAGGAAGAGGAAGGAGCCTTACCTTTGTCATGTCACTACAGTTCCGGCCTAAAGGAAGGTGGATCTAAGCTGGAGCAAGCAAAGAGAAGATGGAGGAGAAGGATGGAGTAGAAGAATACAAGGGGGTAAGGTTTGGAGGAGGGAAACAAAGTAACGTGAAAAGAAATGAAGGGAGGAGGAGAATGGGTTGCATAAAGGAGGGGGAATATCAAAGGACTCTTAACCACCAACTACCCAAACAATTAAAGAGGGATTAAAAGATAGGAAGGCTAAAGGTTGCTCGAAACGCTACTATCCCGCCCTCGTGTGTCACCGCCCCTGCGGGAATCCTAGCCGCGCCTGCGGCCTGCTCGATTGCGCGGCCTAAGCCGCAAGGGCGTGAGCCCTTGTGCACGGCTTCCAAACTCTTCTAACACTATCAAAGCGTAACAAAAAAAATCCGGTCGTTACATCAGATCCCCCTCAAAATAAGTTTTGTCCCGAAACTTAGGGAGTACTAACCGAGATCATAAGATGTAGGCAAGCCCTATGACTAACAAGTTACTACATCAAGACCACCTAAGGGTCACACACAAGCACATCAGATATATCACACATACAATCACTGAAAGCAACCAAAACAAGGATGTAGAACTACATGATAGTCCTATAGATGTCTCTAGACCCGGATAAAACTCGGGATAGTTCCGCCGGATACTATCCTCCGTCTCCAAGTGGCCTCATCAATCCCTCGTCTCAACCAGTGCACTCTCATCATGGGTATTACCTTCGATCGAAGGCGTCTCGTACCTCTCTCCAGAACTACTATTGGTTGCTTAGCAAAAGTATGGTCCTGCTCAACCACTAGGTTGTTGTGGCTCACTATGTGTCTCGGGTCATGCACATACTCTCTCAGCTGAGACACGTGAAAAACTAGATGGACTCCCTCCAATCGGGGTGGCAATGCCAATCTATGCGCTACCTCTCCTATCCGCTCAAGGATCTCAAAGGGCCCGACATATCGGGGACTCAACTTCCCCTTAATGTCGAAGCATCTAAAGCCCCTCGTCGGTGACACTCTTAACCATACCTGGGCTCCAACCCTGAACTCCATAGGTCTGCGCCTCTTATCAGCATAAGACCTCTAACGACTTTGCGCGGCCAGCATCCGCTCTCTGATTAAAGCTACCCGAGCCATATAATCTTGCACCAGCTCGGGTGCCACACCACTCATCCTCCCAGGCTCATCCCAACACAAGGGTGTACGGCACCTCCGTCCATATAGTGCCTCTTAAGGAGCCATCCCAATAATCACATGCCAACTATTGTTATAAGAGAACTCAAGCAAGGGAAGATGGTCGGGCCATACCTGCCCCCAATCAAGCACACATGCCCTCAACATGTCCTCAAGGGTGTGAATAGTCCTCTCCAACTGCCCGTCCGTCTAAAGATGATACGCCGTGGTGAACTGTAAGCTCGTACCTAGGGCGGCGTGTACCTTGGCCGGAAACCTTGATCTAAAACGTCTATCCCTATCCGAAATGATCGTCCTCGGCACACCAAGGAACCTCACTATTTGACGGGTAAACTCCTCGGCCAAACGAGATACCGGCCACGTTTCCTTAATAGGAATAAATCGTGCCGTCTTCGTCAACTGATCCACCACAACCCATATCGCATCAAAGCCTCTACTCAACCTCAAACCGGCAACAAAATCCATAGAAATGTCCTCTCACTTCCACTGTGGAATCGGAAGTGGTTCGAGCTCTCCTCCGGGCTTGTGGTGCTCGATCTTGACTTGTTGACAGGTCGCACACTGGGCTACATTCCTAGCCATGTCGGGCTTGAGCCCGCCCCACCAATAAGATCCCCGTATATCCTGATACATCTTACTCGCGCCGGGTGGACGGAGTAAGGTGTAGAATGGGCCTCTTGTAGTATACGCTGCCTCAACTCTTTGTCAGATGGTACACAATGCGCTCATGGCGCCTTAAAATCCCGTCTGTACCCACCATAAACTGTGGTGCCTCCCCTCTGGACATCCTCTCTCTGATCCTCGCCAGTGCGGGGCAAACCTCATGTTTCCGCCGGATCTCTTCCGACAAATCCGGTAAAACCTCCCATGCTGACAAATGACCGTTTGTATCCGGGAACCGGATGTCTACCTCCAACCAAATAAAATCTCTCTGGAACTGTGTCTGAACGGTCAATCTAGCTATCACAGCCTCGCGGATTGTCCTCCTACTAAAGGCATCGGCGACCAAATTTGCCTTCCCCGGGTGATAAAGGATCTCTATGTCAAAATCCTTAATCAGCTCTAACCACCTCCTCTGGCGGTTATTCAACTCCCGTTGAGTGAATATGTACTTCAGACTCTTGTGGTTTGTGAAGATTTGACAGGTGGCCCTGTAGAGGTAATGACGCTAGATCTCCAATGCATGAATGACTGCGGCTAGCTCAAGGTCGTGAGTAGGATAATTCTCCTCATACGTTTTCAAATATTGAGACGCGTAAGCAATAACCCTACCACTCTTCACCAGAACGCATCCCAAGCCTAGCTTGGATGCATCACTGTAAAGGACAAAATCCTCAACGCCCTCTGGCTATACTAACACGGGAGCGGAAGTCAATCTCTCCTTCACCTCTTCAAAACTCCTTTGACAGGACTCGGACCATGTAAATATGATAGACTTCCTTAACAAGGAAGTGAGTGGCATGGCAATCACAGAAAACCCGTTCACGAACCTGCGGTAGTATCCGGCCAAACCTAGAAAACTTTGTACCTCCTTGACCGTCTTAGGAAGCGGCCATGATGCAACTTACTCTATCTTCGCCGGGTCCACCTTGACACCCTCGGCGGAGACAATTTGGCCAAGGAAGGCAATCTCTGGCATCCAAAACTCACACTTAGAGAGCTTAGCATATAGCTCTCTGTCTTGTAAGACCTGAAACAACGTTCTCAGGTGTCCGGCATGCTCCTCCCTACTCCGGGAGT
Source organism: Fagopyrum esculentum (assembly GCA_033239045.1). NCBI lineage: Eukaryota > Viridiplantae > Streptophyta > Magnoliopsida > Caryophyllales > Polygonaceae > Fagopyrum > Fagopyrum esculentum. Next base: position 66,704,664 of record BSUD01000002.1, on the reverse strand, counting down.
ACACTAAGATGTCGTCGATGAAAACTACCACAAACTGGTCTAAGAAGTCAATGAAGATGCCATTCATCAACTCCATGAAGACAGCAGGAGGATTGGTGAGCCCGAAAGGCATCACCACAAACTCATAATGACCGTATTTGATCTGATAAGCCGTCTTCGGCACGTCCTCCTCTCGCACTCTCAGCTGATGGTACCTTAACCTCAAGTCAATACGCGAAAACATAGTAGCGCCCTGTAACTGATCCAACAAATCATCAATGCGCGGTAACGGGTACTTGTTCTTGACAGTAACTTTTTTCAACTCTCGATAGTCGATACAAAGCCTCATGGATCCGTCCTTCTTCCTGACGAAGAAGACTGGTGCACCCCAAGGAGACACACTGGGTCGGATGAATCCCCTCTCTGCTAAATCCTCGAGTTGCTTCTTGAGCTCAAGTATCTCAACTAGTTCCATGCGGTATGGAGCCTTGGAGATCGGCCTCGTGCCGGGCTCCAACTCAATCCCAAAATATACACTCCTCTGCAGTGGTAGGTCAGGTGGCTCGCCAAAGACATCCTCGAGCTCACAAGCTATAGGGGTCTCCGCAAAAGATGATCTCGTCTCCTCCTTCATGACGTAACACCAGAAGGCCTTGCACCCTTGACCTATGAGCTTTGCGGCTCGGACCACACTAATGACCGTCCTGATCATTCCGAGGTCCCACCCTTGAAAGACTTCCTCCTACCCAGACTCTGTAGTGACCGTCAATGTCATCTTACTGACGTCTAGCATAGTTCGGTGGCGGTCCATCCAGTCCATCCCTAATATGACCTCTTCATGCACTAAGCGCATGACGTGGAAGTCGGCTAACCAGTCACGACATCCCAGGTGGATGGGACAACCGTGAATCTCTCGAGTACCGCGAACCTTACTCCCATTGGGTAACCTTATAAGGAAAGGTTCCACCTCTACTGTATCTAAGGTCAACCTATCTATGCAATCATCACATATAAAAGAGTGCGTCGCACCCGTATCAAAAAGTACTCTGACTAGAAAGCCATGAATCGTAATAGTACATGTGGCTGCGGGCGCTGCTAGCACTACGACGCTCCTCAACTCGAAGACTCGAACCTAAGTACCCCTAGTCTCTGAAGTTCCTCCACCACGCCCTCTACCTATACCTGGAATCTGAGCAAAACCCTATGAATATTCCTGACCAGGGGCTCGCTGCTGTTGACCCCGAGCCTGATACTTAGACTGCCTCTGTCCACCCTCTAAGGTACCTACAGGCGAGGACTCTTGCTGTGATGCTACCTTGCCCTGTCGGCAGAAGGTAGCCCTATGGCCCAACTGGCCGCAAGTAAAACATGTCACTGGTAGCTTCCTACATATTGGCTTAATGTGTCCATACTCCCCGCAGCTGTAGCATTGACGTCCCCTAGAAACAGTCGGCGGTACAACCTGGTAACTAGAACGGCCCTGAGACTGACCACGTCCATGACCTACACATCCTACTCCTGTACTGGCTGACCCGGTCCTCTATCTCTTGTCTGACCCTCCAGACTGCATAGCTCTCTTAGGACCCAGTCGGTCCCTCTCATACGCAGAAGCCCGATCCTCGTAATCGGCTAAGGACTCACAGCGGAATCCTGCCAGATAGGAGGGTGTAGTCTCCCTCAGTCTCCGTGAAAACAGATACACGTGCTGGTCCACAGGTGGCGCAGCGGGACCCAGCAGTGACAGCTCCTCCCGAAACCTCTTGATCGTCTCAGCTATCGGAACATCATCAAATCCTACCTCCAAGAAGCCCTATAGTCGGTCTGTCCTCAACGAGGTAGGACAAAAAGTCTCCCGCACAAGACTAAGCAACTACTCAAATCGGGACACTCCGCCCCGCACGGTCCTCCACTAGAACTGTGCCTGGTCTCTAAACAAGGTCTGGACCAGCTCCACCTTACGACTCTCAGGACAACGGATCGCCTCCAGTGCGGACTCCACATGACTAATCCAATGCTCTACCTCAAGTCCAACGTTCTCGTCGAACGTGAGGACTCGCTGATGGTTGAAAGTCTTCAACTAACAATCCGGCCTCGGTGCCCTCAGCTAGTCTCTCACTTGATCATCCTCAACAACTCTCACTAGTGCAACTACCACCGGTGGGACTACCACCTGGGTCACCCTCTGAGAGACCTCTGCCGACCTAGCTGGCACCGGTGGTGCTGGAGGTGGTTCCCCGGTCATGTATGCCTCTTGCACTTATAGGACATATGCTCGATACTCCGATACTCCAATCGATACACGGCTAGAATCAGCAGGCCCTGAACTCCGTACTCCGGACCTAGCAGCAGTCCCATCCCTAACCTCGGGAACAATACTCTCAGCCACCTCCTCAGCGGGAACATCCGCAGCTGGCGGATCCACAACGAGAGCACCACCCCGACATCGGCCCCTCAGAAGCCTACCCACACGTCCTCGTCTCGGAGCTCCTGGAGGAAGGGGAGGTCGGCCCCCTCCTCGTCCAACGTAAGTTATCGCTCTCGTGTGTGCCATCTGGTAGAGATGTGATCGATATAAGACTACTTTATTTTCTAATAAAGACATACCTAACTTATTACTCTAGGTCACTTCTAAAGGTCAAAACGTAACTAAAAAACACATGCGATAACAAAAGTTATCGCTCTCGTGGTGGCCCGTGCATTCTATCCCAACCAGTTTATGCTCATGGTTTTGAAAACAAAATTCATTTTAAAAGTTCGGAACCCTTGAGGTTTCCGTTTGTTTGTTTATTCAGCCTTTTTGAAGATAGCGAGTGCTGTTGTTGCCAACCTGGCTCTGATACCATATTGTAACACCCCAAATCCTAGAGGACTCGGAATGCCACGAGTTGGGACCTCACAATAGGTCCCGGACCTTAGCCTGGCAACAACTTCGTCGAACCTTACAACACGACACAAATAAAAAGGCAAAACAACATAGTTTTATTTCATGAGCGAAATCAAAAGTACAATCTCTAAACAAACCAGCCGAGTCTCAAAACCGGAAAACAAAAAACAATAGTCTCAAAGACATGAAATAAGATAAACAGTCCCGTCCTATAATGCACGGAACCCCGGCTGCCCACTACTGCCGGATCACTCGATCTCCTCTCTCACCTACAAGGCATCTACAAGGCGGTATAATATCGTTAGCTAACATTCTATGCATAAGTATAAAGGTAAAAGCACAAATACACATAACATACACAACCAACATGCAATACTCATTTCGTTTATTATCTTTAGTTAGGTGATAAGCCATTACTAATGATACTTATTTTGTGATACGAGGGATTCCCAAACCTCGCCCCTGTCCCCGTTTACCAATGAGGAATGGTACTAATGCATCTGACCGTCTACCTGCCTAGGCTGGTCGAAGGGAGCCTCCTAGCTTTCACAAGAGATAGGCCCGTTATCATACACTTGGGTCAATTACGTAATATAAGTCGGCCTAATCCGGTTTCGTTGTTTATGATAACTAACAAACACAAGTCATACACATTACACTCATACAAGAAGCCAGCTAAGTAAGTTCGTGGACTTACCAGTCTCCGAAGCGCAAACAATCACCTCACTCTCAAGTTCCCTCGGGAAAAAGCACAATGCCTATTCAAGACAAGGCACACAATCAAACCACACTCTAGTCCACTAGAAGTCTTTAGATTTCTAGGCTCAACCTCCTCAATAACCTAGTCCAAGAAGACTACACTCTCAGTCCACAACCTTTCCAACTGTCAACATAAAGATTCACACAATGGTTGCTTCCACAAAGCTCTAATCGAACACCTCAACAACATACCACCAACGAGACTACGTAACTTACACTAGACCTCTAAGGTCCAGCCACTATATGGCATTCCAGTTCAACTACTCTAAGTCATTCTAGCATGCTTCGAAGCTATAACAAACCTAAGGAATTGAAGAAGGAAAGAAAGGAACAAGATTCGGGACTCACTGGTGCAAAACCGCCCTCGCGCCTGACTGTGTAGAACGTCCGTCTGTTGAGTTCTTCAATTGTGCAGCCGGTCTCTTAGAGTCTCCTTTTGTGCTATGAGCGTCTTCCACCTCTCACACTTGGTATTAGCCTCCCTTCAAGGTCTAGCTTCGTCACCATAATAACAAGACAACAATAGATCGTTGAGCATAGATTCTTAAAGATCTTCCATTCAAGTCATGGAAGAGGAAGGAAGAAAGAAGAAGGAAAGAGGAAGAGGAATGAGCCTTACCCTTGTCACGTCACTACAGTTCTGGCCTCAAGAAAGGTGGATCTAAGCTGGAGCAAGCAAAGAGAAGAATGGAGGAGAAGGATGGAGAAGAAGAATGCAAGAGGGTGAGGTTTGGTGGAGGAAAACAAAGTAACGTGAAAAGAAATGAGGGGAGGAGGGGCATGGGCTGCATAAAGGAGGGGGAATATCAAATGAATCTCAGTCACCAACTCCCCAAACAATTAAAGAGGGATTAAAAGATAGGAAGGCTAAAGGTTGCTCGAAACGCTACTATCCCGCCCTCGTGTGTCACCGCCCCTGCGGGAATCCTAACCGTGCCTACGGCATGCTCGACTACGCCGCCTAAGCCGCAAGGGCGTGAGCCCTTGTGCACGGCATCCAAAATCTTCTAACACTATCAAAGCGTAACGAAAAAAAAATCCGGTCGTTACATGTATGTCCTTCTCATCCTTGCTACTTGTGATTGAATATTCATGTATAGATGTATGCGGGACCTCCTATTTTGATGGGTTTTGTAATGCATCATGTTTATCTTTGTTCGAATTACATATAGACCCTTCCTCCTCCTGCTTGAGTCCCATGTTATTATACCATCGATTGAGCTTGGCTTCCTTCTTTTGCTCACAAGATATATGGGTCCAAGATCTGGAGATGCTCCTGTATCAACCCCACATTCTTTATAAGGATTCGACCTCAAATCCAAGTTGTCTTGCCTCGTCTGGCTGGAGGGTGGCGGCTCTTGGGGTGCTATTCTTAAATGAAATTCAAGCATACATATTCCACTAGAGAAAGTTAAGAAGTTAGCTTGCTTATTTTAATGTCTCATCTCGGAGTAGTGAGATCTATCTCTTAAGTTGATGTCTTGAAATGCCTATATTGGGGGTTAGTAACTTTATATCACTAAGAAACATGGAGCTACATGAATACCCTTCATAGTTAAATCGTGTGCATAGGGTATGCCAATGGGTGGCCATGTGAGACCATGTCATGTCCCAATAGATGTCATATATTCGGTGCAAATTTTCCATCAATGCCTTCAATATCCTCATGTCACGCTTGAATTCTAAGAATTCTTTGAAAACAAATTTAAAGATAGGAAAATTTGTCGTGGTGTAGTTATGTTCCCTTGATGGCGTTATGTCTCGTAAGTCCATGATGAATCTTGTGGGTTTTCATGGACGTTCTCGGGATATCCATGAGGTCGAGTTTATCGGACTTCTCCATAGAGTCTTTATTATTCTTCTTTTCATAGTAGTCAACTACCTCATCTAGAGTCATGGGTTTCAGCACAAAGACCTTCCCTTTGAAAGTGAAACAATACATCTTGGTTTGCCCTTTGTGGTCTACCTCTCTATCGAATTGCCACAAACTTCCCAAAAAAGTATGATAGGCCTGCATAGGAGGAATGTCACTTAGGATAGTGTCCTTTTAGAATAGTGTCCTCATAGACTCCAATTTTGAAAGAGACGTTGACTTGTCACTTTATCTTCAGTTCTTAACAATCATTCATCCACCCAAGCTTGAACGATCATGGATGATGAATAGTAGCTAGTTTTAACTTCTGGATAACATTAATGTTGACCACGTTGTTATAACTACCACTATCAATGATCATATTAAAGAACTTTTCTTGGATCAAACACCTTGTATGACATATTCTTCCTTTGATTACCTTCATTCTTTAGCGGGATGATGCTCAAAGTATTTTTGTTCTCTAGGAAATCGACATTTGGGAATGGTGAGTGGAATATCTTAACGATAGTCAAGGAAATAGGGGTGGAATCCGGGGTGTGAACTCCTTCTGATGCATAGTTGATGCCTTATTTTCCCGATATAGACTGAAGTTCACGTAATCAACGACATAAGAAAATCCTGGCGCAAATCTCAAGCAAGATTTATATGGTAAGGATGAGATTTATGGAACTCGAACTCAAAGATCGTGAGTTGATGTAATGATGATAATTTAATAAGAATGTGAACAATGGAATGAATAATGGAAATATAGGAAGATACGAATCAAGGTATACTTGCAAAGAACCTTGACCAATTGGATCAAAACCCCTTAACAAAGAGCTTACCTTAACCCCTCCTTCTTGAACCTTACACAAGCCTTCTAAATAAGAGAAGTACAAGGATGGGCTAGTTTGACTAGTAGCATCAATATTCAATATGATTAACAACACAAGAACAACCTAGAAAGGACTCACCACTATTCAATCATAGGCTCTCTTTTTAAATGAATTGAAATGAATAAAACACAAACTTCATAAACGAAGCAGTGAGTATCTCACAATATTGTAAAAATAATAATCAATCAAATCTTCCTAATAACCTCTACCTTCTAGGCTATTTATAGGCGAGATTCTTCTGAGATAAAGAATAAAAGAGCTACAAGATAACCCTAAAAGATAGGATCAAATAAAGATACCTTTAAAATGATTAGAGCTTAAAAGGTATTAAAGAAATAAAATATCTAACAACTAAAAAGATCTCGACTGGATCTTGTGGATCTCGACAGAGGCAAATCTCGATTGTAATCTCGGGCGAGATTTGTTACTCAAGATCGAGATTTTGACTGACTTGATTAAATCTCAATTTAGCCACATTCCTTGATTATCTTCACTCACGTATGGCTCTTCCATGGTAGATATCAATATAATGAATAAAGAAGCCTTAAACGTACGAAGAGTATCTTTAGATCTTAAAGATGATGTCAACTCCTTCAATGCTCCTACGGCTTACACTAGGCCACCCTTCTCCTAAATCTACGCAGGGCTACCTACCACAAGTCCTCGGATGTAAAGATTTATTGGACAATATCACCGGTCAGCTCGCCTCAATGCTGAGTCATTCTTCGCTGTCAACCTACAAGATAAGGCTAAAAATCGGACTTTACTAAGCATTCTTATTAGTGAAGCTTAACGTTTGTATTGAAAATTAAAGCACACACATCAAAGTACTTTGAAAGGCCCCGACTCCCTTCTTACTAACAACATAACTACGTGTTGGCACTATATTAATAGCGCTGACACGTCACTCAGCTCCTTGGCTCACTTCGGTTGCAAAGACTTTCTCCTTAAGTGCATGTCTCATCAACACAAAACGAGGGTTTCACTCATTATATATATGTATACAAACATTCGTACGTACAAACATACATGCATGCATGCATACATACATACATACATACATACATACATACATACATACATACATACATACATACATACATACATACATACATACATACATACTTACATACATACATACATGCATACATACATGCATACATACATGCATCCATACATACGTACGAACCTATGTACGTACGTACGTACGTACGTGCTTACGTACGTACCTGCGTAGTGCCTACATGCATACGTGCATACATACACACGTGCATACGTGCATACATACACACGTGCATGCATACACACATACATACATACATACATACATACATACATACATACATACATACATACATACATACATACATATAAACATTCATACATACATCCATGCATACATCCATCCATCCATTCATCCATACATACATACATACATACATACATAACATACATACATACATACATACATACATACATACATACATACATACATACATACATACATACATACATACATACATACATACATACATACATACATACATACATACATACATACATACATACATACATACATACATACATACATACGTACATGCATACATACATACGTACGTACATGCATACACACATACATACACACATATATACGTACATACATACATACATACGTACATACATACATACATACGTACATGCATACATACATACATACATACGTACATGCATACACACGTACATGCATACATACATACATACATACATACATACATACATACATACATACATACATACATACATACATACATACATACATACATACATACATATATACATACATACATACATACATACATACATACATACATACATACATACATACATACATACATACATACATACATACATACATATATGCATGTAGTGCCTACATGCATACGTGCATACATACACACGTGCATACGTGCATACATACACACGTGCATGCATACACAAACACAGATACATACACACATACACAAACACAGATACATACATACATACATACATACATACATACATACATACATATATGCATACATACATACATACATACATACATACATACATACATACATATATACATACATACATACATATATGCATACATACATACATACATACATACATACATACATACATACATACATACATACATACATACATACATACATACATACATACATACATACATACATACATACATACATACATACATACATACATACATACATACAATTGTCCAAGAAAGGTACAAAAGATCAACTTGTTGAATTCCTAAACTAAAGAAGAGAAAGGTAGGAAAGAAGGAAGAAGATGTTTGGTCAAGTCCTATATGTGTGTATATATATATATATATATATACATATAATTGTGTGTGTGTGTGCGCGTGTGTGTATGTGTGTTAATTCGAAAAAATACTCGTTGTACACGAAATTGGAAATCATTCATTTAGTAATAAGTCGATACAAATATATGTCATTTTCATTTTGAGAAACTAAAATAAAAATTAAAATACGTAAAAGAATAGTAAGGTCGAACATGAGGTTCGTATATGATAACATAATTTATGACCTTAGTTTAGGCATGAGTTTAGGTGGATTTTCCCTCTGTTTTGCATGTATTGGCTTTAGTTCGTGATATTTGTACTTGATTTCACGTATTATGCTAGAAAAGATATCCATACAAAATTTTGTCGGTTTTTCAGGTATTTCGGCGAACTTTTGACCTAATTGATGCATTTGAATATCAAGCCTCAAAGCAGCACGTACCCGAGACCAAAGGACGCAAAAGAACCCACCTAAGAAGAAAGCATTGGAGCAAGGAAGAAGAACTGTGGAATCTCGGATTGGTGTAGTGTTGATCTCGACCGATATTTTGTATCTTTGCACTACCCGAGGTTCCCATGGTATGAAGGCTTAGTTGAAGATTTCAAGGTCTCGGTCCGAAAATTTGCCACAATCACGCTCAAGATTGGCTTTTGACCGGCATTTGTTGGCTATTCAGTTTTTTGACATCTTTTGTGAAGTTGCAAGCCGACCTTTTCTTTGGAGGAGGTGTAGTATTAAAATGGTGAAGGCAGGATGGCCCTAGGCTTCCCTCTTGACTCCCCAGTCCTTTATCCTCTCATTTGACATTTGAGATAGAATGTTTTAGTTTTTGAGAGATTTGAGGGAAATTTGTGAAAGAAGTTGAAGTGTAAAACTTGGATCCGAATCAAGGAAGGTGTTTTGGTATTCTGAACTTGTTTGGTTGTTAAATCAATTCAAGCTAAGTTTTCTCTCTTTCTCATTTTCTACTATGGATTGCATGTTGATGTGTGTGATGAATATTGAACTTAAGATGCATGTTGTAGGCTAGATCCTTGATTGTTTAGGGTGATATATCAATGATTGTGGATTGGATGATGATAGAATTAACTTGTATAGTAGTTTAGGACGATTTTGTTGCACGAACCCTAACTCTTTAAAATCTTGGCCTGTTCTTCATGATATCTCGGTCGAGAGTAGTATGATCCACCCGAGATTTCTTTTGTTTCTTTGTAATTGATGAGTTTGCATGTTAGGGTGTTAGACTTCCTAAATCCTAGTATTAATTGAGTTGGATCTAGCTTAGACTTGTCTAATGTTAGCAAACTAAGTGAGGAATGAGACTTACCTAGTAATTTCTAATAACATGAATTATGCCCTTAGTTCAGACTTGCATTTAGGTAGATTTTTCCTTTGTTTTGCATTCATAGACATGAATCCACAGCTTTTAAAGCTTAACTTTGCATATTTTTCTAGAATGGATGTCTACACAGATTCTTGTTGCACTTTCACATATTTTGGCAGATTTTGGAGCGGAAATGGAATACATGAAGACTAAGGATCAAGGTGGAACATGGTGGAGCATAACAAGAGATATAGGACATAACAAAAGGATCAAGCAAGGAGTTAAGGAGAAGACTTAAGTAGAGTTAAACCGCGCCCCCAACAAAGCACAACCCGTGGCCGAGATTAATAGCAAGATAGGCCCGCTATTTTACCTATTTTCGGTCCAAGGCGCATGCTTCTTAAACCCTCAGTTTTTCCTATAAGTCATTGATGACGGCAACAATCTTATGACATACTACACGCATGAGAGACATCATCAAAACACACGTTAAGTTACACTTAGAGCTACAACACTTTGGATTGAGAAAGGTTGTGAATATATCTTGGAGAGAAAGACATAGATTCTTGAATTTTATCATATGGATTAAAGATTATAACTTTATTATTGGATTTCTTTTGCTTTTGGATATTGAAGACATATTGCTAAGTATTTCTTAGTTTTCTTCTAATTCTATTGTTCATGATTTTCTTGAATTCTTCATATACCTTTGTTGATTTGAATATGTGTGTTGTTGGCTAAACCCCTGCGATTCTAGGGTGGTTGATTGATAGGTGTGGTTTAGATGATGATAGACTGAGCCTTCATGTTAGATTTGGACCTTTGTAGTTGGTTAACCCTTACTCTGTAGAAGCTCGGCATGTTCTTTAGGAACAAGGGTCGTGGTTTATCTTAGAACTACCCGAGGTTTATTCTGTTGATTTGTTTATTATATATTTATGCTTGGGTTTTAGATTGCCCAAATTCTAGTCTTTGTTGAGCCTTTCATACCCTTAGTTCCCTCTAAGGTTTACATCTAAGTTTGAGAAGAGACTTACCCGGTGATTCCTTTTCTTAGTTACAACCGATGATGATGTTCGCCTCAAAGTGTGTAAGAGCCTAGTTGCTGAGAGCTGAGAGGGGGAGCAGAGGGGCCAGGTTTATGCCTGAGCCGCCCATGCGCCTTACCTGGTCCGCCCCTGCGGCTCACAAAGCCCGCCCCTGCGGCTCTGTGTTCTGCAACCATCTTCTTTGACTGCTTTGACTTGTGCTTTACTCTTTCACCACCCTATATATATATATACACACATATATATCTTCTTCCTTACCTTGATGAGGGTTTACACTTTCAGATCTCTCTCTCTCTCTCCTTACGTACTCTTTCTTCTCCTTTGAATCACCTTGGTTGATCTCCTTGAGTTTGTTTGGGTTTTGGAAAGCTTTTGCTTGGGATTTGATGAGGATGATGTTGATGTGCCTTGTAATGCCAGCTTGAGGTGTTGTTGTTGCTGTTTGGGTTCTTCTAGAGAGCTTGTTTGGTAAGTTCCATGGTTGCTCCTCTTCCTTTCTTCTTTTCTTCATCTTTTGTCCCTTTTTCCTCTTCTCCTTAGTCTAGCATGGCTTTCCTTAGGTTTTGATCCTTTTCTAGCCATGTTTGGCTTGTGTTGATATATGTATATGTATGTCACACATGTATGTTGTTGTTGAAGTGAAGAAGAGTATAGAATCAAGAGTAGAAGATAAGAAGGAGCTGAAGTGGTGTCTTCTGCACACCATCCGCCCCTGCGCCACCCTACAGCCGCCCCTACACCGGCCTGTGCACCGCCCCTGCGCCACCAGAGAACCGACCCTGCGCCTGTCTGCACCAGCTTGGTGTTTCCTTTGGTTTTGCAGGTGTGTGTCGCTTCTAGGCCTTCCTTAGGGTGCCTTTGTTCCCTCCTTTCCTAGTATGAGTGCTTAGGATCATACTAGATATGTGAGGTTGAGTTTTGATGATGTTTATGATCGGTTTTTGCCTTGTTTGGCTTTTGAGGTTCGTTAGGTTATGAGTGAGGTTGAGGTTGATCCTTTGGATCCCTTTGGGTCTAGGTGTGACCCTTATGTGGTTAGGAGTCTGATATATCTCCTTATGCCTTGTTTATAGGTTGTGTTGTCCCTCTAGTGTAGAGGTGATCCAGTTTGAGTTGTGATCGAGGTTGAGGTAAGTCCGTAGGACTTACTTAGCTGCCATCCTTATATTGGGTGTTTGCATGAGTGGTGTGTGCTTTGTATGTTTGCTATGATAGCATGTGATGTCGTATTTACCGACCTATGTTTTATTGAGTCCCGCGTATGCGTGGTTGTGATAACCTTTCCCTTTCATTTCGCCGAGGAGTCTGGGAGGTTCTCTTGAGTCAGGCCAGACCGGTTTACGGGAAGGGCACAATCCACTCCCACAGGGTACACGGATTGTGTGACCGATACTAGTACGGTTGGCTAGCAGGCTTAGAGGCGAGGATGTATCAGTCCTCGTGTCACATAGTTTTATATATATTATATATATTTGTCTGGAGTGAATGACCATTATATTGAGATGAATAAATTGGTAAATGAGTGGAAGCATGTTGATGTGTTTATCTTTCCTTACGTGTATTTGTGCTTATGCATTAATCTATATATGTGTATGGATAGCTAATGGTTTATTACCATGTTGTAGATGCCCCACAGGATAGGCATGCTGTTAGGTGATCTAGCAGAGTGGCAGGCCGAGGACGTCTCGTACATAGGTTGTGTGGGCTTTTGGGATTGTTATCTTTCCCTCCTGCGTGAGGATGGTCTTTTGTTACCTCCTATGTGAGGATGTTATGTTTCTTACTCGGCTATGATGTCTTACCTCTTGGGTTGTAAAGTTTTATACCGTTTGATGTATTTGTTTTCATATCTGTCAGTGCCATGTTGTAAGGTCCAGTGAACTTGTTGTCAGGCTAGGGTCAGGATCCATTGTGAGATCCTAGCCCAATGTGGCACTCCGAGTCCCGTGGATTCGGGGTGTTACAGAGTTGGTATCAGAGCCTAGGTTGACAACAATGACACTTGCTACATGCAATGAGGTCTGATAGGTAAAATAAACAGAACCCACATGAGATATCACGTTTAAAGGTTTTGGTTCTAAATGTGGTTTTGGGTTAGATGTACGAGAAGTCGCCACTTCTGCTATGGATCTTTGCAGTGTAGATATGATATGTTTGTATGATGATTTATGTATGTGTTGTGTTGAGTATATATATCTATACTTATGGTCAATATAGAGCCTTATAAGTTAGGTGTGCATACCCCGCATATGGCTCGGACTAGAGCTACTGCCGCTGTAGGCAAAGGTAGAGGTAGACCACCCCGTCCTCCGGGTGTGGTAGGTGAGGGAGCAGTTTCCGCTGCTGATCCACCAGTGGTGGAGGAGATACATGAGGAGGTTGTAGAGAGCATCGTCCCAGAGACGAGTGGTTCTTTGAGACATCATTCACATCGAGCTCAGTCTGATGATGTTGACCGTGTCTCAATGGGAGGACAGGAGTTCAGAGAGTACCTCCGACGTTTTGAGGAGGACATTAGGGCTGACAGACGAGCCCCAACTTTACCAGTACCTGAGGGATCTTCTGAGAGATCTCAGGGAGCGACCCGGGTGCCAGCTGCACCTGCACGTGTTGTTGATCCAGTTCGAGTCCTAGTGGAGACCAGAGGGCCTCAACCAGATGCCTAGTTGAAGGCATTTCACCAGCAGGGAGTGCCTCACTTCTCAGGAGAGATTAGGTTAGAGACTGAGGTGTGGATTGGGCATGTAGACTCAGCCTTGGAGTCTATCAGATGTCTTGAGGACATACGGATAGAGCTAGTTCAGTCTCTATTCCGTGACCTCGCACACTAGTGGTGGAGGACTGTCCGGACCAGAGCTACCAATTATGACCACATGAGGCGCATGATTAGAGAGCAGTTCTGCCCTGCCTCACTGAGGAGGGAGAAGCTGCAGGATTTTGTGGAGGCTGGCTTTGAGGATGTGCCTATTACTGATGTCATCCGCCGTTTCCAGACCGAGTTAGCTTTGTTGGGTCCAGTTGCACCATATGAGGACCAACATGTGTATCTGTTCTCTCGTCGCCTGAGAGAGAGCACCCATTCATACATGGCGGGATTCCATTTTGTGTCCCTAGCAGATCACCAGGACAGGGCTTCTGCTTTTGAGAGAGAGCGAGCCAGTCAAATGAGAGCTTCTCAGACGAGACGGTTTGAGAAGAGGCAGCACACTGGGCAGACCAGTGGAGTTGGAGGATCATCTCGATCTAGACGAAATCAAAGGTGTCAGAGTTACCCCTTCATCTGCACAGACTGCAGATCAGGGACGTCAGTGTTACAACTGTGGTGACCCTGGTCATTTGAGGCCAGCTTGTCCCAGACTAGTTGTGACTTGTTTTACCAGTGGCTGACAGGGACATCGAGCTGCCTTTTGTAGGAAGGGAGGACTAGCATCTCAGCAGGGTTCTTCCCCTGCTAGTGTAGTAGGAGGTGTCAGGGGACACCTCAGCAGCAGACACAGGGACAATAGAGGTTCCCAGAGCGTCCATCTACTCAAGGTTTTGCTCCAAGACCGAGTAGAGGTAGAGGTAGAGATGTTGGCACCAGTGATGCCAGAGGATCCCGAGGATGAGCTTTTGAGTTGAGGAGTGCAGAGGATCCACCTACACCGGCTGCTACAGGTACCATTCTACTTCATGGTTTACTTGTTAGAGTTTTATTTGATACTGGTGCTACACATTCATTTATTTTTGATACTTGTGTTGAGCGTCTGAGTTTAGCTACCATAGAGGGGATACCCTTTACTATAGGGCTACGTGATGGTAGTCGGGTCAGAGGTACCCGTGAGATCCGTAGTTGTCCCCTTCGTTTAGGGACTCGTGTTTTACTTGTTGACTTCTTAGTCATGCCATTGATGCATGAAGAAGTCATATTAGGTATGGACTGGATGCGTATACACCATGCAGTTTTAGATGTTGGTAGACGGACTGTTACAGTCTCTACCGAGGTTTGTCAAATTGAGGTCTTCCGGGGTTGGGACCTTGGGAAGACAGGTGAGGTTATTAGTGTCGTACGAGAAGCTAGGTTGATTGCACAAGGTTGTGATGCCTTCTGGTGCTACGCCATGAAGGATGGAGAGAGTCCAGCTCTGTAGGATATTCCAGTAGTCTGCGAGTTTACATATGTGTTTGCTGAGCCATCGAGTTTGCCGCCTCAGTGGAGTGTGGACTTCCGCATAGAGTTAGAGTCTGGCACGCGACCCATCTCGAAGGCCCCATACCGTATGGCACCTGTCGAGATGTTGGAGCTGAAGAAGCAACTCGAGAAGTTGGCTGAGAAGGGCTTCATACGCCCTAGTGTTTCACCATGGGGTGCAAATGTCCTCTTCGTGCGGAAGAAGGATGGATCTTTGAGATTATGCATAGATTTCCGAGAGTTGAACAAGGTGACCGTCAAGAATAGGTATCCATTGCCTCGTATTGACGATCTACTTGATCAGCTTCAGGGAGCTACAATCTTCTCCCGGATTGATTTGCGCTCAGGATATCACCAGCTGAGGGTGAGAGAGCAGGATGTACACAGAACGGCATTTCGTACCCGTTATGGACACTACGAGTTTGTAGTGATGCCATTCGGGCTAACGAATGCCCCAATAGTCTTTATGGAGTTAATGAACAATATATTCATCGACTTTCTTGATCATTTTGTGGTGGTCTTCATCGATGATATTCTGGTGTACTCTCGTAGTAGAGAGGAGCATGGCGGTCATCTGAGGACGGTTTTGCAGATTTTGAGGGATAGAGATTTGTATGCTAAGCTCTCTAAGTGTTAGTTCTAAATGTATGAGGTTGCTTTCCTTCGACACGTCGTCTTCGCCGATGGGGTTATGGTTGATCCGGCGAAGATCGAGTTTGTTGCTGCATGGACGACACGGACAAACGTCAAGGAAGTGCATAGCTTTCTTGGCCTTGCCGGTTACTATAGACGCTTTGTGGAAGGTTTTTCCGTGATTGCCCGTCCACTGACAAGTCTTTTGAGGAATACTACCCGGTTCGCGTGGACCGACCAGTGTGCTCAGAGGTTTGAGGAGTTGAAGAGGCGTTTGACTTCTGCTCCTGTCCTAGCACAACCAGAGGGATTTGATGATTTTGTGGTCTATAGTGATGCATCCAAGCTAGACTTGGGATGTGTGTTGATGCAGAGAGGTAGAGTGATTGCATATGCGTCTCGACAGTTGAAGACGTATGAGGAGAACTACCCGACTCATAATCTGGAGTTGGCAGCGGTAGTGCATGATTTGAAGATCGGGAGACATTACCTGTATGGTGCTACATGTCAGATCTTCATAGACCGTAAGAGTCTGAAGTATATTTTTACGCAGCGGAAGTTGAACAACCGCCAGCGTCGATGACTTGAGTTGATCAAGGACTTTGACCTTGAGATTTTGTATCATCCTGGAAAGGCAAACGTGGTTGTTGACGCCTTGAGCAGGAAGGCTCCTCGAGAGAAGGCAATTGCGAGATTGACTATACAGCCTCAACTTCAAAGGGATCTAGCTTGGCTAGAGATGGACATCCAGTTTCCTGATGAGGATGCCCAGTTGTATGCTTTAGAGGTTTTACCTGGTCTGTTGGAGGAGATCGAACAGAAGCAGGGAACCTGCCCGAACTTGACAAGGATTAGAGAGCGGATATCTCATGGAGAGGCACCACAGTTTTCCATTGGAGTTGATGGAGTGATGAGGCGACATGATCGCATTTGTGTTCATGCTAATGTAGAGTTGAAACAAAGGATCTTACAGGAGGCTCACTGTACACCTTACTTTGTACATCCAGGTAAGAGTAAGATGTACCAAGATGTGAGACGTTCATATTGGTGGGGAGGGCTGAAGCCCGATGTAGCCAGATTTGTGGCTCAGTGTGCGACATGTCAGCAAATCAAGATAAAGCATTGCAGACGTGGAGGTGAGCTCCATCCACTGCCAGTGCCGCAGTGGAAATGGGAGGACGTCTCCATGGATTTTGTCACTGGATTAAGACCCAGTAGGAGTTTTGATGCCATTTAGGTTGTTGTTGATAGACTAACGAAGACGTCACGTTTCATCCCTATCAGAGAGACGTGGCCGGTGAGTAGATTGGCTGAGGAGTACACTAGACAGATAGTGAGACTCCATGGTGTACCGAGGACGATCATCTCTGATCGAGATGGACGATTCACCTCGAGGTTTTGGCAGCAGATTCAGACTGCTTTGGGGACGAGTCTACACTTCACCACTACGTTTCACCCCCAAATTGACGGACAATCAGAGAGGACCATCCAGACTTTGGAGAATAAGCTGCGGGCTTGTGTGTTGGATTGGGGACAGGGATGGTCTGATTACCTCCCACTTGTTGAGTTCTCATACAACAACAGCTGGCATGCATATATTGGGATGGCTCCTATTAGCATGAAATATTGCGATATTCTAGGCACTTTTTCTAGTTGTTCTTCATCCATTATAGAGTTCATTGATAAGGCATTGAAGCATTTGTTAGCTAGTTTGTCTATATTTTCGATATGGAGGTCAACATTAGCTTTGTGTTGATTATAGGTGAATAATAGCTAAAACCGAACTATTTGAGAGAGATAGGAGAAGATTTGAGCACATCCAAGGATTAAGAGCACATCAAAGAAGTCAAAGGAGATGCTAGGATGAGGAATGGCACGACACAAAGGAAACCACAAGCAATTTACACTTCCACGCTCTAAAACACGGCCGTGGATCTTGGCATCATGAACGTGGAGTATTCCAGAGAGTTACACGGTATAAAGTACGCTCGTGGAAATCATATGAAACCGTAATCCACTTCCACACTCTAAACCACGGTCGTGGAACTCCATGAGACCGTGATTTAGGCGATCTTTTGTCGAATAAATTATTGTCACATGATTTACGCACATGGGCCGGACGGTTATTTTATCCTTTCTTATAAAACGGCTGGATAGAAGAGAATTTGACAGAGGTGCTTAGGGCTGTATTGGACATCCGGAGATTTGCGCTTGTAAACGTGATTCGCGAGGGTTTGAAGATTTTGAAGTTGCTTGTGGCGGAAGTTACGCCTTTTGTCCTTAGGTTTGATTAGAAGACGGATTGACATCCCGTTCTTCGTTCTTATCAAGGATTGTTATTAGTTTGTGTTTCTTTCCGAATCCGATATACATTATTCTTTTGTTTGTGGATTTGAGATTTCTTTGAGTTTTATTGAAGATTTTCGAAGGTTTTCATCTTTCATTCTTCTTAAACTCGATTTTGATATTATAATGACAGTTATTGGCTAAAAACCTTTAGCAATTCTAAGGTGAAGGGTTGATAGTTGTGGCTTAGATGATGATAGATCGATCGTAAATAGATTGGACCTTGAGAGTTAGAGAGATTTCGCCGACGAACCAAAATCACGGTTTGTTCTTGATGTCCACGGCCGTGGAATTCAAGATCTGCCTGTAATTTATATCATTTTACGAACTTTGCTTTTACTTTGATCCAAGGTTAAATATTAGCTTTAATCTAGTCTTGGCTTGCCTTTTCTAGGTAGTAGTGAAGCCTCAACAACCTCTACTTCGATTTCGAGTGTCACAACCTTAATCGGTTTAGTTTATCTTGATCTTTTGGTTACAAGTTTGGGTATTTGAGATTAATTCTTGTTCATAGATCCTTTCTATACTGAAGCCTCAACAACCTTTATAGAGAGTGTCTTTAGATAAGTGATATAAAGCCTTGGAACTTCACCGTACATTGCTTTACCTTAGCATACCTTTGCAACTCTTAACTCTGTCCATAGTTCTTTAGTATATCTTGAATCGATTGCCACAATTAGACACCTGGATCTTTAGGGTTGCTGTTTTCCCAATATATTTGCAAAGCTTACTGTTCGCCCCTAGAGGTGTGTGCAAATAAGCTTTAAATTTATAAAACTAGAATCAAGCAGCGAACCCGCAGTGTACGGATCGAGGTAGCTAAGCAAGAATTCCAGAGTATCGAACACAGGGATTTGGGTGGGAACAAATTCGATTTCAGGTTATCAAGCAATAAGTATGAGAGTTTTGCAAATATTGGGAAAACAACAATCCTAAAGATCCGGGTATTCAGTTGTGGCAACAGATTCAAGATATACTATTAATATAAAGACAGAGTAGAGATATGCAAAGGTATACTAGTGTAAGGTAATCGTACGGTTGAGGTTCCAAAAACCTTATGTAACTCACCTAAAAGATACCTCTTATACAGGTTGTTGAGGCTCAATATAGAGGGGTTCTAAAGACAAGGATTAGCATCAAATACCCAAACCTATAATCTAAAGGTCAAGACTCACTTATCCGATTGAGGTTGTTGAGGCTCACAATCGAGGTAGAGGTTGTTGAGGCTTCACTACCACCTAGAAAAGACAAGTCTAAACTAAGCTAAAGCAAATCTTTAACTTTGGATTAAGGTAAAAGCAGGCTCGTAAACTCAGGGAAATTACGGTTGGATCTTGAGATTCCACGGCCGTGGAACTCAAGAACAGCCCGTAATTTAGGGTTGTCGGCGACAATTCTCTAACTCTCAGGGTCTAATCTGTTTGCGATCGATCTATCATCATCTAAGCCACAACTATCAACCCTTCACCTTAGAATTGTTAAGGGTTTTTAGCCAATAACAGTCATTTGATATTAATTCAAGATTTAAAAGATAAAAGATGGAAACTTTCAAGAACTATCAATAATCTTCAAACGAATCTCAGAATCACAATCAAGAACAAGTGTTTATCAAAAGATTCAAATCGGAACAAACAATCACAATCTTAGGAAAGAAAGGAAACGGGATGTCAATCCGATCCTAAATCAAACCTAAGCAAGAAGAGAAATCTTCTTGCAAAATCCTCCAAGAATTTCGATCTTGCACAAACGCAACGATCGCTAGCAGCAATTCTTCAATTCCGAACTTTGATCTTCAATAAGATCTCCCCCAAAATCACCTCCAAGAATGAGGGTTTGTGCGTTCCTAAGCTTGCGTTTTTGCCGCTAAACTTAGGGTTGGAAAATCGTAAGCTAGGTAGCGAGGTGACGGAATCTTGCTTCATCCGTCCTTTTT
The DNA here is from genome assembly GCA_033239045.1 of Fagopyrum esculentum. NCBI lineage: Eukaryota > Viridiplantae > Streptophyta > Magnoliopsida > Caryophyllales > Polygonaceae > Fagopyrum > Fagopyrum esculentum. The sequence continues at coordinate 66,684,466 of BSUD01000002.1, read as the reverse complement.
ATAATGCAGGGCAGAATGTCGGCCCGGCCCGATCTTCAAAAGATCATGGCTTCGAAACGTGGCGAAAGGATTCGCCAAGATCACGGTCGTGGAAGATTCCACGGCCGTAATTCTGAGGCGTGGAAACAAACACGGGTAACTTCCACGGCCGTAATATCCCCTGGAATGAACATCGAATTCTGCATCACAATCCACGGCCGTAATCTAGGGTAAAACCGTGGTTCTTGCCTTCATTCGTGCATTCCTCAATCTAATACTCCAAATTGCTTCCAAAAGGTGTCCTTAATCTAGAGGTACATCAACTCAACTCCCCTTTGCTCGATTTCGTTCGGAAATAGCTCCAAATCACCTATAATCAACATAGAACTCGTGTAGACATCCATATCGACAATATAGGCAATACTAGCTCATATATGCACAAAGCTTAATCAAAGACTCTCAATATGAATCAAATACGATTATAAAACGTGCCTAAAATATCACAATATTTCATGCTAACAAATAACCCCATACTTAACACTTGCTTGTCCCTAAGCAAGGTCTTTCAAAAAGCTTTAAACAAGAGTTAGGATGAAATATGTGTACCTTCTTTTGGATGAAAGTGACTTCTAAAGAATAGATCATTCTCAAACCTTGCTTCAATCGTTTTCAAACTTTCACACACTTAATTAGAGAGTAAGAGGTAAAGAGAGCTCATGAAACAATTTAACTTCCAAACAAGCATTATAACCTTCAAACATTATCAAAATCAATCATAAGAACTTCAATTTAGATCACCAAGCCATATAACATTCTTTTGATCTTAAGGACTTTCAAAGAAAAAGGTCTAGAGTATGGAAGGGAAGGGAAACTTTAAGGGAGAGTGGTGCATAGATCCGGGAAAATGGACTACTACCTTCTTCTTCTTTTGCGGTTTCCGCAACTCTTCACTTAGAGCTTCGCTCTTACTTTTCATTTTTCGACTTTACTTTTGGAGTTATGGATAGAGGTGCACAAAAACCGAAGCCTAGGAGATTGGCGTTTCTCATTTTTGCGAGATGCCTCAAACCCTTAGTGCACATACCATAATCCGCTAGGAATATCGCTCAATCCGACTTTGGCAAGACACAAACACCCGGCTATGTGAATGGTGCCGAGTTACTCATCGTCATGATTGACTTTCCCAAACCTATAAATTCTTTCTATTCAATTGATTGCAATTATATGCTCTCATGGCCCTCCCACATCAAACATGCCTTTTTCTCATTCACTTTCCAAGTTCCCGGATGGGTAAGGGAGGCTAATATTTCAATGAGGAGTTAGATGATCAAAGAAAAGAAGAAAGAAAGTATGGAATTGCCTTAATCATTTCAAAAAGAAGCATAAGAACTTATAATATGATTTCAACTTCGATTTCTTACATGATTTAGGTAACATTTTCACATTATAAAACTTGCAAAAGAGGTAAAATTTATTCATTCAATTTCTTTTCGAATTACTATCCTTTCAAGCATGCAATTGTTATCAACTTAATTCACAAGTAGTGTTTATCATAGAATTCATCTCAATTCATTAGAAGCATCAAATTTTTCAAAAATTTTCAATTTTTATGGGTTTTTAAAGTTCTTTTTCATGCAATGCAAGAATGAAACGTGTGACATATGATGAACATGCAATAATAGTCTCGGAATAGAAGCAACATATAGAGTAGAGTTATTACAAACATTTAGTACATCCCACCCCATACTTAGGACGAACATTGTCCCTAATGTTCACAAGAAAGAACAAAAGAAAGAAAGTAAAAAGAAACTCACAAATGGTGGCGGGGATGTCTAAAACGAGCAGCCCGGTCATCGAATCACTGCGGTGCCGGTGGAGGTGGAAATGGAGAGAAACTCGGGTCATAGTACCGCCCAAACTGCTGGCGGTAGACGTCCCTCATCATGTGGTCGAGGTCGTCCAAACGTCCATCTCTCGCGTCTGCCCGGATCTCTAATGCTCCGACTCTCTCTGAAAGTCCGGTAGCCCACTCCGACATCCTCTCATACCATCCCGGAGCGCGATCATACCATCCGGGAGCATCTGCTGGTGCTGGCTGTGGTGGTGGTGGCGGTGGTGCTGCTGGCTGCGTCGTGGACCAGGGAGGGGGTGTCTCGTACCAGGTGGGAGGTGTAGTCATCCACGTGGGTCTCTCGCTCACGCTAGCGCGGCGAGATGACGAGCCTGGAGCTCTAGCCGGACGCGGAGAGCGTCTAGGTACATCCTGCTGATCCGGCTGATCCGGAAACGAGCCGAACTCCTGCTCTGCTCCTCCACCACTCTCATACGGCTCTCCCATATCCTCCTCATCTACAACCGGCGGTGGAACGTAAGGGGGAGCTACAAGCCTGTTCGCATGCATCGCAGCGAACGTCTCCTTCCAGTTGTGGCGTCCCGCCACAATGGAATACTCCGGCAGCCACTCAATACCCCTGCCTGTCCTACTCTCCCAGGGCATACCCGCATAAGGTGGACCTCTATGTGTGGGGAAGATGAGTTCCCTAACCATGAAAGCGTGTAGCCCTAATGGAACTGCCGGTATACGTGTGCAAGCCGAGAGGTCCACTCCAAAAGTCCTAGCTAAGTGGGTCACTATCCCACCATATCCAATGTTCCCTCTTGATTTGTTCTTCAATTTGCTCATAGTTGCCGCTAAAAGGGTAGCACAATCGGCGCGGCATCCATGAAGCATAGCGTAGAGAAGGAATAGCTCATCCGTCTTAATCTTTTGGGGTGTCTCCGTCCTAGGAAAGAGACACTCCGAAAGAACACGGTGAGCTATCTTCAAGGCCAAATGGTACATCAATTTGGCCTTGGTATCAGCTGGATGCCAACGGTCCTCGTCGGCATAGATCATAGCCACATCCTCCCAAAAGTCCTTAGCGGACACGTTCCTAGGGAGTCGACCGTTGTAGGTCTCATGGAACCCAAAGATGGTCCCGAACTCGACAATGCTCAACTGGTAGTCTCTGTTCATGAGACGGAAGGATACAGTTCTATCAACATGGCTGTGCTCAAAAGACGTCACAACCTCTCGGGTGATCTCCTCATAAGCGTCTTCACGAATGTTCGTGAAGACAATTAAACCGGCTCTATCCATAAGCCATGTGAGGTCATCTACAATGTTGAGAGGATGTAGATCCTCTAACAACAAGTATCTAGGGCCAATTACTGCCCTCTTCTCGATCCTCTCAAATGCAGCTTGGTGGTTTTCGTGTATGATCGGGATGCTAGGGTGAGGTGGTGAGGATGGAGGTGAAGATGGAGGTGAAGGTGAGGGAGATGAAGGTGGTGGTGCCCTAGATGTGGAAGGGTTACCTTTTCTCTTCTTATTCTGCTCCCCTTTCTTTTCCTTAATCCTTCCCGAAACTCTCCTCACAAAATCCATTCTGTTGAAAATTACGGTCTGTTCTTCCCAAAACCACGGCCGTGGAACCTATGCAGACCGTGTTTCGACACAGTAATTCTCAATTCTCAGCAAATCAGCAATCAAACTCCACAACAAGCAGTCCTAATCTAATTTCTTCCAATCTCAATCAGTTCTTCCTAATAATCTCTAACAAAAACGCACAAAAACGACTAGAATCAAGAAGAGAGCAAAAACCTTGTTTTCGGATTGAGAAATCCAAAATGCGGGTTTGTTGATCGTTTTCCACGCGATTTGTTGCTTGGATCTTGTTCTTGGTTGGATTTGCTTCAGTTTAGGAAGAAGAATCGTTAAAAACGATTAGTGAACGAAGATTTGGGATGAGCTGTGCGATTTCGGCGTTTAGGGCGTGGAAATTGGGGGTTTTTGTGGTGTTTTTGTGGTGAAGTGTGGCTTTTATACTCGCAGGCAAAATTTCAAAAATCACGGTCTGTCGGGGCATTCCACGGCCGTGGAAATGTACGGACCCGTAATTTTGGCGATTTTTCACAGGCCTTTGAGAATTACGGCCACTGTAGCAATGACGACCGTAATTTAGACCGTGGAACTCTCTGTAAAGCTTCAAAGTCCAAATTTCGTCACTTCTCTTCGACATTATCCCTCCTTTCTCCTTTTCCATCGATCCTACAACCAAAAACACGAACATACCGGAAGGAATCGAGGCAAAATAAAACCGAAACGTCTATTCTAAACTATACTATGAATCGAAAACAAAAACGAAAATGCAATACCTTGGGTTGCCTCCCAAGAAGCGCTTTGTTTAAGGTCCGTAGCTAGACCAATCTCGCACTTATTCGAGTGCGGTAGGTGCAAACTCCTCAGCTTGGAGTTCCGGTGAGTACTTCTTGAGCCGTTGACCGTTCACCTTAAAACTTCCGCTAGCTTCACCCCATACTTCAACTGCACCATGGGGGAAAATGCGCTTAATTAGAAAAGGTCCAGTCCAACGAGATTTTAACTTACCTGGAAAGAGGCGAAGTCTCGAATTGAAGAGGAGAACTTGATCTCCTTCTTGGAAGTCCTTTGGAATGATATGCTTATCATGCCAACGCTTTGCTCTTTCCTTGTAGATCTTGGCGTTTTCGTAAGCGTTCAAACGGAGTTCATCCAGCTTGTTGATGTCTAGGAGACGCTTCTCTCCCGCTTCTTTCATGCTGAAATTCAGCCACTTGATAGCCCAAAACGCCTTGTGCTCTAGCTCTACCGGCAAGTGACAAGACTTCCCATACACAAGGTTGTATGGTGTGGTTCCTATGGGAGTCTTGTATGCAGTCCGGTATACCCATAATGCATCATCTAGTTTCAAGGACCAATCCTTCCTAGTCCTCGAAACCGTCTTCTCTAGAATTCCCTTGATCTCCCTATTTGAGATCTCAACTTGTCCACTCGTTTGTGGGTGGTAAGGGGTGGCGATCTTGTGAGTAACCCCATACTTGGATAGAAGAGCTTCAAAGCGACGGGCTATGAAGTGAGAACCTCCATCACTAATGATCGTCCTTGGCGTCCCGAATCGCGGAAAGATGGTCTTGTTGAAGAACTTAACCACCACCATGGCATCATTTGTGGGAGAGGCAATTGCTTCCACCCATCTAGAAACGTAGTCTACTGCCAATAGTATGTATTGGTTCCCGCAAGAAGAAGGGAATGGTCCCATAAAATCGACTCCCCAAACGTAAAAAATCTCCACCTCTTGGATGTTGTTGAGGGGCATCTCGTTCCTTCTAGAGATATTGCCTGTTCTTTGACAAGCATCGCAACAGGAAACAAAGGATTGCACATCTTTAAATAAAGTAGGCCAATAAAATCCGGATTGCAATACCTTTGCGCTAGTTTTGTTTGAACTAGCGTGTCCTCCACAAGGTAGTGAATGACAATGACGGATGACACTTTGCATCTCATCTTCCGGCACACATCGCCGAATGATGCCATCCGGACCTCTCTTGAAGAGAAGAGGCTCGTTCCAATGGTATTCCCGGACGTCTTTGAAGAACTTCTTCCTTTGCGCATATGATAGTCCGGGTGGTATCTCCTGGCAAACCAAATAGTTAACGAAATCAGCAAACCATGGTTCGTCACCCTTGGAGATTACCTTGATGCACTCCTCTATGATGTGTAGGTGTTCGTCCGGAAAGGAGTCATCAATGGGTAATTGGTCGTCTTCTAGATGTGTTAGACGACTCAAATGATCCGCAACAGAATTTTCCGAGCCTTTCTTGTCGCGAATCTCAAGATCGAATTCTTGTAGGAGAAGAATCCATCTAATCAGCCTTGGCTTCGCATCCTTCTTTGCAAGGAGGTACCGGATCGCAGCATGATCCGTGTAGACAATCACCTTTGCACCTACAAGATAAGAGCGAAACTTGTCAATGGCGTAGACAATGGCTAGAAATTCCTTTTCCGTAGTGGCGTAGTTGAGCTGGGCTTCGTCTAGCGTCTTGCTAGCGTAGTATATGGCATGGGTTCGTCCTTCCTTTCGTTGCCCAAGAACAGCTCCAATGGCTACGTCACTAGCATCGCACATAATCTCGAAAGGGAGAGTCCAATCCGGTGGTTGGATAATCGGTGCTGAAATTAGAGCTTGCCGGATGGTGTTGAACGCATCTAGACATTCCTGCGAAAACTCAAAAACCGCATCCTTCATCAATAGATTAGTGAGAGGTTTTGATATCTTAGAAAAATCCTGAATGAAACGTCTATAGAACCCAGCATGTCCTAGGAAACTTCTTATTCCCTTCACCGAAACTGGGGGAGGGAGTTTCTCTATGGTCTCTATTTTAGCCTTGTCTACCTCTATCCCTCTACTAGAGACTAAGTGACCTAAAACGATTCCTTCCTTAACCATGAATTGACACTTCTCCCAATTAAGAACTAGGTTAGTGTCTTCACATCTTTGCAAAACAAGAGAAAGGTTGGAAAGACAATCGTTAAAAGAGGAACCGTAAACGGAGAAGTCGTCCATGAAGACTTCCATGATTTCCTCTACGTATTCGGAGAAGATGGCCATCATGCACCGTTGAAAGGTGGCTGGGGCGTTGCAAAGTCCGAACGGCATCCTCCTATAAGCGAACGTACCCCAAGGGCACGTGAATGTGGTCTTCTCTTGATCATCCGGGTGTATCGGGATCTGAAAGAAACCACTATAACCGTCAAGGTAGCAAAAGTATGAATGTTGTGCTAACCTTTCAAGCATTTGATCGATGAATGGCAATGGAAAGTGATCCTTCCGCGTTGCGTTGTTGAGCTTGCGGTAGTCTATGCACATTCGCCATCCAGTTACAGTTCGGGTAGGAATGAGTTCGTTGTTCTTATTGGTGATGACCGTCATTCCTCCCTTCTTCGGAACTACTTGAACCGGGCTCACCCACTTGCTATCGGAGATAGGATAGATGATACCTGCATCAAGAAGTTTAAGAATTTCCTTCTTGACAACCTCCTTCATGGTCGGATTCAACCGCCTTTGAGGTTGTCTTGAAGTTCTAAAGTCCTCCTCCATTAGTATCTTATGCATGCATAGGGAGGGTTTAATTCCTACTAAGTCCTCAATGGTATAGCCTATGGCTTTTCTATGTTTCCTAAGGACAATCATGAGCTGTTCATGTTCATCTATGCTTAATTCGGAACTAACGATAACCGGGAAGGTGGAATTAGATCCAAGAAAAGCGTACCTTAGATGAGTAGGAAGTGGTTTAAGTTCCATCGCTTTCGGAGCTTCCAATGATCCTTGAGGAGCTTCCGATGTTTCCTTAGAAGTTTCTAAGGATGTTGAATGGTTTGGAGAAGAATTAGGAGAAGTTGAAGAAGTGTGCCGTTCACCATTTTCCACGGTCAGAATCACGGTTTCCTCTGGTTTTCCACGGCCGTAATATCCTCTGGAATGGAGGTCGAATTTGGTTGTGGAATCCACGGCCGTGGAATACAGAGTATGGCCGTGGAATCTTGTATTCTCAGCCTCATCGTGGAGTTTCTCAAACTCTACTTCATGCATCTCTTCTTGTGCTTCTAAGGCTTCAATTTCCTCATTGCACTCTTCTTCTTCTCCTACATCGGTTAGACTCATAGTAATAACCTTTTGCAAAGGATCGTTAAAGAGAATCGCACTTACCTCCTCCCTAGATAAACCTTCTTCGTTTTGGACATTGTAAATATCCTCATCAAATATTGGTTCCTTCACTAGAGTGGAAAGAACGAACTCTACTTTCTCCTCCCCAATGTCAAAGGCGAGTCTCCCATTCTTGCAATCGACCATGCAGCCGGAAGTTGCAAGAAACGGTCTTCCGAGTATGATCGGGACCGGACTATCTGCAGGAATGTCAAGCACAACAAAATCAATGGGGACAAAGAACTTGCCTAGCTTGACAGGGACGTCCTCTACAATACCGACGGGACGAGTAATGGATCGATCCGCCATGTATAACGTCATCTTCACTGGTTTAGGGTCGCCTAAACCGATCTTCCTGCACAACACAAGTGGTATGATGCTCACACTTGCTCCCAAGTCACACAAAGCGTCGTATGTGACCTCTCCCACTCCTATTGGAATGCAAAATGACCCCGGATCTTTCAGCTTTGGGGGCATTTTCTCCTTCATGGTTTTGATGAGGTCCGAAGAATCCGAACTCATCTTGACCTCTCCAAAATCTTCTAGCTTCCTCTTGTTAGAGAGGAGCTCCTTCAAGAACTTGCCATAAGCCGGCATACCTACAATAGCATCAATGAAAGGTATATTAATATGCAGTTTGCTCATGAGTTCTATGAACTTACCGAATTGCTTGTCTAGGCGCGCTCGCGCTCTAGATTGAGGGAATGGTAGGGGAGGTTTGAAAGCTGGAGGTGGAACATAGACGTCCTCCTTCTCCTTCCCCTTTTCTTTGCCTTTCTCTACGGGGACTTCAACAAACGTAGGCTGCGGATCGGTGGTAGTCACTCCGCTCCTAGTTGTAATCGCCATTACCCTTCCTTTAGGGTTGTCCTCCGTCTTTCCTGGAAGTTTCCCTTGATTCCTAGGAACTTCCTCCGCATGGTTGAACATTTGATTTTCCAAAACCCTTTGAGCTTTGTCAACCTTAGAAATTTGATCATCAACCTTGATGATGCGGTTCTCCAACCCTTGAAGCTTTCCCAAGATCGTTTCCAACATGGGATCCGGCTTTTCCTTTCCCGTATTGTTTCCTCCATTTGATGATTGCCCCTGGCTTTTCAAAGGGGTAGAGGAAGAAGAGGGTGGAGTTAGTGAATTGGAATTGGAAGGATAGGAGTTACCGGAATTTTGTTGATTGGAGCGCCAATTGTTGTTGTTCGAACCACGATTGTTGTTCCAATTGTTGTTATTCCGGTTGTTGTTTCCATTCCAATTGTTGTTCCGGTTATTGTTCCGGTTATTGTTGTTGCGGTTGGTGTTGTCACCGCCATTGTTGTTGCCCAAATAGCCAACATCCTTCTCTTGTTGCTTTGGGAAGTTGGTCTTGATAGTCTCCTTCAACTCTTTGATCTCATTGTTGAGGGAGAAAATCTGATTTTGAGCTTCATGTGTGAGCTTCGCTCCTTGCTCCACACGATTTCCCTCCACTTTCCGGTGGGAATACTTCTCTATGACTCTTGCTTGTTTCTCAATGAAGTCCCAAGCGTCATCTTCTCTCATGTCCATGAACGTTCCGCATGAGAGGGATTGAAGGTTGAATTGCGTTCCCGCATCCAGCCCCTTGTAGTAAATTTCCAGCAAGGCAAGCTTGGATATGCCATGATGAGGGCAATCCAAGAGCAAATCCTGAAACCTTTCCCAAGATTGAAATAAACTTTCGTTAGGTCTCATAGAAAAAGCATTAATCTTACCTCTAAGTTCCGCCGTTTTGGAGGGCGGAAAGAACTTGGTGAGAAACTCTGCGGAGAGGTCTTCCCACGTTTCTAGCTTCCCACTAGGAAGAGCTTGGTACCAAGATAGCGCTTTCCCTTTCAAAGAGAAAAAGAAAGGTTTGAGCTTATAGTTGTTAGTAGTGGCGCTCTTTGGTCTCATTGTCTCCATCATACACTCAAAGTTTTGCAAGTGTTGGTGTGGAGATTCAGCGCTTGTACCGCCAAACTGGCTTTGGCGAACAAGAGTGATAACTTGAGGGTTGAAACTAAACCCTTGTACATCTTCAGCATCAAAGTTCACACCCAAGCGGCGTGGTTTTTGTGTTGGATCCATCCGCTGGCCAAGAGTTCTTGGCTCATTATCCACACGTTCGACCCTCGCATTCCTAGGTGGGATGCGGCGGTTAGCAGCTCCTTGTTGATTAAAAGGATTTATATTGATCGTGGGATCAATCTCTTCTAGCGGAGGCATGGAAGAATCACTATCATCAGCGGATGAGTGGCTTCTTCTTCTAGATCTTGTCCTTCTTCTCGAGGACTTCTTGCCCACCTTATCTTCAAGATCGCTCATCTTTATCTTCATTTGGACGATCATGTCTTGTAGACCGTTAACTTGAGTTTGATGACGATCCATCTCATCCTGGAGGAGGTTCTCATTCCATCGGAGTTGAGCTTCCTTCTCCGCCAACTTAGTTTGAAGATCGCTTTCGTTCTCTTGAGCCATCCTCTTTTCCTTGCGTCTTTGTCTCAAGGTTTTCTCTAGCTCTTGATCAAGAGGTAAGAGATCTTCGGTGTTCCTAGACCTGCGCATGCACTCAAAGAAAAATCAAATAACGAGAGCAAGCTCCCAAGCTTAACAACCGGTTACCGAATTCGGCCGAAACCAAATCCCCGGCAACGGCGCCAAAAACTTGTTCGCCCCTAGAGGTGTGTGCAAATAAGCTTTAAATTTATAAAACTAGAATCAAGCAGCGAACCCGCAGTGTACGGATCGAGGTAGCTAAGCAAGAATTCCAGAGTATCGAACACAGGGATTTGGGTGGGAACAAATTCGATTTCAGGTTATCAAGCAATAAGTATGAGAGTTTTGCAAATATTGGGAAAACAACAATCCTAAAGATCCGGGTATTCAGTTGTGGCAACAGATTCAAGATATACTATTGATATAAAGACAGAGTAGAGATATGCAAAGGTATACTAGTGTAAGGTAATCGTACGGTTGAGGTTCCAAAAACCTTATGTAACTCACCTAAAAGATACCTCCTATACAGGTTGTTGAGGCTCAATATAGAGGGGTTCTAAAGACAAGGATTAGCATCAAATACCCAAACCTATAATCTAAAGGTCAAGACTCACTTATCCGATTGAGGTTGTTGAGGCTCACAATCGAGGTAGAGGTTGTTGAGGCTTCACTACCACCTAGAAAAGACAAGTCTAAACTAAGCTAAAGCAAATCTTTAACTTTGGATTAAGGTAAAAGCAGGCTCGTAAACTCAGGGAAATTACGGTTGGATCTTGAGATTTCACGGCCGTGGAACTCAAGAACAGCCCGTAATTTAGGGTTGTCGGCGACAATTCTCTAACTCTCAGGGTCTAATCTGTTTGCGATCGATCTATCATCATCTAAGCCACAACTATCAACCCTTCACCTTAGAATTGTTAAGGGTTTTTAGCCAATAACAGTCATTTGATATTAATTCAAGATTTAAAAGATAAAAGATGGAAACTTTCAAGAACTATCAATAATCTTCAAACGAATCTCAGAATCACAATCAAGAACAAGTGTTTATCAAAAGATTCAAATCGGAACAAACAATCACAATCTTAGGAAAGAAAGGAAACGGGATGTCAATCCGATCCTAAATCAAACCTAAGCAAGAAGAGAAATCTTCTTGCAAAATCCTCCAAGAATTTCGATCTTGCACAAACGCAACGATCGCTAGCAGCAATTCTTCAATTCCGAACTTTGATCTTCAATAAGATCTCCCCCAAAATCACCTCCAAGAATGAGGGTTTGTGCGTTCCTAAGCTTGCGTTTTTGCCGCTAAACTTAGGGTTGGAAAATCGTAAGCTAGGTAGCGAGGTGACGGAATCTTGCTTCATCCGTCCTTTTTATAATGCAGGGCAGAATGTCGGCCCGGCCCGATCTTCAAAAGATCATGGCTTCGAAACGTGGCGAAAGGATTCGCCAAGATCACGGTCGTGGAAGATTCCACGGCCGTAATTCTGAGGCGTGGAAACAAACACGGGTAACTTCCACGGCCGTAATATCCCCTGGAATGAACATCGAATTCTGCATCACAATCCACGGCCGTAATCTAGGGTAAAACCGTGGTTCTTGCCTTCATTCGTGCATTCCTCAATCTAATACTCCAAATTGCTTCCAAAAGGTGTCCTTAATCTAGAGGTACATCAACTCAACTCCCCTTTGCTCGATTTCGTTCGGAAATAGCTCCAAATCACCTATAATCAACATAGAACTCGTGTAGACATCCATATCGACAATATAGGCAATACTAGCTCATATATGCACAAAGCTTAATCAAAGACTCTCAATATGAATCAAATACGATTATAAAACGTGCCTAAAATATCACAATATTTCATGCTAACACTTACCCTTTTACTTGCTTGACAACTTTACAACTGAATTTGTTCCCCCCAAATCCCTGTGTTCGATACTCTGGAATTCTTGCTTTACTACGCTGATCCGTACACTGCGGGTTCGCTTGCTTGATTCTAGTTTTATAAATTTAAGACTTATTTGCACGCACGCTAATTGGCGACAAGTTTTTGGCGCCGTTGCCGGGGATTTGGTCTAGGCCGAATTCGGTTATCGGTTGTCAAACTTGAGAGCTTGCTCTTGTTATTTGATATCTCCTTTGAGTGATATTTGCAGGTTACCGTAGGTATATGCGCAGGTCTAGGAACAACAAGGACCTCTTACCTCTTGATCAAGAACTTGAGAAGACTTTGAGGAAGAAGCTCAAAGAAAGAAAGATGGTTGAAGACAAGGAGCGGGATCTTCAAGAAGAATTGGCGGAATCCGAAGCTCAACTTAGATGGAGCGAGAAGACTCGCAAGGAAGAATCGGACCGTCATCAATTGTAAATTGATGAGCTAAGGGATATGATGTTTCAAATGAGACTGGAATTGAGCGATTCCAAGAAGAAGAAGAGGAGAAAGCCGGCAAGATCGGTTAGAACCAACTCATCCGATGAGGATAGCGACTCTTCCATGCCACCATTTGAGGACATTAATCCGACGATCAACATGAATCAATATAATCCAAGACCGGCTGCCAACTATCGTGTCCCGGCTAGGGGTGCGAGAGCCGCTCGTGTGGATGAAGAGCCAAGAACTATTGGCCAAAGGATGGATCCAATTCAGCAACCACGCCGTCTAGGTGTGAACTTTGATGCTGATGATATGCAGGGGTTTAGCTTCAACCCACAAGTTATTACCATCGTTCGCCAAAGTCAGTTTGGAGGAACGAGTAACGAATCTCCACATCAACATTTACAAAATTTTGAGATCTTGATGGAGACAATGAAGCCAAAGAATGCAACCACCAACAACTACAAGATCAAGCCATTCTTCTTCTCTTTGAAAGGGAAAGCTTTATCTTGGTATCAAGCTCTTCCAAATGGAAGACTCAACACATGGGAGGATCTTTCTTCGGAGTTCCTCACCAAATTCTTTCCGTCATCCAAGACGGCGGAGTTCAGAGGTAAGATTAATGCATTTTCTATGAGGTCTAATGAAAGTTTGTTCCAGTCTTGGGAAAGATTTCAGGATTTACTATTGGATTGCCCACACCATGGCATTTCCAAATTGGAGCTATTGGAGATATACTATAAGGGGCTGGATATGGAAACACAATTCAAGCTCCAATCCCTTTCATGTGGTACATTCATGGACATGAGGGAAGATGACGCTTGGGACTTTATTGAGAAGCAAGCCCGAGTCATTGAGAAGTATTCTCACCGGAAAGTAGAAGCAAATCGAGTGGAGCAAGGAGCAAAGCTAACACAAGCCGCTCAAACACAAATCTTTTCTCTCAACTCCGAGATTAAAGAATTGAAGGAAGTCATCAAGGCTAACTTTCCAAATCAAAAGGAGTAAGATGTTGGTTATTTACGGAACAACAATAACCATAATAGGAATGAGAACATGAATCGCAACAACCGGAATAACAACCGGAACAATTGGAACAATAACAACAACCGGAATAACAATTGGAACAACAATAGGGGTTCAAACAACAACAATTGGCGTTCCAACCAACAACACAATTCCGGTAATTCTTATCCCAATTCAGGAAATTCGCTAACTCCACCTTCTTCTTCTTCCATTCCTTTGAAAAGTCAGGGTCAAACATCTAATAGTGGAAGCACTTCGGAGAAAGAGAAGCCCGATCCCATGTTGGAAACAATTTTGGGAAAGCTTCAAGGATTGGAGAGTCACATCACTAAGGTTGATAATCACATTACTAAGGTTGATAAAGCCCAAAAGGTTTTAGAAAACCAAATGTTTAGCAATGTTGAGGAAGTTCCGAGAAATCAAGGAAAACTTCCAGGAAAGACGGAGGATAACCCGAAAGGAAGGGTGATGGCTATCACAACTAGGAGCGGAGCAACTACCACCGACCCGCAGCCTAAGTTTGTGGAAGTCCCGTCGATAAAGAGAAAGAGAAGGGGAAGGAGAAGGAAGACATCTACATTCCTCCTCCAGCTTACAAACCTCCCCTACCATTCCCGCAGTCTAGAGCAAGAGCGCGTCTAGACAAACAATTCGGTAAGTTTATTGAACTCATGAGCAAACTGCATATTAATATACCTTTCGTTGATGCAATTGTAGGTATGCCAGCTTATGGAAAGTTCTTAAAAGAGATTCTCTCTAACAAGAGGAAATTAGAGGATTTTGGAGAGGTCAAGATGAGTTCGGATTCGTCGGATCTCATTAAGACAATGAAGAAAAAGATGCCCTCAAAGCTGAAGGATCCGGGGTCATTTTGTGTTCCCATAGGAGTGAGAGATGTCACATATGATGCATTGTGTGATTTAGGAGCAAGCGTTAGCATCATTCCGCTTGCCTTATGCAGGAAAATCGGTTTAGGCGAACCTAAACCGGTGAAGATGACGTTATACATGGCGGATCGATCCATAACTCGTCCCGTCGGTATAGTTGAAGACGTCCCGGTCAAGCTTGGTAAGTTCTATGTTCCCATAGATTTTGTTGTGCTTGGCATTCCTGCGGATAGTCCGGTCCCAATCATACTCGGAAGACCGTTTCTTGCAACATCCGGTTGTATGGTTGATTGCAAGAATGCTAGACTCGCCTTCGACATAGGAGAGGAAAAAGTATAGTTCGTTCTTTCCACTTTGGTGAAAGAACCAGCTTTTGAAGATGATATATTCAACATCCAAGATGAAGAGCTATCTAGAGAAGAAGTAAGTTCGATTCTCTTCAAAGATCCCTTGCAAAAGGTGATCACTATGAGAATTATGGACATAGGGAAAGAAGAGGTATGCAATGAGGAAATTGAAGCTTTAGAGAAGCAAAAGGAAGTGTATGAAGAAGAATTTGAGAAACTCTACGATGGGTCAGAGAACGTGAGGAATCACGGCCAGTCGTGCAATTCCACGGCCGTGGTTTCCACCAACATGACCGTAATCAACTATTCAGAGGACTCCAGTAAGTTACACGGTCAAAACCACGGCCGTGGAACGAGTAGAGGCACCATAATTGACTTCCACGCCCAAAACCACGGCTGTGGAGGAAACAGGGGAGCCGTAATTTTGGGTGAATCTGAAGACAATTGTGTTCTTTCTACCACTTCTTTTGATTCTTCTCCAACAACTTCTACACCCTTAGAGACCTCTAAGGAAACATTGGACACTCCTCAAGAGCCATTAGAGAGTCCTATAATGATGGAATTGAAGCCACTTCCCGCACATCTAAGGTATGCATTTCTAGGACCTAATTCTACCTTTCCGGTAATTGTTAGTTCCGATCTAAGTATAGATGAACATAGTAAGCTTATGGTTGTTCTTAAGAAACATATGAAATCCTTAGGTTACACTATAGAAGATCTAGTAGGAATCAAGCCTTCACTATGCATGCATAAGATTCTAATGGAAGAAGATTTTAGAACTTCGCGACAACCTCAAAGGCGGTTAAATCCGACCATGAAGGAGGTTGTCAAGAAAGAAATTCTTAAACTACTTGATGCAGGTATCATCTACCCTATCTCCGATAGCAAGTGGGTGAGTCCCGTACATGTGGTTCCAAATAAAGGAGGAATGACGGTCATCGCCAACAAGAACAATGAGCTCATTCCTACACGAACCGTGACAGGATGGAGGATGTGCATAGACTACCGCAAGCTAAACAACGCAACGAGGAAGGATCACTTCCCACTACCATTCATCGACTAAATGCTTGAGAGGTTAGCACAACACTCACATTTTTGTTATCTTGACGGTTATAGTGGTTTCTTTCAGATCCCGATACATCCGGACGATCAAGAGAAGACCACATTCACGTGCCCGTGGGGTACGTTTGCTTATAGGAGAATGCCGTTTGGGCTTTGCAACCCCCCAGCCACCTTTCAAAGGTGCATGATGGCTATCTTCTCGGAGTATATAGAGGAAATCATGGAGGTTTTCATGGATGACTTTTCTGTTTATGGTTCCTCTTTCGATAATTGTCTTTCTAACCTTGCTCTTGTGCTACAAAGGTGTGAAGACACTAACCTAGTTCTTAATTGGGAAAAGTGTCAATTTATAGTGAAAGAAGGCATTGTATTAGGACACTTGATCTCTAGTAGAGGGATTGAAGTAGATAAGGCTAAGATAGAGACTATAGAAAAGCTCCCTCCTCCATCTTCGGTGAAAGGGATAAGAAGTTTTCTAGGACATGTTGTATTTTATAGACGCTTTATAAAGGATTTCTCTAAGATATCAAAGCCGCTTACTAATCTATTGATGAAGGATGCAATTTTTTATTTTTCGCAGGAATGTTTAGATGCGTTTAATAAGATTTGGGAAGCTCTAATCTCAGCCCCGATTATTCAACCTCCGGATTGGAATCTTCCATTCGAGGTTATGTGTGATGCAAGTGACGTAGCTATAGGAGTTGTTCTTGGTCAAAAGAAGGAAGGACGAACCCACGCTATCTACTACGCTAGCAAGATGCTAGATGAAGCGCAGCTCAACTACGCTACTACCGAGAAAGAATTTCTAGCAATTGTATATGCATTTGAAAAGTTTCGTTCTTATCTTGTAGGTGCAAAGGTGATTGTATACACGGATCATGCTGCGATCCGGTATCTACTTGCAAAGAAGGATGCGAAACCAAGGCTAATTAGATGGATTCTTCTCCTACAAGAATTCGATCTAGAAATCCGTGACAAAAAAGGTTCGGAAAATTCTGTTGCGGATCATTTGAGTCGTCTACCACATCTAGAGGACGACAATCTACCCATAGATGAATCCTTCCCGGATGAGCATTTACATATCATAGAGGAGTGCATCGACAAGATCACTAAAGGTAATGAACCACGGTTTGCTGATTTTGTTAACTATTTGGTTTGCCAGAATTACCACCCGGATTATCCTATGCACAAAGAAAGAAGTTCTTTAAGGATGTTCGGGAATACTTTTGGAATGAACCTCTCCTCTTTAAGAGACGTCCTGACGGCATCATTCGAAGATGTGTGCCGGAAGACGAGATGCAAAGTGTCATCCGTCATTGTCATTCACTACCTTGTGGAGGACACGCTAGCTCGAACAAGACTAGCGCTAAGGTATTGTAGTTTGGATTCTTTTGGCCTACTTTATTTAAAGATGTGCAAACCTTTGTTTCCTGCTGCGATGCTTGTCAAAGAACAGGGAACATATCTAGGAGAAACGAGATGTCTCTTAACAACATTCAAGAGGTAGAGATCTTTGATGTTTGGGAAGTAGACTATATGGGACTTTTCCCATCATCTTGTGGAAACCAATACATACTTCTAGCTGTAGATTATGTTTCGAGATGGGTTGAAGCAATTGCCTCTCCTACTAATGATGCCATGGTTGTGGTTAAGTTCTTTAACAAGACCATTTTCCCACGATTTGGGACACCACGGACTATCATTAGTGATGGAGGCTCTCACTTCATTGCCCGACGATTCGAAGCTCTACTAGCTAAGTATGGGGTGACTCACAAGATCGCCACCCCTTACCATCCACAAACAAGTGGACAAGTGGAGATTTCAAACTAGGAGATTAAAGGAATCCTAGAGAAGACGGTTTCAAGGACAAGGAAGGATTGGTCTTTGAAGCTAGATGAATGCATTGTGGGCATACCGGACTGTATATAAGACTCCCATCGGTACGACACCATACAACCTTGTGTATGGGAAGTCTTGTCACTTGCCGGTAGAGCTGGAACATAAGGCGTCCTGGGCAATAAAGTGGTTGAACTTCAGCATGAAGGAGGCGGGCGAGAAGAGCCTCTTGGACCTTAACGAGCTTGAAGAACTTCGCTTAAACGCCTACGAAAACGCCAAGATCTATAAAGAAAGAGCGAAGCGTTGGCATGATAAGTATATCATTCCAAAAGACCTCAAAGAAGGAGATCAAGTTCTCCTCTTCAATTCAAGACTTCGTCTCTTTCCAGGTAAGCTTAAATCTCATTGGACCGGACCTTATCTAATCAAACATGTTTTTCCCCATGGTGCTGTTGAAGTATAGGGTGAAAAGGGCGGAAGCTTCAAGGTGAATGGTCAACGGCTCAAGAAGTACTCACCGGAACTCCAAGCCGAAGAGTTCGCGCCTACCGCACTCGAATAAGTGCAAGTACGGTCTAGCTACGGACCTTAAACAAGCACTTCTTGGGAGGCAACCCAAGGTATTGCACTTATGTTTTTGTTTATCATTCGTAGATCAGAGTAGTTTAGACGTTTTTGTTTTGTTTTGCCTTCGATACCTTCCGGTATGTTCATGTTTTTGGATATAGGAGCAATGGAATAGGTAAGGAAGAAGGAAAAGTTGAAGGAAATTGACAAAACCTGGACTTTGGCACATTGCAGAGAGTTCCACGCCCTAAACCACGGTCGTGGAACCCTCTGAGACCGTAATTTGTAAAAGCCTGAGAAAAATCACCAAAACCACGGTTTCGTACATTTCCACGGCCGTGAAAACCCCCGAGTGACCGTAATTTTCCAAAAATTTTACGGTTACTATATAAACCACCTTCTTCACAAAAACCACACCAAAATCCCTCTTCCACGACCTTAACAGCCGTAAATCGTCCCCCTCTCTGAAATCTTCGTTCGTTAATCGTTTCAAACGATTCTTGAGCCCAAAGTGAAGCAAATTCAACCATCTACAAGATCCAATCAACAAATCGAGTGGACAATCACTGGAGAAGACAAAATTTGGATTTTAAAAATCCAAAACCTAGGTTTTTCCCTCTTTCTTTACTTTGTCGATTTGGCTAAATTTTTGCAAGAATTTTTAGGAGAATTGATTGGAATTGGATTGGAATTAGTCTAGGGCTGTTGTCTGGTGAATTTGGTGTTGATTGATTGAGTTTTGAGAAATTCAGAGCCGAACCACGGTTTCTGGGTAAACCACGACCGTGGAATTGAAGAACAGGCCGTAATTTTGGGACTGAAATGGATTTGATTAGGAGAATGTCCACTAGAAATAAGAAGAGGAAAGGTGATGCTTCCTCCTCCTCCCAAGTACCTCCTAGTGAGCCACCATCACCCCCACCCCCTAGAATTCCAAAGATCCATGAGGATTACCTCGATGCCTTAGAAAGGATCGAGAAGAGGCCGGTCATAGGACCACGTTATTTGCTTCTTGAGGAGTTAGAGCCATTGAATGTGGTGAGTGACATTACTTAGTTGCTAGATAGAGCAGGCTTGATCGTCTTTCCCGCTATTAGGGAAGACGCATATGAGGAGATTACTAGAGAGTTTGTGATCTGTTTTGAGCATAGTCATGTGGATAGGATAGTTTCCTTTCGGCTGATGGAGGAGAACTACGAGCTCTCGATCTTAGAGTTCGGAGCCTTCTTTGGGTTCCAAGAGACCTTCAATGGTCGTTTTCCAAGCGGTGTATATGCTAAGGATTTCTGAGAGGACATTGCCATGATTTTTTCCAGCAAGGACCGCTGGCAACCTGCTGATACCAAGGCTAAGCTTATCTATCACTTAGCCTTGAAGATAGCCCATAGATTACTTTCTGAGTGTCTTTTCCCTAGGACCGAGACTCCTCAGAAGATCAAGACGGATGAGTTGTTTCTTTTGTATTGTATGCTGCACGGTAGACCTTCTGACTGTGCTACCCTCTTAGCTTCCACCATGAGTAAGCTCAAGAACAAGAGGGCTGGGAATATTGGATATGGTGGGATGGTCACCCACATTGCTAGACAGTTGGGGATTGATTTTTCTACATGTACTAGGATAGCAGCTAGACCATTGGGACTCCACAGCCTCATGACTAGAGGTTTGATCTTTCCTAGGCATAGAGGTCCACCCACCGTTGTCATGCCTTGGGAGGATAGAGGAGGTAGAGGTGTTGCATGGCTCCCTGAGTATTCCATTATGGCTGGACGCCATAATTGGAAGCAGACATTCGCTACCATGCATGCGAATAGGTTAGTAGCCCCTCCATACGTCCCTCCTCAGGTACTAGCTGCAGATGAGGAGGAGATGAGAGGAGGTGATGGTTTTGAGGGAGGAGGTGAGGAGCATGACTTTGGTACTTTCCTGGATCAGCCGGCGCATTTCCCTGACCCTCCCAGACGTTCACCACGACCAGCTGGACATTCAGGAGCCTCCTCCTCTCGCTGTGCTAGCGTGAGTGAGAGGCCGACATGGATGGATGCCCCTCCTGATTGGTATAGATCACAGCTGGAGTGGATGGGAGCTCCACCGACATGGTATGCACAGCCTCCGTCTACACCAACACCACAGGACGCACCAGCTTGGTACAACCAAGCACCGGGGTGGTACGAGCAGCTTCCAAATTGGGCTACCGACCTCTCCAGGAGAGTAGGAGCTTTGGAGGTCCGGCAGGACGCTAGAGATGTCCGAGCTGACGAGCATGACAGGATGATGAGAGACATCTACCGCCAGCAGTTTAGGCGGAACTTTGACTCCAGCTTCTTCCCGTTTCCACCACCACCAGCACCACAGTGATAATCTTGCATGATTGCTAGCATTAGCCGCTCCACCGCCGTTTTGTGAGTTCATTTTCTTTCTTTCTTTTCTTTATTTCTTTTTGAACATTAGGGACAATGTTTGTCTCAAGTATGGGGTGGGGTGTGACTATCGTTTGTAATAACTCTACTCACTTTTGCTTGCCTTGATTGAGAACACTTTGCATGTTTCATTTCATTATCACAAATTTCATTATTGCATTGCCTGAAAAAGCTTTTGAAAAACCATAAAAATTTGAAAAATTTTGAAAATTTTGTGCTTCTAAGTATTGAGATGATTCCTATGATAAATCTTACTTGCGGAATGAATTTTTGATGATAATTGCATGCTTGAACGGAATTATGAATTGGAAAGAAATTGAATTAGTTGTTGGTCTTTACTTGCAAATTTCGTAATGTGAGAACTTCATCTAAATCAATTTGAGAAATTGAGGTTGAAATTACATAATAAGTTCTTATGCTTCTTTATGAAATGATTAAGGCAATTCGACCTTTCTTCTTCCTTCCTTTATTCATTTAGCCCCTCAATGAAATAATTGCCTCCCTTACCTATCCGGGAATTGGAGGAGTTGATATTTGGCATGTTTGTTGTGGGAGGGCCATGAAAGCAAAATTTTGCATTCAAAGAATAGAAAGAACTTGTAGGTTTGGGGAAGTCAATCATGATGATGAGTAACTCGGCACCATTCACATATCCGGGTGTTTGTGTCTTGCCAAAGTCGGATTGAGCGATATTCCTAACGGATTATGGTATGTGCATCAAGGGTTTGAGGCATCTCGAAATTGAGAAACGCCAATCTCCTAGGCTTCGGTTTTTGTGCACCGCTGTCCATAACTCCAAAAGTAAAGTCGAAAAATGATGTGAAAAGAAAAGAGCAAAGATCTAAGTTGAAAGTGTTGCAATATCACAAGAGAAAAAGTAAAAGAGTTGGAATATTCACTTTCCCGGATTCATGCACCACATTCCTTATAAGTATCCTTCCTTTCCGCATTCTAGACCTTGTTTGAAAGTCCTTAAGATCAAAAGAGTGTTATATGACTTAGTAATCTAAATTGAAGTTTCTTATTCTTGATTTTGATGGTATTTCAAGGTTATGATGTTTGTTTTGAAGATTAAGCAGCTTGTGATGTTTCTTTACTTTACATACTTTGGTTTGTGTATGTGAGCGTTTTCAAGGATGATTGAAGCAAGGTTTGAGGTTGATCTATTGACTAGAAGCACATAAACCTAAAAGATGTTTTGTTTTTGAGTTTGCATGCATATGTCATCCTAACTTATGTTCTAAAGCTTTCAAAAGACCTTGCTTGGGGACAAGCAAGTGGCAAGTATGAGGTATTTTGTTAGCATGAAATATTACGATATTCTAGGCACTTTTTCTAGTTGTTCTTCATCCATTATAGTGTTCATTGAAGCATTTGTTAGCTAGTTTGTCTATATTTTCGATATGGAGGTCTACATTAGCTTTGTGTTGATTATAGGTGAATAATAGCTAAAACCGAACCATTTGAGAGAGATAGGAGAAGATTTGAGCACATCCAAGGATTAAGAGAACATAAAAGAAGTCAAAGGAGATGCTAGGATGAGGAATGGCACGGCACAAAGGAAACCACAAGCAATTTACACTTCCACGCTCTACAACACGGCCGTGGATCTTGGCATCATGAACGTGGAGTATTCCAGAGAGTTACACGGTATATAGTACGGTCGTGGAAATCATATGGAACCGTAATCTACTTCCACGCTCTAAACCACGGTTGTGGAACCCCATGAGACCGTGATTTAGGCGATCTTTTGTCGAATAAATTATTGCCACATCATTTACGCACATGGGCCGGACGGTTATTTTATCCTTTCTTATAAAAGGGCTGGAGAGAAGAGAATTAGACAGAGGTGCTTAGGGCTGCATTGGACGTCCGGAGATTTGCGCTTGCAAACGTGATTCGCGAGGGTTTGAAGATTTGGAAGTTGCTTGTGGCGGAAGTTACGCCTTTTGTTCTTAGGTTTGATTAGAAGACGGATTGACATCCCGTTCTTCGTTCTTATCAAGGATTGTTATTAGTTTGTGTTTGTTTCCGAATCCGATATACATTATTCCTTTTGTGTGTGGATTTGAGATTGCTTTGAGTTTTATTGAAGGTTTTCGAAGGTTTTCATCTTTCATTCTTCTTAAACTTGATTTTGATATTATAATGACAGTTATTGGCTAAAACCCTTTAGCAATTCTAAGGTGAAGGGTTGATAGTTGTGGCTTAGATGATGATAGATCGATCGTAAATAGATTGGACCCTGAGAGTTAGAGAGATTTCGCCGACGAACCAAAATCACGGTTTGTTCTTGAAGTCCACGGCCGTGGAATTCAAGATCTGCCCGTAATTTATATTAGTTTACGAACTTTGCTTTTACTTTGATCCAAGGCTAAAGATTAGCTTTAATCTAGTCTTGGCTTGCCTTTTCTAGGTAGTAGTGAAGCCTCAACAACCTCTACTTCGATTTCGAGTGTCACAACCTTAATCGGTTTAGTTTATCTTGATCTTTGGGTTACAAGTTTGGGTATTTGAGATTAAATCTTGTTCAGAGATCCTTTGTATACTGAAGCCTCAACAACCTTTATAGAGAGTGTCTTTAGATAAGTCATATAAAGCCTTGGAACTTCACCGTACATTGCTTTACCTTAGCATACCTTTGCAACTCTTAACTCTGTCCTTAGTTCTTTAGTATATCTTGAATCGATTGCCACAATTAGACACCTGGATCTTTAGGGTTGCTGTTTTCCCAATATATTTGCAAAGCTTACCCTTTTACTTGCTTGACGACTTTACAACTGAATTTGTTCGCCCCAAATCCCTGTGTTCGATACTTTGGAATTCTTGCTTTACTACGCCGATCCGTACACTGCGGGTTCACTTGCTTGATTCTAGTTTTATAAATTTAAGACTTATTTGCACGCACGCTAAGTGGCGAACAGCTCCCTATGAGGCACTGTATGGACGTAGGTTCCGTACACCTTTATGTTGGGATGAGCCTAGCAGTATCAGTGGGATAGCGCCAAAGCAGATTCGTGATGATATGGCTCGAGTAGCGCTGATTAGAGAGAGGATGTTGGCTGCACAGAGTCGCCAGAAGTCATATGCAGACAAGAGGCGTCGACCTCTAGAGTTTAGTGTAGGAGCTCATGTCTGGTTGAGAGTGTCCCCGACGTGTGGCGTCAGACGTTTTGGCATAAAGGGGAAGCTGAGTCCCCGATATTTCGGTCCTTTTGAGATACTGGACAGAGTTGGGAGGCCAGCCTACAGATTAGCTTTGCCTCCGAGATTAGAGGGTGTTCACCCTGTGTTCCATGTGTCTCAGCTGAGAGAGTACATACCAGATCCGAGGCACATTTGAGTTATGATGATTTGGTGGTAGAGCGGGACCAGACCTTTGTTGAGCATCCTATTGTAGTCCTAGAACGAGGTGTGAGATGCATACGTTCGAAGAACATACCTATGATGAGGATACAGTGGTCGAGACGTGGACCTGAGGAGGCTACATGGGAGACTGAGGATAGTATCCAGAGGAACTATCCAGAGTTTTATGCCGAGATAGATGCACCTAGGGTCGATGAGTAGATCTTAGTGCTATCTTGTTGAGTATGTGATTATGTGCATATGTGCTTTCATGTCTTGATGTGTTTATTCCATGCTAGTTATGATATGCTTTATGATCTTATTAGATCTTGATATGCTAGCGTGATGTTTGTTATAGCTGGAGATGATTATTCCCTCCATGCTATTTGAATATGACTTACGTTTATAGCTGGAGATGGTTGTTTCCTCCATGCTATCTGAGTGGATTAGGATTCAGCTGGAGATGCTTCTTTCCTCCATGCTACTTTGATGGACATAGTTTCAGTGGAGATGTGATTCCTCCATACGATGTATATACTTATGGATCGGCTAGAGGCGTGTTTCCTCTATGCCTGTGTTACGTTTGGCTAGAGATGTGCTTCCTCTATGCCCTGTGATGTGATATAGCGAGAGATGTGATTCCTCTCCGCCTTTGGGTAGCGTTATGGCCCTGTTTTCTGGAGTGGATGATTCCTCCATGTTGATGTTTATGGTTATAGATCTGTTATAGATTATGACCTTCTGAACGGAGATGTGATACCTCCGATAGAGAGAGTGAGTTATACCTCGGCTTGCGGGACCGAGAGGACTTGGGATTTTGCAAGTTTCGGGACAAAACTTGTTTTTAGGGGGGTGAGATGTAAGAGCCTAGTTGCTGAGAGCTGAGAGGGGGAGAAGAGGGGCCAGGTTTATGCCTGAGCCGCCCCTGTGTGACCCAGGGGGCGCCCCTGCGCCTTACCTGGTCCGCCCTTGCGGCTCACAGAGCCCGCCCTTGCGGCTCTGTGTTCTGCAGTCGTCTTCTTTGACTGCTTTGACTCGTTTGTTACTCTTTAACCACTATATATATATATATATATATATATATCTTCTTCCTTACCCTGATCAGGGTTTACACTTTCAAATCTCTCTCTCTCCTTAAGTACTCTTTCTTCTCCTCTTCTCCTTTGAATCACCTTGGTTGATCTCCTTGAGTTTGTGTGAGTTTTGGAAAGCTTTTGCTTGGGCTTTGATGAGGATGATGTTGTTGTGCCATGTTGTGCCAACTTGAGGTGTTGTTGTTGATGTTTGGGTTCTTCTAGAGAGCTTGTTTGGTAAGTTCCATGGCTGCTTCTCTTCCTTTCTTCTTTTCTTCATCTTTTGTCCCTTTTTCCTCTTCTCCTTAGTCTAGCATGGCTTTCCTTAGGTTTTAATCCTTTTCCATCCATGTTTGGCTTGTGTTGATATATGTATATGTATGTAACACATTTATGTTGTTGTTGGAGTGAAGAAGAGTAGAGAATCGATAGTAGAAATGAAGAAGGAGCTGAAGTGGTGTCTTCTGCACACCAGCCTCCCCTGCGCCACCCTACAACCGCCCCTGCGCCGGCCTGTGCACCGCCCCTGTGCCACCAGAGAGCCGCTCCTGCGCCTGCCTGCACCAACTTGGTGTTTCCTTTGGTTTTGCAGGTGTATGTCGCTTCTAGACCTTCCTTAGGGTGCCTTTGTTCCCTCCTTTCCTAGTATGAGTGCTTAGGATCATGCTAGATGTGTGAGGTTGAGTTTTGATGATGTTTATGATCGGTTTATGCCTTGTATGACTTTTGAGGTTCGTTAGGTTATGAGTGAGGTGGAGGTTGATCCTTTGGATCCCTTTGGGTCTAGGTGTGACCCTTATGTGGTTAGGAGTCTGATATATCTCCTTATGCCTTGTTTATAGGTTGTGTTGTCCCTCCAGTGTAGAGGTGATCCTGTTTGAGTTGTGATCGAGGTTGAGGTACGTTCGTAAGATTTACTTAGCTGCCATCCTTATATTGGGTGTTTGCATGAGTGGTGTGTGTTTGTATGTTTGCTATGATAGCATGTGATGTCGTATTTACCGACCTATGTTTTATTGATTGCCCCGTATGCGTGGTTGTGATAACCTTTCCCTTTCATTACGCCGAGGAGTATGGGAGGTTCTCTTGAGTTAGGCCAGACCGATTTACAAGAAGGGCACAATCCACTCTCACAGGGTACACGGATTGTGTGACCGATACTAGTACGGCTAGCTAGCAGGCTCAGAGGCGAGGATGTATCGGTCCTCGTGTCACATAGTTTTATATATATTATATATATTCGTTTGGAGTGAATGACCATTATATTGAGATGAATAAATTGGTAAATGAGTGGAAGCATGTTGATGTGTTTTTCTTTCCTTACGTGTGTTTGTGCTTATGCATTAATCTATATATGTGTATGGATAGCTAATGGTTTATTACCATGTTGTAGATGCCCTACAGGATAGGCATGCTACTGGGTGATCTAGCAGAGTGGCAGGCCGAGGACTTCTCGTACATAGGTTGTGTGGGCTTTTGGGTTTCTTATCTTTCCCTCCTGCATGAGGATGGTCTTTTGTTACCTCCTGTGTGAGGATATTATGTTTCTTACTCGGCTATGATGTCTTACCTTTTAGGTTGTACAGTTTTATACCGTTTGATGTATTTGTTTTCATATCTGTCAGTGCCATGTTGTAAGGTCCAGTGAACTTGTTGTCAGGTTAGGGTTAGGACCCATTGTGAGATCCTAGCCCAATGTGGCACTCCGAGTCCCGCGGATTCGGGGTGTTACAAAGTGTGCGTGCAAATAAGTTTTAAATTATAAAACTGAAATCAAAGCAAGTGAACCCGCAGTGTACGGCTCGGTGTAGTAAAGCAAGAATTCTAGAGTATCGAACTCTGGGATTTGGGGGATCAAATTCAGTTCACAAATTATCGAGCAAATAAAGTATAGAAGCTTTGCAAATATTGGGAAAACATCAATCCTAAAGATCCAAGTATCCAATTGTGGCAATCGATTCAAGATATTCTATAGATATTTGGAAAGAGTCGAGATTGCAAAGGTATAACTAATGTAAGGTTGAGTACGGTGAATTTCCAAAACCTTATATAACTCACCCAAGGACACTCTCTATAAAGGTTGTTGAGGCTGCAGTATAGAAAGGATCTAAAGGGAAAGAATTACTCTCAAATACCCATACCCAAACCCAAGGAATCCAAGATAAGCTAAAACGGTTAAGGTTGTGACACTCAAAACTAAAATAGAGGATGTTGAGTCTCACTACTACCTAGGAAACACAAGCCAAAGCTAGGATAAAAATAATCTTTAACTTTGGATTAAAGCAAAAGCAAAAGACGTAAAACAGAGGAAATCACGGCCAAATCTTGAAGAACCACGACCGTGGTTTTCAAGAACAGACCGTGGATTAGGCTGTCGACGAGGTTTCTCACACTCTCAGGGTCCAATCTGTTTTGATCGATCTATCGTTATCTAAGCCACAACTATCAACCCTTCACCTTAGAATTGATAAAGGGTTTTAGCCAATAATCATAGTCATTGAATCAAATATCAAATTAAGAAGAGAGAAAGATAAAAACCCTCGAAAACTCAATAAACAATCAATGTCAATCTCAAATCCGAACAACAAAGTACAGTGTTTAATGAATTCAAAATATGGAACAGAAATCCTCATAGCAATTTAAGGAACAACGAAGAACGGAGTGTCAATCCGTCTCCAAAAGCAAACCTTAAGAAAATCTCGAAGTACACAATCTTCAATATTGCGTCTTTCTCAAGCCACGATCCGAAATCTCCAATCCTTCGTATCAACCCCTAAGCACGGAATTGTAAGTGAAGGTAAAATGAAGCCCTAAGAGACCGTCCTCGAAACTCCCTTCTCAAGCCTTCTTATAGGGCGAAATAGGGTTACGGGAAAAGCCCGATAATCGTCGCTGACGTGGCAAATATGACACGTCACATCGTCATGGAAATCACGGTCAAGTACAACATTCCACGGCCGTGGTTTAGGGCGTGGAACTCAAAAGCCTTTGTGAAAGCCTTTGTTTTGCAAACTTCTTCAATCATGCTCCTTCCTTACTTATCCAAAGCACCTCCTTGACATCTAGCATGATCAAATACTCCTATCCTTCCGCATTAAGCTCCAATTCAAGCCTTTATTCACCTATAAACATAACAAAGCTTGTGTAGATCTCTATATCGATAAAATAGGTGAATGTGCTCATAAATGCCTCAAACTCATATCCATGTACACATCTAAGAGGGGAAAACAATTAAAACAAGTGTCTAAAATATAGTTAAATTTCATGCTATCAAAGTACCCCATACTTGCCACTTGCTTGTCCCCAAGCAAGGTTTTCAAAAACTTAGAACATAAGGTAGAATGAAATATGAATTCAAAACAAAACAAAACAATATTTTTGGTAATGTGCTTCTAATCAATAGATCATCCTCAAATCTTGCTTCATTCATCCTTTAAAACGTTCATACACATAAACCAAAGTATGCAAACAAAGGAACATAATGAATTGCATAAACTTCAAGACGAACATCATAACCTTCAAGCATTGTCAAAATCAAACATGTGAAACTTCAATTTCGATCACCAAGTCAAATAGCATTCTTATGATCTCAAGGACTTTCAAGTAGGGTCAAGAATACGGAAAGGGTGGGAAACTTGTAGAGGAATGTGGTGTATGAATCCGGGAAGAAGGAACAATACAAACTCTTTTCTTTTCACTACTTGAACTAACAACCAACTTAGAGCTTTGCTCTAGACTTTTTGCACATAATTTTTTCGACTTTACTTTTGGAAATATGGACAGCGGTGCACAAAAACCGAAGTCTAGGAGATTGGCGTTTCTCAATTTCGAGATGCCTCAAACCCTTGATGCACATACCATAATCCGTTAGGAATATCGCTCAATCCGACTTTGGCAAGACACAAACACCCGGCTATGTGAATGGTGCCGAGTTACTCATCATCATGATTGACTTCCCCAAACCTATTTTCCTACACTTTGAATTCAAACAATTGCTTTCATGGCCCTCCCACATCAAAATTGTCAAAATCAACTCTTCCTAAATCCCGGATAGGTAAAGGAGGCAAATATTTTCATTGAGGGGCTAAATTATCAAAGAAAGAAGTAAGAAAATCGAGGTGCCTTAATCATTTCATAAAGAAGTATAAGAACTTATATTGTGATTTCAACATTCATTTCTCAATATGATTTAGATAAAAATTTCACATTATGAAACTTGCAAGAAAGGATAAACAACATAGTCAATCTCTTCTCAATTCATAATTCAATTCAAGCATACAAATGTCATCAAAAATTCATTCCACAAGTAGATTCATCATAGAAATCATCTCTAATCTTAGAAGCACAATAATTTTTCAAAATTTTCAAAAGGCATTCCGATAGGACTCTATGGGCAAGTAAGTACGCAATAGAGGAGGAAAAGTTCATCGGCCTTAATCTTTTGTGGTGTTTCGGTCCTAGGGAAAAGGCATTCCGATAGGACTCTATGGGCTATCTTTAAGGCTAAGTGGTATATGAGTTTAGCCTTAGTGTCAGCCGGTTGCCAACGATCCTCACAAGCATAGATCATAGCAATATCTCCCCAAAAGTCTTTGGCATACACTCCCCCTCGAAACCTTCCATTGAAACTCTCTTGAAACCCAAAGAAGGTTCCAAACTGCACTATAGAAAACTCATAGTTTTGCTCCATCAACCTAAAAGACACCGTTCGGCTAACGGCGCTATGCTCAAAAGAAGTTATAAACTCCCTTGTTATCTCCTCATAAGCATCTTCCCTAATGGCGGAGAAGATGATCAATCTGGCTCTATCCAAAAGCCAAGTCAAGTCATTCACTACATTCAGCTCTTCAAGTTCCTCTAAGACAAGGTACCTAGGTCCTATTATCGGTCTCTTTGAAATCCTATCCATGGCTCTTTCATAATCCTCATGGATATTAGGGATTCTAGGGGGTGGTGGTGATGGTTGTTTACTAGGAGGGGGTTGGGAAGAAGAGGAACTATCGTCTTTCTGCTTCTTATTTCTACTTGACTTCCTTCTAAACATTTTCACTCGAAACAAAGAAAACCACGGTATGTTCTTCAATTTCCACGGCCGTGGAACTGTACGGAACCCGTGGAATTGATTTGTTTCTCTCAAAATTCAGCAAATGCACAGGAAACTCAACAATCACAGTCCTAAACTACTTATAACTCCAATTTCGTCCAGTTCTCCTATAATCTTGCAAGAAAAATAAACCAAATCAACCAAGGAGAGAGTAGAGAATAAAACCTAGGTTTGGATTTAAAAATTCCAAATTCCTTCCTCAATGTGGATTGTTTGCTCTGTTTGTTGTTTGGATCTTGTAGAGGATTGAAATTGCTCCAGTTTTGGTTTTAAGAATCGCTCGAATCGTGTAACACCCCAAATTCTAAGAACTCGGAGAGCTATTGGTTAGGACCTCACAATGGGTCCCGACCTTAGTTTGACAATAATTTTACTAGGATCTTACAACAAGGCACAAAAGTATTAAAAACATTTGAAAACTTTAAACAATATATACATGAAAAATATGTATCAGCCTTAAAAATCAAAGGTACTAAAACGACGCATATGAAGTATATAAGACAACCTCGTCCCCAACTAAATGAGTACGTGGACCCGGCAGACCATTCCCTCCGGATCTCTCTACAACTGTCTTAACCTGCAAGGCATCTACAAGCGGTATAAAACCGTTAGCTAACATTCTATGCATAAGTATAAAGGTAAAAGCACAATCACACATCATACACAATCAACATGCAACACTCAATCCTTTTATTATCTTTAATTAGGTGATAGGTCATTACTAATGATACTTATTTTGTGATACGAGGGATTCCCAAACCTCGCCCCTGTCCCCGTTTACCAACGCGGAATGGTACTAATGCATCTGACCGTCTACCGGACTGGGCTGGTCGCAGGGAACCTCCTAGACTCTCGCAAGAGTTAGGCAGATGATGTCACGACCCGTTATCATACACTTGGGTCAATTACGTAAATAATAAAGTCTGCCTAATCCGGTTTCGTTGTTTATCATAACTAACAAACACCACTCATACACATTACACTCATACAAGAAGTCAACTAAGTAAGTCCGTGGATTTACCAGAATCAAATCTCGACTCTCTTAATCACAACTCAATCTGTAACTGTATAACTCGGTTGCCTGTCAAAGGAGACAAGTGTGTCAGCACACTTTCTAGGTAATTAGAAGTCTAAGACTTCTAAGATAGTAGATCCTATTAGAACAGAATTTGATACAGTACCAATTTATGGTAAAATGACTATTTTACCCTTGGTCCTGAAACTTCCAAAAATTCCATATATGCCTAAACTCCTATTTGAGACTAAAAAGTCCTATTCTAACTCCTAAAGATGAGTTTGGTTACAAACTGGCAATTTACCTATTTTCCTATTTTCCGAAAGATCGTTAAGGTTCAACGTCAACTTCAAATATGAAATTCGAATAAAATTATAAAATATCCGAAATAATTATCTAGTTCATCTATGATATCCAATCTACTCATAGGAGAAAGAATTTCTTAAAACTGTTAAAGCATCACTTCTACAAAAATTTCTAAAGTTGGTTACAACACTTAACAAACAACACACTGTCTTAACTTTGAAAAATCATAACTCCTAAACTACTCGCTGGATTTATTCCAAATTTTGATATGTTCTACTATAAAATCTTATCTATAATATATCCAAAATTCAGCCGCAAAGGAGATCAAAATCTTATTTAAAACTATCTCAGAAAACCGAATTTCAGCACAACAGAAAAACTGCTTACGACTACATCTTTGAAAAATCATAAATCCCAAACCACTCGCTGGATTCCTCTCAAATTTTAATATATTATACAACAATACGTCAACCATATCATATCCAAAACTCAAGCCCAACTGAGATCAAGAGCTTATTCAAAACCATCTCACAAAACAGCATCACGTGCTGTTTTCCCCAACACTCAGCACATATAAAAAAACTGCATGAGGCGTCAACTTTGGAACACAATAACTCTCAAACCGTAACTCCGATTCTTCCCAAATTTTAGTATGTTATATTATGTACTACTGTCTATGACATATCCGAAAACCAGCCAAAAAGGAAGAGTCTAGCTTACCCAAATTTGGACTCCAAAATGCCTGCTTATTACTTCATAAAAACTCGGAAAACAACATACATCTTTACTGCTCTTCTATGGTTGTTTGTGTAGATTTAGGAGACATAAAAGGTACTCATTAGGCATGAATTACATGGACTGAAGGGTAATAAAGTGAAAGGTATCAACCTACTTCATGTACGCTTAATGGTACAACCACTCCCCTATCTTCAAGTACATATACATTGCAACAGAAGAAGCAAAAGGATGTCTTACTTTGGTTGCACTTGGGAAGACAGACTTTGCCGGTGATTGCAGTCCTTGACACCGGAAACCGGAGGGCGCAGAAGGGAGTCCGACTCTCGATCTCGACCTAGACAGGAGGAGCTTCCTTAATTTCGGCAGTCACTACAGGCGGCTAAGGTGAGAGGTTACTCGTCTTTGCTAATGTGCCGAAGGCAGTGGTCCAGAGAGTCTTCTACTCGTCATCTATTGCTGTTGCTAAGTGAGAGAAGGGGTGCTGTTGTGGCTCCATTGTGAATATAAAGAGACAAGGTAAGAAGGGTAATGAGAGCTTACTACATGCTGGTTGAAGGAGGGGTCCATCGGCAAAGGAGTAGAGTCTGCTAGTCCGACACACGACTGCGCAAGATTGAGGCTCATCAAACTGCTTGTCTGTGATAAAAGCGGTTCCGATTCTTGAGCACGGGGAGAGTACGAGTCAGTCCGACTGGAGACTGTGGCGACTCCTGCTGGTTGAACGACTGGAATGGCTGGAAGGAGATAGAGGATGTGGTTTTTAGATAGGTTGAGATGGAAGCTAGTGTGTGTGGACAGGGAGCCCGATCAGATGCACGCTGCAGAAGGGAAGGGAGACGGTTGTCGATACTTACCATGTGAAGAGGGGTGTTGAAGATCGGCGAATCTTCTGCGTAATTGAAGGTATGAAGATCACGGTTACTCTACCACGCTGGAGGATCTGATTTGCCGGCCCAGAAGGTATGCAGCGCCAAGGAGCTGCTCATGGAGGGCCAGCTTGGGCTGATCTTGTTTTTGTTGGGCTCAAGTCTCTTCTAAGTAGATTATCAAACTTGTTTTAATGGGCTGAAGTTGCAAAAACCAAACAGTGGGCTGAGTTGTCAAACTTGTCAAAACTCGTCATGGTCTTGTCAAGCCCATGTATGGCCTTGTCACGAATTTGTCATGGCCTCGTCATAACTCGTTATGGTCTCGTCTAAAGTCGTCGTTAAGGATTAATTATAAGAATTAGGGTTTTATATAATTATATCATTTTATGTGAATTAAATTCTACATAAAATGATAAATAATTATAAGAATTAGGGTTTGAAATAATTCTATCATTTTATGTGAATTATATTCTACATAAAATGATAAAATTTGTGAAGAAATAAATACTAGATAGAATGGGAACCGTCAACGGCTCGAAGTCCGAATTGATTCGGAAATAAACGGAATAAAAATTCCGGATATTACAAATCGGACTCCGGATGAAGGATTACGGGAGAGGGGAGAATGCCGGCGATTTTGGGCGTATTTCTGGGCGTGATAATGAAGGTGATTGTGTTTTTGAGAAGGAAAGGGAGTTATATAGTGGCCGTAAATTTTTAGAAAATTACGGTCACTCGAGGTGTTCCACGGCCGTGGTTTTGACCGTGGAATCCTCTAATTTGTGTCAAAACTTGGAAAATTACGGCCGGTCGGGGTGTTCCACGGCCGTGGTTTTGTACGGACAACCGTGGACTCTCTTATCTGTGCTAAAAATTCTAGTTTCGTCATTTTTTTCGACTTTTCCTTCCTTTGCTCATTCCTTATTCCTGACATCCAAAAACACAACATACCGGAATGTATCGAGGGGAAAACAAACAAAAACGACATCTAACCTAAACTAACCAATGAAAGAAAGAAAACAAAAACGATAATGCAATACATTGGGTTGCCTCCCAAGAAGCGCTTTGTTTTGGGTCCGTAGCTAGACCGTTCCAATGTTCAATTGAGGACAATCAGAGCGATTTCTTCATCTTGTAGCTCCGGTGAGTACTTCATAAGTCGTTGGCCATTCACCTTGAAATTTCCGCACTTCTCACCCCATACTTCAACTGCGCCATGGGGAAAAACACGTTTAATCAAATAAGGTCCAGTCAAACGAGATTTAAGCTTACCTGGAAAGAGTCAAAGTCGAGAATTGAAGAGGAGAAATTGATCTCCTTCTTTAAAGTCTTTTGGAATGATATGCTTATCATGCCAACGCTTTGCCCTTTCCTTGTAAATCTTGGCGTTCTCATAGGCTATCAAACGGAGTTCTTCTAGCTCGTTAAGGTCTAAGAGGCGCTTCTCGCCCGCTTCTTTCATGCTGAAGTTTAACCACTTCACAACCCAATACGCCTTGTGTTCTAGCTCTACTGGGAGATGACAAGAGTTCCCATACAAAAAGGTTGTATGGTGTTGTACCTATAGGAGTCTTGTAAGCTGTCCTATATGCCCATAATGCGTCATCTAGTTTCAAAGACCAATTCTTCCTTGTCTTTGACACCGTCTTCTCAAGGATGCCCTTGATCTCTCTATTCGAAATTTCCACTTGTCCACTTGTTTGTGGATGGTAGGGAGTGGAGATCTTGTGAGTCACCCCATATTTAGCTAGTAGAGCTTCGAATCGTCGGGCTATGAAGTGTAAACCTCCGTCCCTAATGATGGTTCGTGGTGACCCAAACCTTGGGAAAATAGTTCTATTACAATACTTGATAACAACCATGGCATCATTAGTTGGAGAGGCAATAGCTTCAACCCATATCAAAACATAATCTATAGCGAGAAGTATGTATTGGTTTCCGCAAGATGATGGGAATGGTCCCATGAAATCAACTCCCCAAACGTCAAAGATCTCTACCTCTCGAATGTTGTTGAGAGGCATCTCGTTTCTCCTAGAGATATTTCCGGTTCTTTGACAAGCATCGCAACAAGAAACAAAGGTTTGCACATCCTTAAATAAAGTAGGCCAAAAGAATCCGGATTGCAATATCTTAGCGCTAGTTTTATTGGAACTAGCGTGTCCCCCACAAGGAAGTGAATGGAAATGACGAATGACACTTTGCATTTTGTCTTCCGGCACACATCTCCTAATGATGCCGTCGGAACCTCTCTTGAAGAGTAGAGGTTCATTCCAATGGTATTGGCGGACATCCCTAAAGAAATTCTTTCTTTGTGCATAGAATAGTCCGGGAGGTATTTCCTGGCAAACCAAATAATTTACAAAATCAGCAAAACAAGGTTCGTTACCTCTAGAAATCTTGTCGATGCACTCTTCCATGATGTGTAAGTGCTCATCCGGGAAGGATTCATCAATGGGTAGGTCGTCGCCTTCGGTGTGTGGTAGACGACTTAGATGATCCGCTACAGAATTTTCGGAACCTTTCTTGTCCCAAATCTCTATATCGTATTCTTGAAGAAGAAGAACCCATCTAATCAGCTTTGGTTTTGCATCCTTCTTGGCGAGCAAATACCGTATTGCTGA
Source organism: Fagopyrum esculentum (assembly GCA_033239045.1). NCBI lineage: Eukaryota > Viridiplantae > Streptophyta > Magnoliopsida > Caryophyllales > Polygonaceae > Fagopyrum > Fagopyrum esculentum. Next base: position 66,648,838 of record BSUD01000002.1, on the reverse strand, counting down.
GTGGTTCGTGTATACAATCACCTTCGCTCCTACAAGATAAGAACGAAACTTTTGAAAAGCATATACAAAGAATAATAATTATTTTTCAGTTGTGGCGTAGTTGAGTTACGCTTCATCTAGCGTCTTGCTAGCATAGTAGATGGCATGAGTGCGGCCTTCCTTCTTTTGTCCAAGCACCGCTCCAAAAGCTACGTCACTTGTATCACACATAGCCTCGAATGGACGATTCCAATCCGGAGGTTGGATTATCGGGGCTGAGATGAGAGCTTCTCTAATCTTATAGAAAGCATCTAAACATTCATGTGAAAAGTTAAAAACTGAATCCTTCATCAATAGATTAGTTAGCGGTTTCGAAATTTTCGAAAAGTCTTTGATAAATCTCCTATAAAATCCTGCATGTCCTAGGAAACTTCTTATCCCCTTCACCGAAGATGGAGGAGGAAGTTTCTCTATAGTCTCTATCTTAGCCTTGTCAACTTTGATCCCTCTATTAGAGATCAAATGTCCTAGCACAATGTCTTCCTTAACCATGAATTGACACTTCTCCCAATTAAGAACTAGGTTAGTGTCTTCACACCTTTGCAACACAAGAGAAAGGGTAGCAAGACAATTGTCAAATGAGGAGCCACAAACTGAAAAGTCATCCATAAAAACCTCCATGATTTCCTCAATATACTCCGAGCAGATGGCCATCATACACTTTTGAAAGGTGGTTGGAGCGTTGCAAAGTCCGAATGGCATCCTCCTATAAGAAAACGTACCCCACGGGCACGTGAATGTGGTCTTCTCTTGATCGTCCGGGTGAATCGGAATCTGAAATAAACCACTATAACCATCAAGGTAACAAAAATAGGAGTGTTATGCTAAACTTTCATGCATTTGATCTATGAATGGTAGTGGAAAGTGATCCTTCCTTGTTGCATTGTTCACCTTGCGGTAGTCAATGCACATTCTCCAACCCGTCACGGTTCTTGTAGGAATGAGCTCGTTGTTCTTGTTGGTCACAACGGTCATTCCTCCCTTCTTTGGGACGACTTGAACGGGGCTCACCCACTTGCTATCGGAGATAGGATAGATGATACCTGCGTCAAGTAACTTAAGGATTTCTTTCTTCACGACCTCTTTCATGACCGGGTTTAACCGTCTTTGAGGTTTTCGTGAAGGCTTGTAATCCTTCTCCATTAGAATCTTGTGCATACATAAAGATGGTTTAATTCCTACAAGATCCTCTACGATATAGCCTAAAGCTTTCCTATGTTTTCTCAACACATTCATTAGTTTCTCATGTTCATCTTCCTTTAAATCGGAACTAACAATAACGGGAAAGGTAGAATTAGTTCCAAGAAAAGCATACCGAAGATGTGTGGGAAGCGGCTTCAATTCCAAAGCAATTGGTGTCTTTGATGTGTCTTGAGGCGTGGTAGATGCTTCCTTAGATGTCTCTAAGGATGTGGGAGTGCTGGAAGAAGACTCAAGAGTGGTTGTGGGTAAGACGGAATTGTTCTCTAAATTTCCCAAAATTACGGCACACATGTTACTTCCACGGCCGTGGTTTAGGGCGTGGAAGTCTCTGTTGTTCTCAAAATAACACTCTACGGGTTGTTTTGGTGAAACCACGGCCGTGGAATAGCACGACTGGCCGTGGTTTCTTCTGTTTTCCGAGCCATCATAGAATTTTTCGAACTCTTCATTATGTACCTCTTTTAGTTCCTCTAAAGCTTCAACCTCAGCATTACAATCTTCTTCTTCTCCCTTTTCCATGATGCTCATGGTTATAACCTTTTGTAATGGATCCTTGAATAGGATCGAACTTACTTCTTCTCTAGACGCCTCTTCATCATAGATGTTGAACATATCCTCTCCAAGTGCAGGCTCTTTCACCAAAGTTAAGAGAACAAATTCAACCTTCTCTTCTCCTACATCGAAAGCTAGTCTAGTGTTCTTGCAATCCACCATACAACTAGAGTTTGCAAGAAATGGTCTCCCGAGTATGATCGGGACTGGACAATCTGTAGGAATCTCAAGCAGAACAAAATCTATTGGAATATAGAACTTACCGAGCTTGACTGGGACGTCTTCAATGATACCTACGGGTCGAGTTATAGATCGATCCGCCATGTACAACATCATCTTCACCGGTTTAGGTTCACCTAAACTGATCTTCCTACACAAAGCAAGCGGGATGATGCTTACGATTGCTCCTAAGTCACAAAGAGCGTCATATTTGACTTCTCCAACTACTATTGGAATGCAAAATGACCCCGAATCTCTCAGCTTTGGGGGCATCTTCTCCGTCATTATTTTGATGAGATCTGAAGATTCCAAACTCATCTTCACTTCTCCAAAGTCTTCTAGCTTTCTCTTGTTAGAGAGTAGCTCTTTCAACAACTTCCCGTAAGCGGGCATACCCACAATTGCATCAATAAAAGGTATGTTAATATGCAGTTTGCTCATTAGTTCAATGAACTTACCGAATTGCTTATCTAGATGTGCTCTTTCTCTAGATTGCGGGAATGGTAGAGGAGGTTTGTAAGCTGGAGGAGGAACATAGACATCGTCCTTCTCCTTCTCCTTATCTTTTCCTTTCTCAGCTGGGACTTCTACAAACTTGGGTTGCGTATCGGTGGTTGTTACACCACTCCTAGAAGTGATCGTCATCACCCTTCCTTTCGGGTTGTCCTCCGTCTTTCTGGGAAGATTTCCTTGATCTCTAGGAACTTCTCCGGCACTTGTTTTTCTAAGGATTTTTGTGCCTTATCAACCGAAGTGATGTGATTCTCTAATACTTGGAGCTTTCCTTGGAATGTCTCCATCATAGCATCGTGTTTGTTCTTTTCCGGCTTGCCTGAGCCATTCGATGTTCGACCCTGGATTTTCAAAGGAGTAGAAGAAGATCGAGGTGTTTAAGCATTTTCAGCATGTGAATAGGGATTACCGGGATTTTGTTGGTTGGATCTTCAATTGTTGTTGTTGGAGTTTGATAACACGATTTATAGCATAGTTTCAGGTGCACATTTAGGTAGAATTCTCGCTCAATCATGCATTATCTAGCACTAGTCCAATGCGTTTTGCACTCAAAACATGTAATTTGTCGAGATAGACATCTACACGGACTTGTGTGCGTTTTGTAGGTATTTCGGGAAGTTTCGAGCTAAAACGATGCGTTTGGGGGACGCTCATTCAGAGGACACGTTTCCAAACTCATCGGAACGCAAGCCAAGGGTTGAGGAGACTCAAGGGACCCTTCCTACACGAGCCATGCAACAAAACCACAGCCTAAATGTCCAAAGCAAAGTTTCTGCACAGAATCACGGTCATCTGAAGAACCACGGCCGTGGAAATGACCGTGGATTTTGCCAGATTCTCGTGACAGCTGTGCCACGACTCTCATGGCCAGCTCATGAAGAAATTGGTTATAAAAGTGGTCCTTGATAGTTGTTAGAGGCAGCTGGGAATTGGGGGGTAGTTTGGGAGCAGCTCACACATTCTCTATTGCTTTCACAAAATATATTCCAAGAGGAGGAAGGAAAGTGCAAGAAGAAGAAGAAAGGAGCCATTGCCATTGAAGAGGAGAGGAGAAGACACACTTAGCTCTTGTATTTTCGGATTTGTTTCTAGAAGTTTTTGAACTCTTGAACCTTCCTTTGGAAGGCTTGTAAGTCGTTCTAATTTCATCTTCAGATTTGGATAGTGTTTGAAGTTTATTTGTTCATCTTCTTTCTCTCATTTTCTTGCAATGGAGGTCATGAATCTATGCTTGTTTGTTTTGATTTCCAATATGAATGTTGTAGGCTAGATTGATGTGATTCTAGGGTAAGGAAAGGATGGTTATGGCTAGATCTATGATAGACGGACTTAGATTTACCTTTGGATGATTCTTGTTTATGGACATAGCTACTGTTAGAAATCACGGGTAGTTCTTGAAGAACCACGGCCGTGGTTTCTGTAGAACGAACCGTGGTTCTTCTTGGTTCGAAGGATCTTACCTTGGGTTCATAAAGTTGTTGAAACCCTAAGTTTTTGCTGAGTTTAACCTACCCTAGGATGTCCTAGTGTAGCGACTAAGTGTTAGGAGAGACTTACCCGGTAATCCTTGCCCTTAGAATCTAGAATAGAAAAACCTTAGGTAGTGGTGAGCCTAATAAGCCGCCATTGGATTAATTGTGCTAGGAAAGTTGATTAGGACTTCCCTTTCCGAGACTTACCCGGTAAGGATAGGTTAGATCCCTAATTAAACGATCCGGTTTGTGTTAATTTCCTATCCTTAGGTTCTTAGAAACTTAACCGGTGATGAGACCTTAGGTGTGGATTAGTTGGATCATGAGACTTACCCGGTAATTGATCCCATTTTAGGAACACTTAATCCCAACGCATCATAATTAATCCAAAGAATGAATAGATGACTTGAGTTTTATGCCATAACCGGAATTTCCAACCCCTAGAATCCGTCTTCCTTTTCTCTTGATCAATATCTTGTTCGATTTGTTTATTTGTGCCGATTTTCCGATTTAGTATTGATTGATTGTTTGCATGCATTTGATCCTTGAAGTGATCACCTAAACCAACCAATTAAATTGAGATTTTCTTCCTTTGTTTTCTCTTTTCTTTAGACTAGACCTTGCTAAATTCAATCACAACTTAGTTCGATTTCACCTTAGTCCTTGCGTTCGACCTTGGAGTACTTATCTTTCTACATACGTCCCGTACACTGCGGGTGCGCTAAGAATTAGGATAATTAAATCAAGTATAAATTTAAGGCTTATTGCGTGCACACTTTATAGCGTAACAAGTTTTTGGCGCCGTTGTCGGGGACTAGGTCTAGATTGAGTCTATTTTGTGATTGATTCTAGTGTAGATCTTTCTTGTTTCTTTTGATCTCTTTTTGGTTTGTGTCTTTGCATTTCAGGGCATATATTTCTCTTTAGGTGTATGCGAAGATCTCGTGGCAAGGATCTAGCTCCATTCGATCCCGAACCGGAGAAAACCCTTCGATCTAGATCTAAGAACATCCGAAAAGAGAGAGAGATGGCCGGTAGAAATCTTCAAGCTGAATTGGATGAAGCCTTAGAGCAAATAAGGCTTAGAGATGAACTCTTGGAGGAAGAAAGGAGACTTGCCAATGAGAGGCAAGAGGAAACAAGGAGGGAGATTGAAGAGATTAGGCAAGCCCTTGTCCAAGGAGAGCTTAATCGCCGACAACCTCCACCACCTCCACCACAACCGCAGCCGGCGGCTAATGTTAGGGTTGTTCCCATTGCCATTGAGGAGCCACAAACCCTAGGGAGACGCATGGATCCGGCACAAAGAGCACACCGACCGGGTGTGAATCTAGGAGATCCCGCAACCCACAACTATGAGCTCCGCCCTCAAGTTCTACAAATGATCCGGCATAATCAATTTGGAGGGATGGAAGGAGAGTCTCCTCATCAACACTTGATGAATTATGAGATCTTGATGGAGACTCTTAGACCACCAAGATTGGAGAGCAACAACCATAAGCTAAGGGCCTTTTCCTTCTCTCTTAAGGACAAAGCCTTGGCTTGGTATCAATCTATTCCACAAGGGCGAGTTGGTACTTGGGAGGAGATGACAACCGAGTTCTTGACCAAGTTCTTCCCACCTTCCAAGACCACCGAGTTAAGGGGAAAGATCAATGCCTTCGTGATGAGGGATAGAGAGAGTTTGTTCAAGTCTTGGGAGACATTCAAAGATCTCCTTCTAGATTGTCCGCACCATGGCATACCGAAGATTGAGCTATTAGAAATCTACTTCAAGGGGCTTGATGAAGATAGCCAATTCAAGCTTCAATCACTTTCCGGTGGGACATTTATGGAAAAACATGTGGATGATGCTTGGGAGTTTGTGGAGAAGCAAGCTCTAGTGATTGAGAAGTACTCTCATAGGAAGAGTGAAGGGAGAAAGGCGGGAGCATATGAGGTGAGCGAAGTCACCATGAGCAATTTCAAGCTTGACGCCATCAACAATGAGTTGAAGTCCTTGAGAGAGTTGTGCACTACCACCTTGAAGAGCCAAACAACTCCTCAAGCACCTCCACAAGCTAACTTGTCTTCCAAGGAGGTGGATGTCAACTACATGGGAAGGGGCAACTTCAACAACTACCAAGGCCCAAGAAATTTCAACAACAACCGGCAATTCAACAATTACCGGCCAAACCACAACCATCCCGGATTTTCTTACTCTAATCCGGATGGAGCCTTGAACCCTCCCGCCTCCACAAGTGCAACTCCACCACAAAGAGCTTCACAAGAACCTCCACCCGGTTTTACTCAACCTTCAAAAGATAGGACCGAAGTCATGTTTGAACAATTGCTAGGAAGATTGAGTGGACTTGAGAGCACAGTCACTTCAATTTCTAAGGCTCAAAAAGTCTTGGAAGCACAAGTCTTTCAAAAGGCGGGTGAAGCACATAGAGATCCGGGGAAGCTTCCTGGAAGAACCGAAGACAACCCAAGAGGTCAAGTTTTGGCTATCACAACAAGGAGTGGGTTGAGTATGAAGGATCCTTTGACCAAGGACCAAGCTAAGGGGAGTCAAGTAGTGGTAGAAGAGGGAAGAAAGCATGATGATGGAGGGAAGAGCAAGGATGTAGAGCCAACTTATGTGGCACCGCCTCCATACAAGCCACCACTACCGTTCCCACAATCAAGAGCAAGAGCTTGTTTGGACAATCACTTTGGTAAGTTCCTTGAACTAATGTCCAAGTTACATATTAACATTCCGTTCATGGATGCCATCTTAGGAATGCCGGCATACGGAAAGTTCTTGAAGGAAATACTCTCCAACAAAAGGAAGTTGGAAGAGTATGGAGAGATTAGGATGACCAAGAGATCTTCGGAGTTAATCCAAACAATGAAGGAAGCAATGCCTCCCAAGCTAAGGGATCCGGGCTCTTTTTGCGTCCCAATAGGAGTGGGAGATGTGAAATACGAGGCCCTTTGTGATCTTGGAGCGAGTGTAAGCATCATACCGCTTGCACTTAGCAACAAGGTCGGGTTAGGTGAGCCAAAGCCGGTCAAGATGACCCTCTATATGGCAGACCGTTCTATCACTCATCCAGTTGGGATTCTTGAAGACATTCCTGTGCAATTGGGAGGATTCTATGTGCCTATCGACTTTGTAGTGTTGGACATTCCGGCGGATTACCCGGTTCCCATCATCTTAGGAAGACCTTTCCTAGCCACATCCGGATGTTTAGTGGATTGCAAGAACGGGACTCTCTCCTTCAACATTGGAGAGGAGAACATCAAGTTCAAGCTGTCCACAATGATGAAAGGGCCAACCCTTGATGAGGATATCTTCAACATAGTCGAGCAAGAAGAATCTAGAGAAATGGTGAGCTCGATTTTGATCAAGGATCCCTTGGAAAAGGTTCTCACCTTGAGTATGATGGAGGAAGACATTGAGGAGAATTGCAATGAAGAGATCAAAGCCTTGGAGGCGTTGGAAGAGGAGCCAAGGGTTGGATTTGAGAGCCATGAAGAAATTGTGAACAGCTGCAAGTTCCACGGCCGAGATTTAGGAACCACGGCCGTCAAACTCTCTGGACAACTCCGAGAAACAAGCCTGGAAGGAACCACGGCCGTGGAAGTTGAGCTAACCGTGATTCCAACCGTGGTTTCCTCTAAATCAGCTCTTAATGATGATCAAGCTTCTAGGAGCCAAGGGGAGTCTTCATTTGCTTTGGATTCATCTCATCCAATCTTATTTGGATCGTCTTCAACCGAAAAAGGTCCTCCCTCACTTGAACTCAAACCCCTTCCCTCTCATTTAAAGTATGCATTCCTTGGTGATAATTCTACATATCCGGTGATTGTTAATGCATGCTTGAGTGATGATGAACTTGCTAAATTGCTACATGAATTGAAATTGCATATGAAAGCCATTGGATATACTATTGATGATTTGGTTGGCATTAAGCCATCTTTGTGCATGCATAAGATAATGATGGAAGATAACCACAAACCCTCTATTGAACATCAAAGGAGATTGAACCCTATAATGAAAGAGGTGGTCAAAAAGGAGATCATTAAGTTGCTAGATGCGGGAATTATCTACCCTATCTCGGATAGTAAGTGGGTTAGCCCCGTTCATGTAGTACCTAAGAAGGGCGGAATGACGGTAGTAACTAATGAGAACAATGAACTAATACCAACTAGGACGGTCACGGGATGGAGAATGTGTATAGATTATAGGAAATTGAACATGGCCTCTAGGAAAGATCATTTTCCCCTCCCCTTCATTGACCAAATGCTAGAAAGGTTAGCTCAACACTCTCACTTTTGCTATCTAGATGGGTATAGTGGATTTTTCCAAATCCCCATCCACCCCGATGACCAAGAGAAAACAACTTTTACATGTCCATGGGGTACATTTGCATATAGGAGAATGCCATTTGGGTTGTGTAATGCACCCGCCACCTTTCAAAGGTGTATGATGGCTATCTTTTCGGAATACATAGAAAATATCATGGAAGTGTTCATGGATGATTTCTCTGTTTATGGTTCTTCTTTTGATAATTGCTTGGCTAACTTGTCATTAGTATTGCAAAGATGTGAGGAGACAAATCTTGTCTTAAATTGGGAAAAATGCCACTTCATGGTAAGTGAAGGGATTGTGTTAGGACACTTGGTGTCTAACCGTGGCATTGAGGTTGATAGGGCTAAGATTGAAACGATAGAGAAGTTGCCACCACCTACCTCGGTGAAAGGGGTAAGGAGTTTCTTAGGGCACGCCGGTTTCTACCGGAGGTTCATCCAAGATTTCTCTAAAATTTCTAAGCCTATCACTAACCTACTAATGAAAGATGTTGATTTTGTGTTTTCCAAAGATTGTCTTGAAGCGTTTTGTAGGTTGAAGAACGCCTTGATCTCCGCACCCATCATGCAACCTCCGGATTGGAGTTTACCGTTTGAGATCATGTGCGATGCAAGTGATGTGGCCGTTGGGGCAGTTTTGGGGCAAAGGAAAGAAGGGCGCACTCATGCTATTTACTATGCTAGCAAGACGCTAGATGATGCCCAACTCAATTACGCTACTACCGAGAAGGAGTTGTTAGCGGTAGTGTATGCATTTGAGAAGTTCCGCTCGTACCTTGTTGGAGCGAAGGTCATAGTTTACACGGATCATGCGGCGATCCGTTATCTACTTACGAAGAAGGATGCCAAGCCAAGGTTGATTCGGTGGATCCTTCTTCTTCAAGAGTTTGATTTGGAGATAAGAGATAAGAAGGGATCCGAGAACTCGGTGGCGGATCACCTTAGTAGACTCCCACCATTGGAGCTTGGGAAAGACAACATCCCGATAGATGATTCATTCTGGGACGAACAATTGCAATTGGTGGAAGAATGCTTATTCCAAGTGGCTAGAGGAAACGAACCGTGGTATGCCGACATTGTGAATTACTTAGTGTGTGAGGAGGTGCCTCCCGGACTAACGTATGCACAAAGGAAGAAGTTCTTCAACGATGTAAGGCATTACTATTGGAGCGAGCCACTTCTATTCAAGAGAGGCCCAGATGGGGTGCTTAGAAGATGCATACCCGAAGATGAAATGGAGAGTGTGATCCGGCATTGTCACTCCTTACCATGTGGAGGCCATGCTAGCTCACACAAAACGTGTGCCAAGGTATTGCAATCCGGTTTTTATTGGCCTAACTTGTTTAGAGATGTGCAAGGTTTTGTAGCGGCATGTGATGCTTGCCAAAGAACGGGGAACATCTCAAGGAGGAATGAAATGCCCTTGAACAACATCCAAGAAGTTGAGATTTTTGATGTGTGGGGCGTAGACTTCATGGGACCATTCCCTTCTTCATGTGGCAATCTATTCATCCTATTGGCGGTGGACTATGTGTCAAGATGGGTAGAGGCAATCGCCTCCCCTACGAATGATGCCAAGGTGGTAGTGCGGTTCTTCAACCGAGTGATCTTCCCTAGGTTTGGAACACCGAGGGTGATCATTAGTGATGGAGGAAAGCACTTCACGAATAGGAACTTTGGAGCACTGTTGGCCAAGTATGGGGTGACTCACAAAGTGGCAACACCCTACCACCCTCAAACTAGTGGCCAAGTGGAGATCTCCAACCGAGAGATCAAAGCCATCCTCGAGAAGACGGTGTCTAGGACAAGGAAGGATTGGGCCATGAAGCTCAATGACGCACTATGGGCATATAGAACCGCCTTCAAGACATCTATTGGCACCACTCCCTACAAGTTAGTCTATGGCAAGTCTTGCCATCTTCCGGTAGAAATGGAGCATAGAGCTTATTGGGCCATTAAGTGGCTGAATTTTGACCTCAAGGAGGCGGGAGAAAAGAGATTACTTGATATCAATGCACTTGAGGAGCTCCGGTTGGAAGCTTATGAGAATGCCCGGATTTACAAGGAGAGAACCAAAAGATGGCATGACAAGAGGATTATTCCAAAGGAGTTGAGTGAAGGAGATCTTGTCCTTCTCTTCAACTCAAGGCTAAGGCTTTTCCCCGGAAAGCTCAAATCGAGATGGACCGGGCCATATGTGGTAAAGAAGATCTTCCCCCATGGAGCTGTTGAGATAGGAGGGGAGCATTGTGGAGATTTCAAAGTGAATGGGCATCGCTTGAAGAAGTATATTCCGGGAGCCCCGGTAGACATGATTGCCCCACTTCACCTTGCATAAACGCTCCCGAGTTTGGTCAAGCTAATGACCTTAAAGAAGCGCTTGGTGGGAGGCAACCCATCGGTAACATTTTTTTCCTTCATTTTAGCTTAGATTTTTCTGTTTTTGTGTGCTTTGTGTGTTTTGTCTATTTTATGTGTGCTAGAACATTAGTGGCATTGGAAGCCTTTCTTGGAAATGATGATGATGAAACCCTCACCAATTATGGGTGGAGCGGACGCGGAACTTGGACGGCTAGCGGTGCCTAGCGCGGGTTTCAAATCTTGAAGGATGTTTAGAGCTCCCTACCATGGTTGAAAGGATCATCCAACATCAATCCTCTTGAGAATTCCCAAATACCAAAGAAAACCATTTTACATTGTGAGAACCTTCTTTCACTCTCTTTACTTGAATACCACATTGGGACAATGTGTTTCTAAGTATGGGGTGGGGTTCACATGATCCTTTGCATGATGAGCATCTAGGATAGTTTAATATTTGCACATGTCTTGCATTGTACATACTTAAATCGAAAATCCCATAAAAATCAGAAAATTTAAAAATTCTTTGTGCTTTCTAGGCTTGGATATGATCCTAATGATGAAAACTTGTCTTGTGATTGGCTATGAATGGCTTTATGTGTTGAATTGATAAATGCATATGTGGACTTGAAATACTTCTCTTGAATTCCATGAATGACTTGAGAGCATGGTGATTGCCTAGAATGGATTGAGTATTGAAAGTCGAAATTACATGATAGTTCTCGCATACCATCTAGGAATGAATAAGGCATTTCATCTTTCTCTACTTCTCATCTTGATCATGATTGCTTGAGCACCTCAATTGATATAAAATTTGACCTCCTTTTAAACCCATCCGGGAATAGGAGCATGCTAGTGTGTTTGAATGTGTGAAAAGCAAGTGCGGGGTGAAGATGTAATGAAAAGAATGTCGTGAATGGAATGCTGAAATTATTGTGGAAGTGTAGCAAAAATAGGTTTGGGGGCGTTGGCTTAAATGGTAAGTAACTCGGTACACTTCACATAATCGGGTGTTGGTACCTTGCCAAAGTCAAATGAGCCAATAGCCCCAACGAGCTTTGGTATGTGTGCCCGGTGTGGATGCACCTCGAAAAAGAAAAAAACCCGAGGAGGGCTAATCACCGAGGTTTCGGCTATTGTACACCAATGCCATTGTCTCAAAAATGAGTTAAAGAAAAAAGAAAAGAAAGCAAGATAGGGAAAAATATGCACTTGGGGGAAGTTGATCGAGGACAAGGAGTGAAGTTAGTTCCATTCCCGGATTAGCATCACATACCTAGAAAATTCCCCTCCCCAATTGAAACGTTTCTTAGCCTTTTATGTCACAAGCCCTTATGACCTACTTGCATGTTTGTAAGACTTAGTAATCTAGATTGGATAGACTCTTGGTCTTCTTGACATCTCCGTCCTCCCAACTCGTGCATGCTTTTGAGTTAAGTACAATTGTCTTTCCATGACTTTATTGTTTGATACATCATTGCTTATTCAATTGCCATTGATCATGACTATGAAGGTGATCCAATAGTAGAAGCACAAAACCAAAAAGATTTTGCCATTTTTCTGCATACATAAATCATGTCATCTCGTAGTCTATAGTTGGGAATTTGCTCGGGGACGAGCAAACCTTAAGTATGGGGTATTTTGATAACACGATTTATAGCATAGTTTCAGGTGCACATTTAGGTAGAATTCTCGCTCAATCATGCATTATCTAGCACTAGTCCAATGCGTTTTGCACTCAAAACATGTAATTTGTCGAGATAGACATCTACACGGACTTGTGTGCGTTTTGTAGGTATTTCGGGAAGTTTCGAGCTAAAACGATGCGTTTGGGGGACGCTCATTCAGAGGACACGTTTCCAAACTCATCGGAACGCAAGCCAAGGGTTGAGGAGACTCAAGGGACCCTTCCTACACGAGCCATGCAACAAAACCACAGCCTAAATGTCCAAAGCAAAGTTTCTGCACAGAATCACGGTCATCTGAAGAACCACGGCCGTGGAAATGACCGTGGATTTTGCCAGATTCTCGTGACAGCTGTGCCACGACTCTCATGGCCAGCTCATGAAGAAATTGGTTATAAAAGTGGTCCTTGATAGTTGTTAGAGGCAGCTGGGAATTGGGGGGTAGTTTGGGAGCAGCTCACACATTCTCTATTGCTTTCACAAAATATATTCCAAGAGGAGGAAGGAAAGTGCAAGAAGAAGAAGAAAGGAGCCATTGCCATTGAAGAGGAGAGGAGAAGACACACTTAGCTCTTGTATTTTCGGATTTGTTTCTAGAAGTTTTTGAACTCTTGAACCTTCCTTTGGAAGGCTTGTAAGTCGTTCTAATTTCATCTTCAGATTTGGATAGTGTTTGAAGTTTATTTGTTCATCTTCTTTCTCTCATTTTCTTGCAATGGAGGTCATGAATCTATGCTTGTTTGTTTTGATTTCCAATATGAATGTTGTAGGCTAGATTGATGTGATTCTAGGGTAAGGAAAGGATGGTTATGGCTAGATCTATGATAGACGGACTTAGATTTACCTTTGGATGATTCTTGTTTATGGACATAGCTACTGTTAGAAATCACGGGTAGTTCTTGAAGAACCACGGCCGTGGTTTCTGTAGAACGAACCGTGGTTCTTCTTGGTTCGAAGGATCTTACCTTGGGTTCATAAAGTTGTTGAAACCCTAAGTTTTTGCTGAGTTTAACCTACCCTAGGATGTCCTAGTGTAGCGACTAAGTGTTAGGAGAGACTTACCCGGTAATCCTTGCCCTTAGAATCTAGAATAGAAAAACCTTAGGTAGTGGTGAGCCTAATAAGCCGCCATTGGATTAATTGTGCTAGGAAAGTTGATTAGGACTTCCCTTTCCGAGACTTACCCGGTAAGGATAGGTTAGATCCCTAATTAAACGATCCGGTTTGTGTTAATTTCCTATCCTTAGGTTCTTAGAAACTTAACCGGTGATGAGACCTTAGGTGTGGATTAGTTGGATCATGAGACTTACCCGGTAATTGATCCCATTTTAGGAACACTTAATCCCAACGCATCATAATTAATCCAAAGAATGAATAGATGACTTGAGTTTTATGCCATAACCGGAATTTCCAACCCCTAGAATCCGTCTTCCTTTTCTCTTGATCAATATCTTGTTCGATTTGTTTATTTGTGCCGATTTTCCGATTTAGTATTGATTGATTGTTTGCATGCATTTGATCCTTGAAGTGATCACCTAAACCAACCAATTAAATTGAGATTTTCTTCCTTTGTTTTCTCTTTTCTTTAGACTAGACCTTGCTAAATTCAATCACAACTTAGTTCGATTTCACCTTAGTCCTTGCGTTCGACCTTGGAGTACTTATCTTTCTACATACGTCCCGTACACTGCGGGTGCGCTAAGAATTAGGATAATTAAATCAAGTATAAATTTAAGGCTTATTGCGTGCACACTTTCTAGCGTAACAGAGTTCCTGTTGTTGTTCCAAATGTTGTTCCGATTATTGTTCCGGTAGTCATTCCTATTGCCTTGGTGGTTGTCTCTCCCTAGGTAGTTTGCCCCTTGCTCCTTCGCCTTTGGAAGGCTAGTTTTTATATGACTTCCTTCAACTCTTTGATCTCATTGTTGAGGGAGAATATTTTATTTTGTGCAGCTTGAGTCAACTTAGCTCCCGGATCCCCTTGATTCCGGTTATTCGGATCCACTTTTCGGTGGGAATACTTCTCAATCACTTGGGCTTGCTTCTCAATGAAGTCCCAAGCGTCATCTTCTCTCATGTCCATAAATGTACCACAAGAAAGAGATTGGAGCTTGAATTGTGTTTCCACATCCAGCCCCTTGTAGTAGATCTCCAATAATTCCAACTTTGAAATGCCATGGTGTGGGCAATCTAATAAGAGATCCTGAAACCTTTCCTAAGATTGAAACAAACTTTCATTAGGTTTCATAGAAAATGCATTAATCTTACCTCTCAACTCCGCCGTCTTGGATGGCGGAAAGAATTTGGTGAGGAACTCCGAAGATAAATCCTCCCGTGTGTTAAGTCTTCCAGCCGGAAGAGCTTGATACCAAGACAAAGCCTTGTCCTTCAAAGAGAAGAAAAACGGCTTGATCTTGTAGTTGTTGTTGACAGCCCTCTTCGGCTTCAATGTCTCCATGAGAATCTCAAAATTCTGTAAATGTTGGTGTGGAGATTCAGCACTCGTTCCACCAAACTGACTTTGGAGAACCATGGTAATCACTTGCGGGCTAAACCCGAAATCCTGAACGTCTTCACCTCCGAAATTCACACCTAAACAGCGTGGTTGCTGAATTGGATCCATCCTTTGTCCAAGGGTTCGTGGTTCATCCCCTCCATCGGCAACTCTCACATCTCCAACGGGAACGTTAGGATTAAACTGTGGTCTAGGATTATCACGAACTGGACCGACTAGTGGTGTAATATCCTCTAGGTCCGGCATGTCATCATTGACTTTCTTCTTCTTAGAATCATTCATCTCCAGCTTCATGTCTAGCATCATAGCCTTGAGCTCATCTATTTAGAATCGATGACGCTCTAGTTCTTCCATACGAGCCTTCTCACTCAATTTGAGTTGAGTTCTAGCTTCATCCAACTCCTCTTGGATGTTTCCCTCATTATTTTCTGCCATCGTTTTCTCTTTCAACTTCCTTCTCAAAGTTTTCTCAAGTTATGGATCGAAAGCAAATAGATCTTTGGTAGATCTAGTCTTTCGCATATACCTAAAAAATCTGCAAAAATCACTCAAAAAGATTAATCATATCACAAGAGCAAAAGCTCCCAAGATAGACAACCGAAAACCGAAATTGGTCTAGACCAAATCCCCGGCAACGGCGCCAAAAACTTGTTCGCCTCAAAGTGTGCGTGCAAATAAGTTTTAAATTATAAAACTGCAATCAAAGCAAGCGAACCCGCAGTGTACGGATCGGTGTAGTAAAGCAAGAATTCCAGAGTATCGAACTCAGGGATTTGGGGGATCAAATTCACTTAACAAATTATCGAGCAAATAAAGTATAGAAGCTTTGCAAATATTGGGAAAACAACAATCCTAAAGATCCAAGTATCCAATTATGGCAATCGATGCAACATATTCTATAGATATAAGGACAGAGTCGAGATTGCAAAGGTATAACTAATGTAAGGTTGAGTGCGGTGAAGTTCCAAAACCTTATATAACTCACCCAAGGACACTCTCTATAAAGGTTGTTGAGGCTACAGTATAGAAAGGATCTAAAGGACAAGAATTACTCTCAAATACCCATACCCAAACCCAAGGAATCAAAGATAAGCTAAAACGGTTAAGGTTGTGACACTCGAAACCGAAATAGTGGATGTTGAGTCTCACTACTACCTAGGAAAGGCAAACCAAAGCTAGGTTAAAACTAATCTTTAACTTTGGATGAAAGTAAAAGCAAAAGTCGTAAAAAAAAGGAAATCACGGCTAGATCTTGAAGAACCACGGCCGTGGTTTTCAAGAACAAACCGTGGATTAGGTTGTCGACGAGGTTTCTCACACTCTCAGGGTCCAATCTGTTTCGATCGATCTATCGTTATCTAAGCCACAACTATCAACCCTTCACCTTAGAAATGATAAAGGGTTTTAGCCAATAATCATAGTCATTGAATCAAATATCAAAATAAGAAGAGAGAAAGATAAAAACCCTCGAAAACTCAATAAACAATCAAAGTCAATCTCAAATCCGAACAACAAAGTACAGTGTTTAATGAATTCAAAATATGGAACCGAAATCCTCATAGCAATCTTAAGGAACAACGAAGAACGGAGTGTCAATCCGTCTCCAAAAGCAAACCTTAAGAAAATCTCGAAGTACACAATCTTCAATATTGCGTCTTTCTCAAGCCACGATCCGAAATCTCCAATCCTTCGTATCAACCCCTAAGCACGGAATTGTAACTGAAGGTAAAATGAAGCCCTAAGCGACCGTCCTCGAAACTCCCTTCTCAAGCCTTCTTATAGGGCGAAATAGGGTTACGGGAAAAGCCCGATAATCGTCGCTGACGTGGCAAATATGACACGTCACATCGTCATAGAAATCACGGTCAAGTACAACATTCCACGGCCGTGGTTTAGGGCGTGGAACTCAAAAGCCTTTGTGAAAGCCTTTGTTTTGCAAACTTCTTCAATCATGCTCCTTCCTTACTTATCCAAAGCATCTCCTTGACATCTAGCATGATCAAATACTCCTATCCTTCCGCATTAAGCTCCAATTCAAGCCTTTATTCACCTATAAACATAACAAAGTTTGTGTAGATCTCTATATCGATAAAATAGGTGAATGTGCTCATAAATGCCTCAAACTCATATCCATGTACACATCTAAGAGGGATAAACAATTAAAACAAGTGCCTAAAATGTAGTCATATTTCATGCTATCAGACGGCTTCTAGGTAATAAAGGATTTAAAACACTTTTTAGGTTTGAGTTTGCCTTCCCCTTGCTTGAGTGATCTTAACTTGAGACTTACCTTGTGAAGGTCAATTCTATTCCTTTTGGTTGAGTGTTTAGTTTGAGTTTATGTTTCTTTCCTTAGATCCTTGAGACTTACCTGATGATAGGAGCTTTGGTATGGGAAAGTTGGCTTGAGACACCTCTCCCGTGATCATTCCCACCTCAGAAACACCTTTACTTAGCGGTCCTAACCTTGTCCTAGTTTTTAGAATTTTGAATCGAAAACCACAATTGGGTAACTTGATCTCTAGAATCTTCATTGCCTGAATCACATACTATTTGATCTTTATTGCTTTTTGTATCATTCATTCTTTATTTTCAGCATTTGTCGATTCTATATTTGGTCTATCACCTAAATTGATTTCACCTCGGTCCTTGAGATCGACCTTAGAATATTTTATTTTACTGCAGTTTGATCCGTACACTACAGGTTCGCTTGTTTGCTTTGACTTTTATTACAAGTATTAATATAAGACTATATTCGTTCATTATTTACACACGTATGAGAGCAAGCAATTTCCTTTAATGGATTGAGTGTGCCAGTTTCCCTGCATAAGTTGAACCGTGTCCGAGACTTACCCGGTAAGGATTGGTTTGAGCCTTAGGTAGTGAACCGGTTTTTGTTGAGTTCCTAAACTTAGTAACTTGAGACTTACCCGGTAATAGGTAGTTTGGTGCGGTATTAGTGAGTATGTGACATCCCCCGTAATTATTCCAATTGGAGAAACGCCCTTTCCCTCTAGCAACCACAACTTTGTCCTTGTGTATTAGAAATCTTGAATCCAATGCCATAATCAAATATTTTGAACTCTAGAATCCGCTTTTTCACATATTATTCTCATACCTTTCTTTGTGTTGTTTGTTTCATTGATATTTTGCAATTCTGATTCTTGATCAATTTACGACCTTCCTCTCTTTTTTCCTAGTCTAGATTTGTACTATTTATGATCATCGCATAATTCAATTTCGCCTTAGTCTTTGTGTTCGACCTTGAGATTCTTGACTTGGTACGGAATGTCCCATACACTGTTGGTTCTCTATGTAGATATAGGAAATTATTGCAAGATATAAATTTAAGACTTATGTGTGCACCTTTTGGAGCGAACAAGTTTGTAGCACCGATACCGGTGACTGATCTTGCTATGCCTTTTTGATTTTGATTTTTCAGGAATTCGCCTACCTTTAGGTGTATGCGAAGATCTCGTGACAAGAACTTAGATCTATTCGATCCCGAACCGGAGAACACTCTAAGAACGAGATCTAAAGTCACCAAGAAAAAGAAGGACATGCCCGGAAGAAAATTCCAAGCGGAATTTGATGATGCTTTGGAGCAACTAAGGCTTAGGTACAAAGCCTTGAAAAATGAGAGAAGAAAGGAGAATGAAAGAGAAGAAGCAACTATGAGGGAAATTGCAGATATTAGACAAGCACTTTTGCAAAGGGAAGTTAATGCCCGACAAGAAGTACCTCCACCACCTCCTCCACCGGCGAGGAATGTGCAAGTTGAGCCTATCTTGGGAGAGCCAAAAACAATTAGGAAAAGAATGGATCCGGCTCAAAGAGTTCACCGTCTAGGAGTCAACTTTGGAGATCCCGCCGCTCATGACTATGAGCTCCACCTTCAAGTCCTCCAAATGATCCGATAAAACCAATTTAGAAGATTGGATGGAGAGTCACTACATCAAAACTTGTTGAATTACAACATTTTGATGGAGACCTTGAGGCCACCAAGGTTAGAGAATAACAACATCAAGCTTAGAGCGTTTTCCTTCTCACTTAAGGATAAGGCTCTAGAGTGGTACCAATCCATTTCACAAGGACGAGTGAGTACTTGGGAGGCGACAATTGAGTTTCTTACCCACTTCTTCTCACCTTCCAAGACAACCGAACTTAGAGGAAAGATTAATACATTTGTGATTAAGGACAAGGAGAGTTGGTTTAAATCTTGGGAGAGGTTCAAAGACCTTCTCCTAGATTGTCCTCACCACGGAATCCCGAAGACAAAGCTTCTTTGTAACACCCCGAATTCGCGGGACTCGGGATGCTACAGGGTAGGACCTCACAATGGGTCCCGACCCTTAGCTTGACAACAATTTCACTGGATCTTTCCAACAAGGCAAAAATAAAAGGCAAAACCAAAACCTTAGAATGCAATGTAACATGAACAAGAATACGATACAACGTGGAAACTCAACCGAGTCCTCAAAACAACATACTAACAACGACTAATATACAAATGATAACGGAACGTAATATAAAACCCTCATCCCCTACCTATAATGTACGGAACCCCGGCAACCCACTCCTCCGAGTCACTCGGCGGCGTCCCCAACTTGAAAGGCATCTACAAAGGCAGTTGAAAACCGTTAGCTAACATTCTAAGCATTAGAAATATGGTAACGGCAATACACATATCAAAACAGAAACACACAACATGATATCACTCAAACCGGTTATTATCTTTTTGTTTACGTCATTCCATTACTAATTCAACTTAGGTTTGTGACACGAGAATCCCATGAACATGCCTCTATCTCTACTTATCAGCAAGGAATAGTATTGATGCATCCAACCATCTATGTGTTTGGGTTAGTCGCAGAGAACCTCCTAGCTCTCGCAAGAGCAAGGTAGTGATGTCACCGCCCGTTATCATACACTTAGGCCAATATAAGGGTATAATATAAAGTCGTCCTAGTCCAGTTTTGTTGTTATAAACATAACTAAAAACACACACAACCATCACACATCTATACTAATACAAGGAAGCTAGTTGTGTAAGTTCGGGGACTTACCTTGTCTCAAAGCTAAAAAGGCAATACCGCTCTCGCTTCCCATAGGAAGATACTCAACGCCTAATCACAACAAAGCACGTAATTAACATCGCTCTCATAAGCTAGAAGTCCTTAGACTTCTAGACCCGATGATCTCGCAAGATCATAAACCATAACAACATAAGATATGATCCAACATGCCTAGTCTCGATGATCTCAACGATAGAAACGCTACGCTAGGACACTCACATCCTAGTCCACAACCTCAAAGACATATAATCACAACCTCAAGCCTCACAAGCCTCACAAGAACAACCAAACACTCATAGCACTATAACCAACTCAAGATCAAACACACATCAAGCCTTAAAACATTCCAAAATCCTCAAACACTCACTTAAGGTTCAAAGCCACTACTTGGCCTTCGACAAGGTTATGCTAGATCCAACCGAGCATGATAATATCATATAACCTCCCTAGGATAAGAAAAGAACACAAGATCGAGGAAGGGTACTCACTAGGAAAGGACGCGGTTGCTGAACAAGGAAGAGCGGCCACGGAGAGGAGCGGAAGGCCACATCGGCGGCTGAAGGTGTGCCGGAGTCGCACTTGCAGCCCAGGTGGCTGCCCCGGCGGCTCAAGCCATCTGACCCTGTGGAACTGGTGCATTGGGCACACCCGTGGCTTTGTCATGTCGCGGGTCCGGTCGAACTCCAGAACAGCGTTCCCAACGAGTCTTCGGCTGGTTCCTTGATATGCTGAGGTGCCTCCTAGCTGGCTTGCTCCCTCATAGATGTTCATCACTCAATCGCAACCATAAACCACTATCTAAACTAGATCCATACACATGCAACCACAAGAGAGGAAGAACTGAGTGAATCTTGCCCCTAGGGCTCACACAAGGATGAAGGGGGAAGAAGAAGAAGAAGTAGAAGAAGAAGAAGAAGAAGAAGAGTAGAGGGAGAAATCACTTACCAACAGTCCGGATCTACAGTCTATACTCACGAGAAGCAGTACACAAGAAGATCCATGGAAGTTGAAGGAGAAGAAGGTGGAGGAAGAGAAGAGAGGGAGGGAGAAAAAGAGTAACGTGAAAATGAAAGGGGGGAGAGAGAGGGTTGTTCATTAGGGGGTAAAAAAAAGGTCAAGGCAGCCAAGTCACTAAGAGAACGTGGGGTCGAAAAGAAAAAGAAGGAAACGAGAGGTTGGGAAGAAGAAAGGATAAAAACTCGTCGAACTCAGCACGCCGCGCCTACGGGAAGGCCGCGACCGCGTCTCTCCTAGGCCGCAGGGGCGGTGATTAAGGCTATTAAACCAATCGCCTACCGGACCTACAAATTTCAGGCGTTACATCAGATCCCCCTAAAAACAAGCTTCGTCCCAAAACTGCTAAACCCCAAACTCTCGGTCATTGCATCATCGGTAACAACTCAAAAACCGTAAACGTGTCATCTCTCTACTCGATAACCAAAGCCTACTCATGTTACCATAACAAGACCGCACAAGGAACAAGACGTATACTCGCAGGAACCCATATAGCATACAAGATCTAACAGATCAAACAACAAATTTCCGCACGGGGCACACACTACACATAACATCACACATCCACATAAGATCTAACCCATCGCTCCTATCGATTCTACTAGCTCGGCGTAAAACTCAACCATAGGTACCATCCACCGTTTCCCGGTTAGCCTCATTGGCTCCTCGTCTATGCCGCTAGATCGTCATGACTGATAACGTAACTCGAGTTATGCATGTACTCCCTCGATTGATATGCATGAAACACCTAGTGCACATCCTCTACTCTTTGCGGTCATGACAACTGGTAACCCACTTCCCAACTCGCGCTAAGATCCAAAAAAGGTATGATATATCGGAAACACAACTTCCCTTTCAATGTCCAAAACGTATGACGCCTCGCGTCCGTGATACTCTTAACTAGACTTGTCACATATCTGAACCCAAGAGGTTTGTACCTCTTATCTGTATACGCCTTCTGGCAAATCAGCTCAGCTAGCGTCCGCTCTTGGACCACCGCTACTCGAGCAATGTCATCCCTTATATTCTCAAGGATATCCACACATGTACTACTCTAATTCCAACACAACGGTGTACTACACTTCCGTCCATTTAATGTCTCACAAGGGCCATCCAATAACACATGCCTACTATAGCTATACGATAACTCAATTAAAGGGAAGTGTTCAGACTAAACTCGTCCCCAACCTAGCCCACAGGCTCTTGACAAGTCCTCGAAGGTCTGAAAGGCCCGTTCTTACCGCTCATCTGTTTAAGAACGAAAATTTTTCATGAAATGCAACTAGTAACCAAAGCGGCATGATCTTACTTCCAAAATCCAAGGTGAATCGCCCACCTTGATCTGAGCCGATGGTACTCGGTATCTCAAGGAATTCCACTATCAACCTAATAACTTCCTTGACTAGCCGACTCATCGGCCATATTTCCCCATAAGGTGTAAAACGAGTTGCCTTTATCCGTTGGTCTACCACAACCCAAAATATCTCTCAACTGTTACTTGGTCTAAAACCGGTCATAACCTTTATGGAGGTATCCTCTCACTCCCACTGCGCAACTAGTAGTAGATGAAGTTCTCCTCCCGTCCTATAGAGCTCAAACTCGACTTGATAACAGGTCGCACTGGCTTCGTACATAGTCCCATCGGGCTTAAGCACGCCTCACCAACACAACAATTGATGTCCCGGTTCATCTTACTTTATGTATCACACATAAGGTAGCCTCCCCTCGGAACATCCTTTCACGGTTTCTCATCAGAAACGAACATCTTTCTTGTTTATATCGGATCTCTCCCGATGTATCAGATAGCCTCTCCCAAATCGGACAAGGGTCTGTCATTATTTGGAAACCGGATATCCATCTCCATCCTTACTAAATCCCTCTGCAACTGAAGTTGGACCGTTAGTCGAGCTATCGCATCCTCTCGAGGCATCCACATACTAAGGTTGTCGGTGACCACATTTACCTTCCCCATATGATACAAAACCATCTGACCGAAGTCCTAAATCAACTTTAGCCATCACCTCTAGCAGGTATACAACTCTTGCTGAGTGAATATATATATCAAACCCTTATCACCCGTTCAAGACTAGCTTGTTGCTCCATAAAAATACCGATATCATCTTAAGCGCGTGCATTAAGGCGGCTAACTTTCGACCCTTCATCGGTAGTTCTTCTCATATGCCCACATTTGTCTAACACGTAAGCAAAACCTCTCTTGTTACTTAAACTACATCCCAAGCCCCACTTGTCTGCATCGCTATTTGTCACCAACCTTTGACCCTTCCTCGGTAATTTTTTCTTCATTGATATATCTTCATTGATTGCTTCACTTTGTTCTATGTTATTTGCAATTACTTTTATCCAAATTACCTACCTGCTTGATTCACCATAGTCCCTGTGATCGACCCTAGAATATATGCCTTTATTGCGATTGATCCGAACATTGCGGGTTCACTTATTTGATTTTATTCTTGGTATAAATTTAAGACTATTTTCCTTCATATACACACACGTCTTGGAGTGAACAATTTTCCTTCATGCCGGCGTGGTTCGGCGGTTTTGGAGTAGGCATATAAGTCAACCTCACTCGCCAAGGAAGGATGGAGTATCCTTAAGCACGGTGCCATGGTGGATTCCTCCTCCTCATATACGTCAGCTCGGACCCTTTCAATTATTATGGCGCTATATGCTTCTACAACGCTCATTGTTCCTTGCTTCAAGTTCTCTACCGTTTTTTGTAGTTCTCTCTCGTGATTGGATGGAACAAACATGCTCTCATGACGGCCTTCATGTGGTCCCATGTGGTGATGCCTACATCTAGACTTCGTATTCTCTCCTTCACAAGGTTACTACACCAAACTAAAGCATAGTTAGTAAATTCAAGGGCAACATAATGCATATTTCCCTCTTCAAGGACATGGTGAAAACTCCAGATTTTTTCTACTTTAGCTTCCTTATCGGCGTCACATTTTCCCTCGAACGGAAGAATCTTAAGTTTTTCCTTTGAACCATTTATGTTACCCGGCTTTGTTCTTGTGGGACCGCCTCAGCTTCATCCTCAAAATTGATGGCTAATTGGACATTCCTTCGGGGCAACATCAAGAAGGGTTGGCGGGGCAGTAGTGGGGGTCCTTGGACCTCGCGATCTTTCCTATTTGGCAGGGGAGGTGGTGTTGGTAGTTGTACTGGTACCATGGCTTCGATATTATCAACTTTTGTATTAAGTTGATCCATTTGCCTTTGGAGGGTATGTAGGAAGTCACTTATTCCTACCAACATGTCGTTGTCTGTATTTCTCTTTTTTTATATGTACTTGCGACAAGCTTATCTTAGCAGGTTATGAGGCTCTCAAACACCTGACAAAACTAAGTTTTTTAACAAAGTACAAGGTTAGTACGTTCGGATGCTACAAAACAAAATAGGGGTAAACCTTGATCTCAACAGGGAAAAGGCTTTTAGTGTGGTGCTATCAAATGACAAGAAAAACCACTTGCCTACTTTCTCAATCAAAAGGGAAGAATTTATAAAAGAATAATGTAGCCAAAAATAAGTTCAAATCAGAAATGAGGGAGGCAGGTAGGAAAGATACGGAGTTCACTTCCGATAATCCGAGATATCTAGAATCTTCAACCTAAAGTTGTGATCTCAAGATGGAACAAAATAGCAGAAAAAGGCTTCTGCGTGTTTTTTTATACCTTTGATCGAATTTTTTTTATTCAACATCTTTTTCTTTTCCTTTTCTTAAAATGGGTTTTTCTCTTTTTTTGCGGTTTTTTTATACTGAAACCGACAAAAACCTAAACCAAACTTGTTTGGTTGGTGAAATGGGTTTAGTTCAACCAGTTCGTTGTATTTGTTGTTTGAATGGATGGGTGAGCGTGAACTGGGCGGGATGCTTCAACTATGAATCCAGATTTGGTAAGGGTTACGAGTATGGTTTGGTTTGAATTTTTTTGATTTCGAACAGGGTAGGGGTTCCGGTGAAGGTGGCTTGGGTTTCCGGGGAGAGGGTTGTCGGCGGTGGTGGTGGTGTGATGTCCACAATAATGGCATGGTGGTGGCGGTTTACGACATGGGCCACAGTGACTGTTGTCGGCGGGTTTGTTGATATAGGCAATGGCAGGATTGCGGATATCCTGAGGTTTCTTCGGTGAGACTCCAAAGGTGAAATAATTTTTTTTTTTTGAATTTATTTTACTAAAAAAATTAATTAGAAGTAATCGCGGATGATATTGAAAGTATTAAATAACGAGAATGATCGAAACCTAACCATAACAGTTGTTGACCCGGTTGACTCTTTTTATGGAATCTTGTGTAATATTCGATTTGTTTTAATAGAAAGATAAGATGCGGCGTCAATTAAACTAAGCCCTTATACAACTTTGATACGGGAATTCACCCTCGTAGTTTAGCCCGATCTTTCGATACCTAAAGACTCAATGGAAAGAAAACAAAAATAAAAGATATGGAAAGAAGATGATCCGATGGTGGGAATGGATTGGTAGTTGGATAGATCAAGGTCGAACCCTAAGTGACGATCTAAAAGAAAAAATTGACACAATCGGGAGGATCGTCCAAATGCACAACCAATGAATTCCTATATAACCATTCCGCTACAACCAAACACAATACGCATTCTAAAAGAACCCTAGAGCAAATTGAGGATTTCTTGTGGGAAGTTGAAGCACCTTGCTTTGCCGTGGCAAGTAAAACACACGCAAATAAGTCCAAGCAAGTTTTCAGCAAGTCGTGTCTTACTCAGGTTTTCTCTCCACATGGGAGACGACGGTAGACACCACAAAGTTAACACAATGTGTTTAACAAAATGTATATTTTTCAAGATGCTTAAAAACGTGTGGCACACCCTCCTACATATAGGAGAAAGGTCGGCCGTATGAACTTCTAGGGTTGGTAGAATGGGACTCAAAATCTAGCCCGTACAATCATATCTTATTTAGAATAAGATAGGATCTACTTCTAAGAAAATAATAAAAGAAGATCTATCTTCTAGAAAGATTAGATCTTCTAAGTCTTGGTTCTCAAGAATCTCCAAAGATATAATTTCCAAATCTATTTTTACGCTTCCCTATTATAAGAATTAATTTATTTGTAAAATAAATAAAATTGATATTGGGTTGAAAATAAAATTAAAAGCCGTAAAATTAGCCCATAATTAAACATGTCTTCATGGGGTTACAAAATATAACACTTGATCCACTCTAGCAGTGTTCACAACCCACACGTACATGAAACCTGCGTGTGCATGACCGTCCTTCCTCTCTAGCATGTGTGTGGATGTGCTCGAGTTCTGAGGTGGTATTCTATGTGGGTCCCGCTCTTATAGTGTTGAGGAGCAATGGTTCTTCTTATAGGCTTCACTCCTCTTTATTGTTAGTGAGTGTATTCTCATGAACTAATACACTCGAGACCTCCTTGTTTGATGAGCTATATGATGCGTCATCTTCCTCTTCATCCGGATGGCATGTAGACCCTTCCTCCTTCTACTTGAGTATCATTTGACCATGCTATGTTTTATCCTTGGCATCCTCCTCTTCCTTAGAAGTCTTGGGGCTCCTTGATTTTGAGTTGTTGCCGAGCTATGTTCTTGTCTTGCGGGTGTTCCTACGGATGACTCTACATCAGTCAACTCCTTAATTGCTCTTGTGTCGAGTCCTCCTAGCTTCTGAGCTGCTCTTGTGTTGTGTCTAGGATTTTGAGGTGCTCTTGAGGATTCTCCTACATCAGGTATGTTTTTTTTGTTTTGAATAATATGAATTTTCTTTTTTGTTATTTTGATATTGAAAGATAGGGCATGGAGTGAAGATGAAAATATTTGAATAAAATTGGCATAGGAGATGAAGGGAAAAACATTCATGGAAAGAAGAAGTGAAGGAAATATCAAGAGAAGAAAACAAGTGCCTAATGTCGAGTGTAGATTTTCCATACCTCGAGTGAAAGTCGAGTGGCTACCTCGAGTTTTCTTCTATAGTGATCACTCGATCGAGTGAAGCTAAAACTCGAGGTAAGTAAAATTATTTGCCTACCTTGAGTGACTAACAGGTGAAGGAAAATTTTGCCACCAACGGTCATAAACTCGAGTTAATCTAGACCTCGTCTTCATTCTTCTTTTCTTCACTTGACCCTAGCAGCCCCCTTCACCTCTCATACTCCATTTCTTATCCAAACTCCAACTTCAAACAAGAACAATCAAGATCCAAGTCCCTTTTCATCCAAAAACTCCAAATCTACACTTATTCTTCTACATTCTTCATCGATTCTCCATTTCTTCCCAATAATTTGAAATTGTCCAAAAATGTAAAATTTCCATCTCAATAGCTTTCATACCTCAAGCTTTCATCTAAACCTTCACATAATCAGTCTCTACCATTAGGACTCTTAAAAATTCATTCTCATCTCCAAACCTCATTTTCTCTCTCTTCAAATTCAAAAATCACCATTGCTAGAGCTTGAATGTTTTTAAATTTTATTTTATAATATACAATTTGCATCATCTAAAGGTATGAATTCATGTTACACATCTTATTTTACTCAATTAAGATCTTTGATTGAGGAACTTGAGGTATGAGTTGCTTTCCTAAATTTTCAATGTTGATATGCAATTATGAATTTCAACTGAATATTTGAATGTTTGATTATATGAATATGAGAAACTCATTGGATATTTTTTTGGTTAACATCTTTGCTAGAGTTTGATTGAAATGTACCATGGTGATATTCTTTGATATTTCTTTCTCATTGGTGATTATTCAAAGTATTTGTGAAATTCATTGTTGCCTAAGACATTGATAATTGTTTATGTGAGCTTTCATTGATTATTCATGTCATTTGTGCTTATGAGATACAATCTTATCATTTCTTATGTCTATCTTTCTCATGATGATTGATTTGGACTTAATGATTCTAGTTCTACACTGAAAGAATATTGATAATAGAATCATGATATAACTTATTTCTTGAATTGAAATTTCTATCATTAGTTGAGCTTGATTTGTACTTGATCATGCCTTCTACTTATACAACATTCTTGTTGAATATTTGGATGAATAATTGTTCATTTTCCTTGTACTTTCGTTATCAAACCTTGTATTCTTGGAATTTGATATCATCTTCAATGTTTTGGTCATGATTTTTGTACCAATCACTTCAAAAAAAAAGCCACTCTATATCTTACAACACTCCTTGCTCAAAATCATACATAGAAGGAAAGTGTGTGTAGATTCTCCCTTTAAGAAACAAAAAGCCAAAAGGCTTATAAAAAGGAAGAACGGATGCGAGTGAGGAAGAACGTGAGGAAGAACATATGGGAAGTCCACCACCTCAGGTTCGTGTAACAAATCTTAAAATAGTTATTCTAAAAGCCTTCAATTCAAACCATGTTAGGTTTAGTAAGCTCAAAATCCGACCTACTCAGTACCTTGATCATGCTTTGATCAATGGTATGGAGATGAATGATGACATCATGGCCTTATTTGGTAAAGTTGACTTGGAATTCTTCTTATATTGGGATGAGGACACCTAAAAGGATCTTGGCCTTGAGTTCATTAGTTCTTTCGAGGCTTCCTACCTTTCTAGAAACCCTAACAATCCTACCATCTCTTTTCGGATTGGAAACAAGGAAAGAATCCTAACCATATATAACATTGAAGAGATCTTAGCAATGCCCGATTTTGTAGAATTTAACACCCCAAGTTCTGGTAACTCGAAGTGTTACAGGTTAGGACCTCACAATGGGCCTTGACTCTTAGAGTAGCAACGATAACATCGGATCTTACAACAAGGCACAAATAAATGAAAACCAAAATTGTTTATAAAACCAAAGGAATATTAAAGAGAAACATCAAATACTCGCAGTCAAGCTCAAAACAAGGAAAAGAAGCACTACTGAAATATAAACTCGATCCCGTCCTATAATGTATGGGAACCCCTGCTGACCACACAATCCGGATCACTCAGCAGCACCAATATCCTGTAGGGCAACTACAACATCGGTATAAACCGTTAGCTAACATTCTAGAATTCAAAAAGACAATAAAGGCACAAACACACGTAAGGTAACATAAACATATAGCATACTCACACTCAACCGGTTATCATTTTTTATTAAGTTATCCATTAATAATTCAACTTCTTTTGTCACACGAGAATCTCCCGAAACTCGCTCCCACTTCCGTCTATCAACACGAATAGATCAATAATATTAGTTATCTATGGGCTTGGGTCCCAAGAGCAACTTCCAGTCTCTTGAAGAACTAAAAATTTGGTTACCGCCTGGTTATAATACACTTGGGCCAATTACGGTTATAAAGGTCAATCCTATTCCGGTTATCCGTTATAACGACAAAAATAACAACAACAACACAAACAAGCCAAAACACTCAAACCAATATACGGAATGTAGCTAAGTAAGTCCAAGGGACTTACCTCACTCGAAGGAAACTCAAAGATCAGCAGCAACTCAGTTTTCCAAAGGAAAGGAAGGAATGTCTTCTCAACAACATATAACGCATCACGAAAGAAATGATAGCTAGACGTCTATAACTTATAGTCTCCATGATCTTTAAGAGATCTCCACAAGCTAGGGTCACAAACCCTAGTCTTACAGGTCACCAAGGGTCAACAACATCCAACACAACTCAAGGAAGGAACGAGGAAACAAGGAAAGGAAGCAGCTCAGCAAAGACGGGAGCAACTGCAGGAAAAACCCCAAGGGCGGCTTGACAGAGGCGCAAGGGCGGCACTGGAAAATCCGCAAGGGGGTCTGTGCAGGCGCGGTGGAGGTTTTGGCGTAGAAGGAGTGCGTCTTCTCTTCAACAACAAGGAACTCAATAAGGACTCAAAGCATGCTTCTCTCAATCCACACACACGTCACACTCAACCAAGGGATCCTGTGAACAACAACGTATCAACAACGGAAGGCCAACAAGAATCAAGACTCGATCTTGATTCAAGAAGAAGAAGAAGAAGAAGAAGAAGAAGAAGAGCAAGTGGAAGAGAAGGAGAAAGAAGAAGCATGTAATAGGCTCAAGAACATGTAGAAGAATCAAAGTAATGAAGACTTATACGTTCAACAGGATTCAAAAAGAAGCAGGTTGCACCTTTTCTCGAGGTTGAAGAAAAATGTATGCAAGAAACGGGAATAGGAAGAGAAGGCACGAACTTATAGGAAACATATTGTAAGGATAAGGAAAGACATTTTAGGGTTATAAGATCCAAAGAAAGCCGGACCAAAGATATAAGATCGAATCTTCTAAGGGGGAAACAAGATAAAAACGAAAAAGAAAAGCAGATCCCGTGATCTGGGGTCCACCGCACCCGCGGGATGACCCTGCCGCGACCGTGGCTAGTTACAAGGTAGGCTACCGTCCCCGCTGGGGCAGTGACAAGAACAACTTGCCGCTGGGGCGACCACTGTCACCGCAGGGGCGGTAAAATCTAAAAACCGGTTGTTATATCAAATCCCCCTGAAAAGAAGTTTCATCCCAAAACTTGCATGAACCACAAGATCACACAACCACAAGGGTAAAGGAGAAACACTGAACTCAATTCATATATTCTCTCTAGAGGCACATAACTCAAAATGTCGCATAAGCGTAAACACAACTCAACACAAGAAAATCGAAACTCATACGCCTATGTTATAGGTACATCCAACTTAGTATAAAACTCCGGATAGTTTCTCTGGATACTATCCTCTATCTCCCAAGTCGTTTCATTAGCTCCTCCCATCGACCACCGAATCTTTATCATCGGTATATCCTTCGATCTCAAGCGTATCGTACTACGCTCTGAGACAGCTATCGGGTGCTCTACAAACGTATGGTCGGGGTCGACCACTAAATCCTCATGACTGACGATGTCTCACGAATCCGGTATGTACTCCCGTAACTAACACACTTGAAAAACTAGGTGAACACCATCTAGTCTCGGTGGCAGAGCAAGTTTGTATGTTGCCTCTCCAACTCGCTCAAGAATCTCGAAAGTTTTGACGTATCTTGGTCTCAACTTCCCCTTGACGCCGAAACGTCTAACACCTCGTGCCGGGGATACTCTCAACCATACATGAGCTCCAACTCTGAACTCTAGAGGTTTGCGCCTCTTATCCGTGTAAGACTTTTGGCGACTTTGTGTTGATAACATCCACTCTTGAATCATCGCTACTCGAGCCATATTGTCTTGCATCTGCTCAAGTGCTACACCGCTAGCACTACTCGGCTCGTCCTAACACAGCGGGGTACGGCATCTCTGTTCATATAGAGCCTCATAAGGAGCCATCCTGATCGATGCGTGCCAATTTTTGTTATACAAAAACTCCACTAACGGAAGGTGATTTGGCCACACCTGTCCTAGTCTAGCACGCACGCTCTCAACATATCCTCCAAAGACTGGATGGTCTGCTCCGACTAATCATGGGTCTGAGGATGATAAGCAATCATGAACTGCAGTCTCGTACCTAGGGCGGCATGCACTTGCTGCCACAACCTCGAAACGGTCTGTCTTTGTCATAGACTATAGTCCTAGGTACTCCATGAAGTCTTACTATTTGTCTAGTGAATTCCTCTGCTAGCCAACTCACCGGCCACGTCTCCTTGATAGGGATGAAACATGCATTCTTCGTCAATCGATCTACTACAACCCAGATGGCGTTAAAGCCTCGACTCGGTCTCAAACTGATAACAAAGTCCATCAAGATGTCCTCCCACTTCAATGAGGAACAGGAAGTGGTCCTCCTGGTCGATGATGCTCAATCTTGACCTGCTAACAGGTCGCATATTGAGCTACATATCTCATCATGTTTGGCTTCAAGCCTCCCCACCAAAAGGAGCGTCTAATATCCTGGTACATCGTACTCACACCGGGATGCACTGAGTAAGGTGTAGAGTGAGACTCATGTACGATCCGTTGTCTCAGCTCTGGATCTGAGGGCACACATATATGCTCCTGATATCTCAGAACTCCATTAGCACCGACTGCAAACTGTGGTGCCTCTCCTCGAGACAACTTGTCTCAAATCCGTGTCAAAGTTGGGCAACCCACCTGCATTTATCGGATTTCTACCAATAGATCACGTACAATCTCCAAGTTGTACAACTGGATGTCAGAATCGGGAAAGTGTATATTTATCTCTAGCCAAGCCAAGCCTCGCTACAACTAAGACTGGGTTGTCAGCCGAGCAATCGCCATCTCCCGGGAGTCTTCCTACTAAGGGCATCAACTACCACATTTGCCTTCCCCGGGTTGTATAAGATCTCAAAATCAATTCCTTTATCAACTCTAACCATCTTCTTTGGCGGTTATTCAACTCCCGCTGAGTGAATATGTATTTCAGAATCTTATGGTCTGTGAAAATCTGACACATAGCTCCGTATAGATAATGCCTCAAGATCTTCAAAGCGTGAAAAATAACAGCTAACACGAGGTTGTGGGTAGAGTAGTTCTCCTCATATGTCTTCAGCTGACACGTATGCAATAACCTTACCCCTCTGTATCAGAACACATCCCAAGCCGAGCTTGGATGCATCGTTGTAAACCAAAAAATTCTCAATGCCCTCTCGCTAAGCTAAGATAGGAGCAGAGGTCAACCTCCTCTTCAACTCCTCATAGCTCTACAGGCATGGCTCGGACCACACGAATCTCGTAGACTTCCTCAGCAAGGAAGTGATCGGTCGGGAGATAACTGAAAAGCACTCCACGAAACGATGGTAGTAGCCCACCAATTATAGGAAACTGCGTACCTCCTTGACGTTCCTAGGAGGCAGCCAAGATGCTATAGACTCAATCATTGCCGGATCAACCTTGATTCCTTCGGCAGAAACGATGTGACCAAGGAATGCTACCTCGGACATCCAAAACTCGCACTTAGAGAGTTCAGCGTAAAGCTCTGTATCTTGCAGGACTTGGAGTACGATCCTTAAGTGTCTTGCATGCTCCTCTCTACTACGAGTATACCAAAATATCATCGATGAAGACCACCACGAACTGGTCTAGGAAATCGATGAAGATGTTGTTCATCAACTCCATGAACACTACGGGTGCATTCGTGAGCCCGAAAGGCATCACTACAAACTCGTACTGGCCATATCTGGTCTGAAATGTTGTCTTGGCTATGTCCTACTCTCTCACCCTCATCTGGTGATATCCGGATCTCAGATCGATCCACAATAACACTGAAGCTCTGTGCAGCTGGTCCAAAAGATCGTCGATACGGGACAATGGGTACTTATTCTTGATGGTCACCTTGTTCAGCTCTCGGTAGTCAATACATAATCTCATCGAGCCGTCTTTCTTCTTGACGAAGAGTATTGGTGTGCCCCAAGGAGATACACTAGGGCGGATGAAGCCTTTCTCTCCTAACTCCTTGAGATGCTTCTTAAGCTCAAGAATCTTGAAATGTGCCATGCGGTAAGGAGCCTTCGAGATCGGTCTTGTCCCGGGCTCTATATCAATGCTAAAGTGTACACTCCTCTGTGGAGGTAAACTTGATGGCTCTCCAAAAACGTCGGTAAACTCGCATGCTACCAGAATCTCCTCAACACTGGAGTCGTACTATCCTTCATGTCATAGCACCAGAAAGCCTCGCAACCCTAGCCGATAAGTCTTGCAACTCGAACTGCACTGATGACATTACCGTTCTTTCCGAGATCCCATCCTCAGAAAATCTCTGCATGGCTTGACTCTGTAGTTATTGTCACTGTCGTCTTGTCGATGTCTAGAACTGCCTGATGTCCATCCATCCCATCCATGCCCAGAATGACTTCTTCATGTACTAAGTACATGACAAAGAAGTCAGTTGGCCAATCGCGACCTCCCAATCTAATTGGGCAATTACGAACCTCTCGTGTACCTTTAATCTTACCCCCATCGGGTAATCCTAAATAGAAAAAATTTTCTCTCTATGGTAACTAAGGCCCATCTATCTACACCTACATTAGATATAAAAAAATACATAGCACTAGTATCGAAAAGAACTCTAATGGAAAACCATTAATATGAATGGTAGATGTCGTCGTTGGAGTTGTAGGCTCCTCTGCATACCTCAAGTCGTAAACTCTTGTTGAGGCTCCTCTAGTGTCGGTAGTACTACCACCTCGTCCTCTACCGCGTCTCTAAGAAGAACCCTAAGGAGCGGTTAAACCAGAAGCTGGTTGCAGCTGCTGCGAAAACTAGGGCGGCCTCTGCCCTCCTTTGGCGGCGCTAGCAGGTGACGAACTATGATGTGATGGTGCCTTGCCTTGAAGGCAAACGTAGCTCTGTGTCCCGGCTTGCCACAAGAAACGCAAGTCATTAGGGGCTTCTTACAATCAGCTCTAATGTGTCCGACTCCTCCTTAGTTATGACAGTGTCGTCCTCTATAGGAACTCTACATCGTCTGTTGGAAACTATAGCATCCCGGCATCTGATGACGCCCCAATCCAGCTGCTCCAGCTCTGGCACTAGCTGGTCCAGTCATCTACCTCTTCTCAGGACCTCCTGTTTGAGAAACTCTCTTGTGAAATGGTTTGTCTCTCTCATAAGCACATGCTCTACCCCGATAGTCCGTCAAACAATCACAACGGAAACCAGCAAGATACGAGCGAGTAGACTCTCTCAACCTCCGAGAGAAAAGGTAGACATGTTGATCCTCATGTGGTGCGGACAGTTCTAGCAAAGATAACTCCTCTTGAAACTTACTGACAATCTCAACAATCGGGATATCCTCGAATCCATCCTCAAGTATATCTTGTAGACGATCTCTCCTCATATTTGCAGGGCAGTAACGATCTCTGATCATCGTCATCATCTGCTCAAAGCTCGTGACCTTACTACAGATGGCTCTCCACCAGTAATGAGCCTGGTCCCTTAGCAACGTTTGTGCTATGTCGACTCGATGACCCTCTAGGCAATGGATCGCCTCCATAGCAGAATCCAGCTAACCAAGCCAAAACTCCACCTCCAATCCGGTCTTCCCATCGAAAGATGGGACCTTCAGCTAGTTGAAAGATTTCAACCAACAATTGGGTCTCGACTCTCTTGCCTCGTCCGGAACTCTAGCAACATCAACAGCTCTAGCAGGTGCAGCAACAACCTGCCTCGGGAAATGCAGATGCTCCGATGGACACTCAACCCAACTCGATCGACTGTGCTCCATATGCCCCAGACCTAGCGGTGGTCCCGTTTCCAGCCTCACGAACAACAATCTCAACAACATCTTCAGCGAACGCCTCAGCGATAGGTGGGTCAGTAACTGGGGCTTGGCCCCGACCTCTAGCTACTGGAGGTCTCCCTGCACATCCTCGTCAACGGACGGTAGGTGGAAGATGTGGTCGACCCGTTCCTCTCCCTATAACAAATGTAGCTCAGATACGCACCATCTGCGATATATATATATGTAAGGCCACACTACAGCTAATGCATAAATCCAGAAAAAGCACATTAAGGCCAATCATAAAAGAAAAGTACACTGTTGAGATCCGCAGAGGTAGTGGTGTCTCCCGTACATTTATCCCAGACCGATAAGTTTAAAAAAAAACCCTTCTGAAAACGTAGACCCCTTGTGGGTTTTTTTATTTATCTATTCGAACTTTAGAATATTACGAGTGTTATTATTGCCAACCTAGAGCTCTGATACC
The DNA here is from genome assembly GCA_033239045.1 of Fagopyrum esculentum. Taxonomy (NCBI): domain Eukaryota; kingdom Viridiplantae; phylum Streptophyta; class Magnoliopsida; order Caryophyllales; family Polygonaceae; genus Fagopyrum; species Fagopyrum esculentum. The sequence goes on along the minus strand of BSUD01000002.1, from coordinate 66,613,228 downwards.
ATATTTTAATACCCCAAGTTTTGGGAACTCGAAGCGTTACGGGCTAGGACCTCATAATGGGTCCCGAACTTCAGAGTAGCAACGATAACATCGGATCTTACAACAAGGCACAAATAAATGAAAACCAAAATTGTTTATAAAACTAGAGGAATATCAAAGGAAACATCAAATACTCACAGCCGAGCTCAAAACAAGCAAAAAACAACAACCGAAATATAAACCCGATTTCATCCTATAATGTATGGGAACCCCGGCTGACCACACCATCCGGATCACTCAGTAGCACCTATATCCTGCAAGACAACCTCAAAATTGGTATAAACCATTAGCTAACAAGGTGAAGGCAGAAACCCATATACATCAACATAATACATAACATGCTCCAAAACACACAAGTCCGGTTTATTATCTTTTTATTATTAAGTCGTATCCCGTTCTAGTTCAACTTAGGTTTATGACACAAGAGTCCCCGAAACTCGTCTCGGTCCCTATTTACCGGCATGGAATGGTACTGATGCATCCGATCGTCTACCAGCACGGGATAGTCGCCAAGAACCTCCTAGCTCTCGCGAGAACTAGACAAGTTGTCACCGCCCGTTATCATGCACTTGGGCCAAAATATATATAAAGGTCGGTAATCCTATTTCCGGTTTAGTTGTTATAACATAAACAATAAACACACACCACCAAACAAGCATCAAACTAATACAAAGAATACGAGTTAAGTAAGTCCGGAGACTTACCTCGTCTCCACATTCAACTCACAACACTCTCGCTTCCCTTTAGAAGAAGCCCTCAACCTGCTCACAAGAAGATACGTATCAACACATGCTCACACTCAAGAAGTCTTAGACTTCACTCAAGTGATCTATACAAGATCACCTAACCCTCATGCTAGGGACGCATCCTAGAATCCAAGATACTCACCACACTCTCAGCACATGAAAGCAACTCATAATAGCCTATAACCTCACATGAACATAAATCAGAGCCGAGAAGGAGCAATCTAGCCTAGGAAGGTCCAACATGCTCATCATACACAAATCCATCAACTCCAACAAGTCTTAAGGCTCCTAGGTTCACAACCACTAGATGGCATTAGCATCTACCCTAGGTCCACCCTAAGCATGCAACTAGCACGTATAAAACCTCTAATCAAATGAAGGAACCAAGAAGAAGGGAGGAGGAAGGCCTACTGGTGAAGAAAACGCAGCCGCAGAATCAAGCCGGCGCACTTCCGGAGGTATAGTCACCGCCCCTGCGGCCCCTGGCATCGCCCTTGCAGTGGCTTGGTGTCCTGGCGCCGCCTCTACGGCGGTATGAACTGCCCTTGCGGTGGCCTGGATATTCCTCCGTGCCTATGAAGATCCGCCCCGCGGTCAAATAGCAAAAGGTCCATCTTCTTCGTTTCTTCGACTGTAATCTTGCCTCAAATGCTTCCTTCTCTTGTTGGGCCTCCTCCAAACATCAACCACGGTATATAGGTTCTTCCTCACCACCTAATCGAGCTAAGAATACATGCATGCAAAGGATTCAACAAGGACTCTCTTCAAAATCTTCCTTCATAGCCATGGAGGAGAAGAGAAGAAGAGGAAGGAAAACAACAAGAAAGGAGAAGAGGGGAGGAAGGAAAGCTTACCAGCTCGGATCGAGAACCTCAAGTCCACAGACAAGAATCCAAGATGAAGAATGAGAGGAAGCACAAGGGAAAAGAGGGGAGTGCACTAGCGTGAATGAGGAAGATAGAGAGGGGAGAGGGAGAGCTATATTGCTGAAAAGGTGGGAGGGAAACAAGGGGTCAGCTGACCTCTTGTCACCTCAAGATAGGAAACGAGGGGTCGGAAATCGGAAAGGGGGAATAGCGAAGAGTCGGTACAGGATTTTGGAAAGAATCTCGTTACTCAACACCTCGTGTCTACGGGAAAACTGAGCCGCTAATGCGGGAAGGTCGATAAACCGCTCAAAGATCGGAATAAAAATTTCGGGTGTTACAAGAGCAAGACAATTAGCTAGGTTGGAGGAGTATGAATACTTACAGTGCATATTTGTGTTCATCAACTTTAGTGACGAAAGAGAAAGACAAGAGGCTATTGAGGATGAGCTTGCGTATTGGGATAAGCTGCATATCCCTCAAAAGGTTTATGAGCAATCTCGTGAAGATTGGTTTCAATCAATGTGGGAGGATTTGATGAAGAAGATAGAGAAGCTCGAAAGCACCTTATCCTATGTTAAGATGGAAGAGGTGTACCAGGAAGAACTACCAGTTTTAAGCATTCCTCTTGGTGATCCCGAAACCCCTTGATAACTCCACCTTGATTATATGTTTGCATATGTGATGATGGAAGACTTAACACAAATGAGCGGTTTTTATACTACAAATATCAATTATATTATTAGATTGCATGGTTTGGTTTTGTGTTTGTCAAATATATGCAAGCCTTGAACAGCAATTCAAAGGATGAAAGGAGGCCTTGAAAACCGATACAAGGGACAAGCGCAGAGATCGGAAAGCATTCCAAAGGTTTAACGTGGAGGCCTTGAAAACCATTTCAAGGGATCAAAGCCGGAGCCTTGAAACACAATACAAAGGATAGATCGGCTGGAAGGAATTTGAATTCAAGATTCAATATCAACAACCAAATCTACCAAGGATAAAGAGAAGATCTTCCAAGAAGATATAAAGGAGATTTGGTCAACAAGAAGATATCAAGGAGATCTTGAACAACAAAAAAGATTTGGCCCAACAAAAAGATCTTGCAAAGATCTTAACCAAATTGACACAAGATTGAAGATCTCTTCCCAACGGATCTTACAAAGATCTTGAAGATTGTCAACCAAAGATCCTCAACAAACTTGAAGATCGCGGAGAGGAAGGATCAACGTGCATTATGGAGATGAAGAAGATAAGGAGAATCTACAATGGCTATTTCATCTCAACATACACCGTTTTCTATGGAGAAGAAGGAACATCAACAACGGTCATCTTCACAACGCCTAGAAGACTTCTCCATCGAAGACTATAAATGAATATCACATTTGAAGAGAACAATAACAAGCTTACACGGAAACATCTAAGTCTTCAAGCGATCAAAGCATCTACATTTCGTTCCTAATAGTTTTTCTTCCTCTTAGTTTACAAAAGCTTACTTTCTTAGAGAGAAAAACATGAGAGCCTCATTGGAATATCTAGAGAGTGTTATACTTGAGTATGTGTTACTTTGCGAAGTAACTAGGCTATTATAGATAGGTTAAGAGTTCGAACTAGATCGTAGCATTGGCTACTGTGAGAGAAGAAGGGGATTTCTTCTAGGTTGTATCTAGGACTCTTTGAAGTTGATAATAGATAGTTAGATCCTACGGGTAAAGAAACCCTAGCACGGAGACGTAGGCTGTTAGAACGGAACTTCGTGAACATATCACCGTGTTGATCTTTTCATTTCCACACTTTATCTTGCTTAATTGTGACTAACGTTGCTTTGCAGGTTTTCGGAGTCAAGGCCTTGAAATCACTTTCCAATCCCTTGGAATCCAATTATGTCACAAAAGAGCACAGATCGACATCAAGGCCTTGAAATCAGTTTCAAATCCTTGAGATAGTTTTTTGCGAAAAGTTCTCATACTCTATTCAACCCCCTTCTAGAGTATTTATATCCTTTATATTCACCTATACAGTTCTTCAATTGGTATCAAAGCTAGACTCACGTATATTAATTTAACCATTAGTGAGACTAATCATGAACTTTGTAGGTGATGGAGGATTCGATCAAGGAAGATCTACATCTCGACCACCACTCTTATGTGGCAACAACTTTGCCTATTGGAGAGCACTAACGCAAATGTTTGTTATAGATCAGGACATGAAACTATGGAGCATTATTCAAAATGGCCCTAAAATTTCAACCACCACTATTGAAGGAGTCCAAGTTGCAAAGAAGGAAGCTGACTTTACACAAACCGACTTTGATAGTGTTCTAAGGAACTACAAGGCCATGAACTTCCTCTATTGTGGATTGGAAGTAAATGAATTCAACCGTGTCTCGTCATGCAAGAGTGCAAAAGAAATATGAGACAAACTTGTTGTCACATACGAAGAAACAAGTCAAGTCAAGGAAACCAAGATTAGCATCTTCCTCAGACAATATGAGCTATTCAAGATAATCTCAAATGAATCAATCAAAGACATGTTCACACGATTTACCGAGATCGTGAACAACCTCGACTCACTTGGTAAGGTATTCACAAATGAAGAGAAAGTAAGGAAGGTTCTAAGGAGCTTACCTAAAGCTAAGTGGTGACCAAAAGTGACTGTTATCGAAGAAGATCAAAATCTCACAACACTTCCTCTTGGGACGATCTTCTTGGAAAGCTTATCACCCACGAAATGGTTCTTGGTGAAGAAGATGGAGAGCTCTCATCCAACACAAAGAACCAAGCTCTAAGATCCAAGAAGGATGAGATATCATCAGATGAAGAAGATAGTGATGATGAAGATGAGGAAGATCCATTCGTCTTGATCTCAAGAGGTCTTGCTAAAATTCTTCAAACGAGGAAGCTGTTCGCAAACAATAAAGATTATCCACGAACATCAAGACCTTGAGGTAAGTTTTATAACCCTAACAAGAAAACCAAAGTTCTGACTTGTTTTGAATGTGGTAAAATAGATCATCTCGTAAAGGATTGACCACAAAAGAAGAAGAACAACTTTAGGAAGAATGATCGAAAGAAGAAAGTTATGATAGCTTCATGAAGTGATTCAAATTCCACAAATGAATCAATAGACGAAAAAGAACAAGCAAACCTTTGTCTTATGGCCGATCATGAAGAAGATCCTGATCACTATGTTGACCACGTGGTAAGTACAATTATGTCACAACCTGAATCAGAACTCACGCAATTCCTTAAAGACATAATTATATGTGATAAAGAACATAGGATCAGGACAAGTTCCTTGAGAGAGAAGCTTCTCAAATAAGAGAAACGATTAATGGATATGTCTCTGGAGATTGAAAATCTTAACACTGAAAAGTTAGACCTTAATATCAATCTAAAGGCCTTGGAATCAGAAAATGCGATTCTCAAGGGCAATCTCTCTTCTCTTCATCGAGAATCTATCGATCTAGAGAAACAAAAGGTTGATCATACTGTGACATGTGAAGACCAGATGGCTGCACTTATTCAATTCACTTGTTCAAAAGCCAACCTCGAAAGGATGATGGGTGAGCAACAATATACTCTTAACAAAAATGGTATAGGCTATCACGTTAGTTTTCCTACAAAAACAACTACCACTTTTGTCAAAGCTAAAGGAAGTGTTCATATGCCCACATGTTTCTATTGTTGTAAAAAGGGTCATGTAAAATCAACATGTCCATATAGAAGAAATGGTCCTTACACCATTAGAAAAACTTATCATCTATGTCTAAGGAAACAAGTTAAGCAAATATGGGTTCCTAAAGGTACTAGACCACCAAACATGATTGAGCCTGAATATGGACCAAAATATGTCATTTGGTTCACCCGGAAAAGTTGATGTTTGTTGTTTTGCAGGATATCACCAAGGTAAAGGAGCATAAATGGATATTAGATAGTGGCTGCTCAAGACATATGAGTGGAAAAAGCTCACTATTCTCGGATCTAAAGAGGCAATCATTTGGAACCATTACGCTTGATGATAAAGAAAAGTGTAACATTATTGGCATTGGTAAAATTGGTTATAATTCATATAACTTCATTGATGATGTCTATCTTGTTGACAATTTGAAGTACAACTTGCTTAGTATCTCTCAAATTTGTGATAAAGGCAACAAGGTGATTTTTTATTCAGAAAAATGTGAAGTTCAAGATAAGATATTGGGTGATGTTGTGCTTACAGCTCCTAGAAGCAACAATGTTTATTTTATGAGTACTAACCAAGTTTCAAGAACTAAGCTAAAATGTCTCAAGGCCTTGACTGACGATTCAAGGCTTTGGCATAGAAGAATTGGTCACGTAAGCATGCATACAATGAAGAAACTACTTTCAAAGGATTTGGTACGAGGTTTACCAATCCTAAACTTCAAGGATGATGAACTACGTAAAGCTTTTACACAAGGTAAACAAACAAGAGGTTCATTCAAACCAAAGAAGGATGTGAGTTCTTCTCGACCCATTGAACTTTTACATATGGATCTATGTGGTCCTATGCGTGTCAAATCTCCCAAAGGTAAACAGTACATCCTTGTCATTGTTGATGATTTTCTCATTTTACATGAATCTCATTATTACGGGAAAAATCTGAAGCCTTGTTTGAGTTTTCAAAATTGTGTAAGGAGTTGCAAACTTTGAAAACCTACCTATTGTTTCGATAAGAAGCGATCATGGTAAAGAATTTGATCAACTAAAGTTTGATTTATTTTGTGCAAAATATGGTATTTCACACAACTTCTCAGCTCCTAGAACTCCTCAACAAAATGGGGTTGTGGAACGTAAGACCCGCACCCTAGAGGACATGTCTAGGACCATGCTTTTAGAAAAATAGTTTGCCAAAAAGTTTTTGAGCTGAAGTAGTTAATACTTCTAACTACATCTTGAATAGATGTTTAATCCGCTCTATTTTGAAAAAGACTTCTTATGAACTCTTTAAGGGAATAAAAACTAATATTTCCTATTTTAAACTCTTTGGATGTACGTGCTTTGTCCATAACAATGGAAAAGACAACTTTGGTAAATTTGATGCACATAGTGACGAAGCAATATTCATTGGATATGCTTAAAATAGCAAAGCTTATTGTGTCTATAATGGACGTACCAAAACTGTCGAGGAAAGTATTCATGTTATATTTGAGGAAAGCAATGATGGTACTTTGAGTGAAAGTTTTGCATATCTTAATTTGAATCAACATGGAGATCATAATTCTGATGGAGAAGAAGATCCTAAAGCTCAGGAAAAGAATATGCAAGAAAAGATTCAAGATACCGGAGAACAATCTCAAGACCTTGAAACGCATCTTCAAGACCTTGAAACGGAAAACTACGATGTCATAACTCAGTTTCAAGGCCTTGAAACCCAACTTCAAGGCCTTGATATAGGATCCAAGGGCAATACTCCAACGGTACCTGAATCTAATCGATCTAATAAGGCCCAATCTTCAGGATCTAGCCCATCTTACAAAGGGAGGAAGTTTCAACATTCGTCATACCATCCACAAGAGAATGTGATCTCATGTCCAAATGCATGAGTTCAAACTCGATCTAGGGTTAACAACCTATGTGTATTCTCAGCGTTCATGTCTCTTATTGAGCCCAAGAACTATGTTCAAGCTCTTTAAGAACCCGATTGGATCATGGCCATGCAAAATGAACTAAATGAGTTTGAGAGAAACAAAGTCTGGACCCTCACGTCTAGACAGAAGCACCAATCCGTCATCAGCACAAAATGGGTTTATCGGAACAAGTTGGATGAAAGTGGAAAGGTCATTCAAAACAAAGCACGACTTGTAGCTCAAGGCTATAACCAAGAAGAAGGTATTGATTATGAGGAGACTTTTGCTCCGGTTGCCAGGTTAGAAGCCATATGTATGCTACTCGCTCTCGCATCCTTCATGAACATTAAGCTATTTCAAATGGATGTAAAATGTATTTTTTAAATGGCTTCTTAGAAGAAGAAGTCTACGTTGCTCAACCTCCTGGTTTTGAAAATGATGAATTTCCGGATCATGTTTTTAAATCGGACAAATCTCTCTATGGCCTTAAGCAAGCTCCTCGTGCTTGGTATGAAAGATTGTCTAAGTATCTCCTTGAAAATGATTTCAAAATGAGGGTTGATTGACAAAACTCTATTTATCAAAACCAAAGGCAACGATATATTAGTAGTACAAATCTATGTTGATGATATATTATTCGGTGCTACTAACGATTCTTTATGCAAGAAATTTTAAGATATTATGTATAGGGAATTCAAATAGCTTAATGGGAGAGTTAAATTATTTTTTGGACTTCAAGTTACACAAGCAAAGAAAGGAATATTTCTCAATCAAAGCAAGTATACCAAGGACTTGCTTAAGAAGTATGAAATGGATCAATCCAAGGTATTAAAAACTCCTATGAGTTCCACACTTTCACTTGATCACGACAAGGATGGTAAAAGTGTTGTACAAAAGGACTATCGAGGTATGATCGGTTCATTTTTATATCTAACCGCTAGTCGACTTGACATTATGTGCATGTGTACAAGATTTCAAGCTGATCCGAAAGATTCACACTTGATAGCTGTGAAAAGGATATTTTGGTATATCAATGACACTAAGGATCTAGGGTTATGGTACCCACGTCAAAGCTCGTTTCACCTCGTTGGCTATTCAGATGTTGACTTTGCAGGTTATAAGGTGGATCGAAAGAGTACTTCTGGATGCTTCCAATTCTTAGGGTCATCCCTAATCAGTTGGCACTCCGAGAAGCAAAACTCGGTCGCCCTATCCACAGCTGAGGCAGAATACATAGTTGCGGGAGCCTGTTGTGCACAAATTCTATGGATAGCTCACCAACTTCGTGATCTTGGCTTTAATCTAAAAGGTATCCCGATTAAATGTGACAATACTAGTGCCATTTCGATTTCTAAAAATCCAGTGCAGCATTCAAGAACAAAGCATATCGATGTGAGGCATCACTTCATACGTGATCATGTTGAGAAAGGTGATATTTTAATATCTTTTATATCAACTAACTTGCAGCTTGCAGATATATCTACTAAGCCTCTACCTGAAGATCAATTCAATTTTATTAGATTAGAGCTTGGTATGTTGAACAAGGAAGCATTATCTTAGGATGAGTAAATCGTTTTATTTTCTCCTTAGAATGCAGCCCACTTTTCTATTTCAAGGGCCTCGAAATGCAATTCAAGGGCCTTGAAACAGAATTCAAAGGCCACATTGAAAATCATGGATCTATTTCGGGGTTAATAACTTTTAGATATTTGATCTTTAAATTATTTTAAAGAAGGATTTTTAAAATAATTATAAAAGCCTTTGTTTTCAAAGTCAAAGATTTGTTTTGAAAAAGTGGTAGAGATTTAGTTGGAAAGAATACCAACCAATTTTCGATTTTCGAGGCCTTGATTTTCTCAATGATCTTAATAAACCATAAATTAATTTAACATTATACCTTTAAATATCAACCTTCTCCCTTCTTTATTTCCTTTCTTTCTTCAAAGCTTTACAACATGGAAAATGCCCTACTCTGTCCTTATGCCAAAACCCTTCGATTGCTCTCACAAATTCATCCATGGCTCCAAGAAAAAAGAAAACTACTTACCGACTAGCCTCTACGTTCAAAAAGGACTCCACTCAAATCTCCTCGGCTATAGACGATGAACAATTTTCCAAAGATATTTAGATTTCACCACACACTGGTCTTCCAACATCTTGGTTCATTACCTTCCAAGCTACGGGAACTTGGCTTGATGGATTCCACAATCGTCCCCTTTGTATGTGTGATATGGTGGACATAGATTACTTGGAAACGCTTCAGATTCCGTGTATCGCAATGCTCAAAATTTGCTCAATTTGGAAGATGTTAAACCTAGGAGATTCTACATTGCCAGGACTCACGCGTTTGTTCTATGTAAACCTCATCGCAAAAAGGGAAAAGGGGATTCTCACCCTCGAAACAACTGTTAAAGGTACTCAAATTTCTCTCACTCCCACTGTTTTATGTGAGATTTTAAGGATTCCTACCAATCTTTCCCTTACACACACATCCCGGTCGGAAAGTGTTCGCCTTGCCAAAGAAAAATTACTGGTCCCTAACTCAACTTCCCGTCAACTCACACTTCCCTAACCCTAGATGCTAAAATCGTTTTTACCATTCTGGTTAGATGTGTTATCCCTCGAGCTAACTCAAGAGAGCTTTTGACGGATCAGTCTCTAGAACTAATTTACCTGATCATGACCGGTTTAAATATTGATGTGCCTAACCTGATATTAAATCACATGGTTCGTACCATAAACTCCAAACGGCCTAACCCTTTGCCTTATGGGAACCTACTGCCCAAGATCTTTGACCATTTTTCTATTGACACATCTACTGAAGATCGACAACTATCAACTGAAAAAATTGATGAGTCTTGCTTAGAAAGATTAGGGGTAGAGAAAACCCTTGCTGGAGTATGGACTTTGAAAGGAAAAGGTATTGCACTGACCCCCTCCCCTACAGCTCCCTCAGCTTCTTCTATTTCAAACATCAGGTTAGATGGATTTAAGATGGAATTAGGTTATCTAAATCGAGAATTGTTTGACTTCCAATTTGACACAATGAGGAGAATGGATGCAAATCATGAGATTATGTCTATTATGCATGCAAAAATCAATCAAATTTATCTCATGAATGCTCTCACTCTCACCACCACGGGTAAAATGTTGCCTCTAACTGATGATGCTGCTCAACACACCTAGGAAAAAGTGGAAAATGTTCTTATGAATTGCAAACGCAGAGTTCAGATAAATTCATTCTTTCCCACGCATGTTGAGCCAACCATTCTTACGGTCGAGGAATATGAAGTGGTCAAGGAACTCCGTGCTGAAGAGAAGAAACGCAAATTAGACGTTGAAATCAACGATTTGAGTAACAAGACTGCTCAATCTAGGGCGCGGAGGCAGTTTTATGAGGATCATCAGGAATGAGCTTGGATATGAGGGCCTTAACTTAGATTTCAAGGCCTTGATTTGTGGGACTTTTGTTTTGTGGTTTATCTGTTTTTGTGGTTTTCCGAAATACTTTTGTATGGGTTTGTAACCGTTTAAACTCCCGTGCTTTAACTATTTTTCCTCCCTTGTTGAAAGACAAAGGGAGAGAAATTATATAATTCGGCAATTCGATATTTCTACATTGTGCATTTTAGTGTTTGATATTATTACATATACATCGTTAAATTTAAATGCAGGTACGATATTTGTGTTGTCTTCCATCAGGGGGAGATTGGTAACTTCACCTTGGTTATATATTTGCATGTGTGATGATGGAAGACTTAACACAAATGAGCGGTTTTTATACTAACGTATATCGATTATATTTCTAGAATGCATGGTTTGGTTTTGTGTTTGTCAAATGTGTACAGGCCTTGAATAGCATTTCAAAGGATGAAAGGAGGCCTTAAAAACCAATACAAGGGACAAGCGCAGAGATTGGAAAGCATTTAAAAAAGGTTCAACACGGAGGCCTTGAAAATCATTTCAATGGATCAAAGTTGAAGCCTTGAAACAAGATACAAAGACATACTGGGTGGAAGGAATTCAAAATTCAAGATTCAATCTCAAACCAAATCTTACAAGGATCAAAAGAAGATTCGGCCAACAAGAAGATTAATTCAGCCCAACAATACGATCTTGCAAAGATCTCTACAAACCGACGCAAGATTGGAGATTTCTTCCAAGGGATCTCATAAAGATCTCGAAGATCTTCAAACCAAAGATTCTCAACAAACTCAAAGATCTGAGAGCTAGAGACAAGATTTTCAATGGCTCTTTCAAAGAGGAGATCTCAAAGAAGAAGAAGAAGAATCACAACGTCCGTCAAGGAGATGAAGAAGATAAGAAGAATCTACAATGCCTATCTCATCTCAACATACACTGATTTCTATGGAGAAGAAAGAACATCAACAACGGTCATCTTCACAACGGCTAGAAGAATTCTCCATCGAATACTACAAATGAAGATGACGATTGACGAGAACTGCAACAAGCTTACACGGAAACATCTAAAGTCTTCAAGCGATCAAAGCAGCTTCATTTCGTTCCTAATAGTTTTTCTTCCTCTTCGTTTACAAAAGCTTACTTTCTTAGAGAGAAAAACACGAGAGCCTCATTGGAATATCTAGAGAGTGTTATACTTGAGTAAGTGTTACTTTGCGAAGTAACTAGGCTATTATAGATAGGTTAAGAGTTCGAACTAGATCGTAGCATTGGCTACTGTGAGAGAAGAAGGGGATTTCTTCTAGGTTGTATCTAGGACTCTTTGAAGTTGATAATAGATAGTTAGATCCCACGGGTAAAGAAACCCTAGGACGGAGACGTAGGTTGTTAGAGCTGAACTTCGTAAACATATCACTGTGTCGATCTTTTCATTTCCTCACTTTATCTTGCTTAATTGTGACTAACTTTGCTTTGTAGGTTTTCGGAGTCAAGGTCTTGAAATCACTTTCAAATCCCTTGGAATCCAATTATGTCACAAAAGAGCACAGATCAACATCAAGGCCTTGAAATCAGTTTCAAATCCTTGAGATAGGTTTTTGCGAAAAGTTCTCATACTCTATTCAACCCCCTTCTAGAGTATTTATATCCTTTATATTCACCTATACGGTTCTTCAGTCTCCATAAGTATCTCATAGTTTTGTAAATGTAGGTGTTGAGACTCCCCTTCCGATCCTCCAAACTGGTTTTGGCGGATTATTTAAATGACTAGATATTGAAACTCATAATCATGATTAGCTGGATTTCCAAAATCCACTTTAGAACGGCGTGTACGCTGCGGTGGGTCCATTCTTTGACCAAGAGTTTATGGTTCTCCCACAAATGGATCAACTCTAACATTCCTTACCGGAGTGTAAGGTACAACAGCTGGTGATTGAGGATGGGGTGCAACAAGAGGTGGATTCGGTGGAGGTATCTCCACGCGGACGTTGGTTTGCAAGCCTTGCATCTCATCCACTCTTGCTTGAAGTGCGTCATGTTCTTCCCACGATCTTTCTTCTACCTCAAGCACTCGTTGGTTTGCAAGCCTTGCTTGTTCCAAGGCATCTTCCAACACAGCCTGAACATCTTTGTCAGCCATCTTCTTCTTACTAGTTCCTCTTAACCTTCGTCTGATGGTTCTTTCCGGTCCAAGATCGTAGGAAACGAGCTCTTTACCGGTACGAGTTCTGAGCATAACCTAAAAGGAACAACTACTCAAAGAAAAAATATTAATAGGAAAAGCAAAAAATTCTAACTAGACAACCGAAACTAACGCTTGGTTTAGACCAAGTTCCCGGCAATGGCGCCAAAAACTTTGTTCGCTCTCCGATGTGTGTGTATATGAACGAAAATAAGTTTTAAATTTATACCGAAAATAAAGCAAATAGCGAACCCGTAGTGTACGGATCAATCGTAGTAAAAGAAAATATTTCAAGGTCGATCACAGGGAATGTGGTGAGCCAAATAATAAAAGCAATTTAGATAGACAATTTGCAAATAACGATGACTGAAAATATAAAAAGCAATGATAAGAATATATGTAATAATCGGGAAAATGCAAATTCTAGAGATCAAGGTATCTAATTGTGGTTTTCGATTCAAGATTTCTAAAGATCTATGAACAAAGTTGGGATCGCAAAGGAAAGGCGTTTCTAAGGTGGGATATGTTGGAGATTTGGGCTAAGTCTTCATTGTAACCATTGAGCTTGTCTTGATACAAGGTGCAATGAGTTGTTCAATGTGTGTCACTATGGTCCGGGTTGTGGGATGCAAGCCAAGTGACCGGCACTAAGAACAACTAGTATTATAAGGGGAGTCGAATCAAAGCAAGGTGATTCACGACAAGGTCAACTTGTGCTAGCTTTTAGAAGGCCGACGTTTGGGGCTTTTTAGCCACATTTTATCGGCACACCTTTGGTTCGTAGGCCTTATATTTGCTAAATAATATGTGGTTAAAAATTGGGAGCAATCCAAGCTCAAATGCTTATTGAATGTCAATAAAGCAGCTAGTGAGCTTCTTAAGGAGCTACACTAGCTTGAGCTAAGATATTGAGTATTTGTGGATCTTGGAGCTTACCCTAGCTATATTAAAGTGAATGAAGCTCATTGGAAGTGTTTGGACCAAGAAAAATAAGCTAGCTCTAAGGCCTCTGGCCTCGGGCTAAGATACTGAGTATTTGTGGGCATCGGGCCTCGGGCTTTCTAGGGCTTCAAGGCCCATCTTCCAAGTAACTTCCATAACCAATTTTAACCGCTTTTAACTCCCCAAAACCGTGACCCCCTACTCCTATAAAAGGGAGAGCCATTTGTACTTGATTTCACATTCGTTTTTGCACCAATAAAGCTTTTAGTTCCATTGTATTGATATTGGATATGCCTTCTTATAAGCTTGTTTTCAAAACTCAAAAGACCAGTATAGTTCTTTTGTATTGACAAAGGATAGGCATCCATCTTAGTTTAGTTTTGTATTGACAAAACCTAGGAATACCCTTTCTACAAAGTAAGACAAGTAAGTCTCTTACTTAGTCTTTGTAACGTATAACGTTTTATCCCACTAAGGTATTTGGATATTCCCGGTGTAGGGGATAATACACTTAGAAGGAAAATTCATTTATGAATGACTCATTACATTATCTAAGTCAATGGTTTTAACATATAACAACCGGTTTATAAGACGTGCAATTGAACTTAACTTCTATTAGAGTTTTGTCTACTCCTTTTCGGAGATTACAAACTCTTGGCTGAGTTTTGTCTACTCCTTTGGAGATTACATACTCTTTTTGGTTGAGTTTTGTCTACTCCTTTGGAGACTACAAACTCTTGGTTGAGTTTTGTCTACTCCTTTGGAGACTACAAACTCTTGATTGGGTTTTGTCTACTCCTTTGTGGAGATTACAAACCCTTGGTTAATAACTTATTTTTATTCAAGATAATTATATTAATTTGATTGGCAATTGGTAGAACCGTCTACTCACATAAATGAGACTACGACCCTTTGGTCTAAAACCGGACACCGAAAATCCAACAATCTTCTAAGTGTATTTATTGTTAATTGTTTTGTAGGATTGGATTGGTCAATAATGAGTAAGACGTTAATGACAGAAATGACTTCTCGTTTTGGGAAATTGGATAAGTTTGAGGGTGTAGACTTTAGGAGGTGTCAAGAGAAAATGCACTTCCGACTACACTAAAAGTCGCTTATGTACTCACTACACCTAGACCGGCCGAGCCGGTTGATGATATGTTGGAGGAGATAGAGGTTGTCCGACAAAGGAGCAAATGGGATAATGATGACTGCATATTTCGTGGTCATATTCTCAATGGCATGAGTGATGCATTGTTTGAGGTCTACCAAAGTGTAGAGCCATCAACATCAATATGGGATCAACTAGAGTCTAAGTACATGACGGAGGATGCTTCATCTCGCAAATTCTTAGTCTCGGATTTTAACTCATATAAAATGGTGGAATCAAGGCCGGTAATGGAACAATACAATGAACTGCTTCGGATTCTTGGGAGGTTCACTCAACATGCCATGCATATGGACGAGGCCATTGCGGTTTCGTCTATAATGGATAAGCTCCCCCCCTTCGTGGAAGGAGTTCTGCCATGTGCTAAAGCACAAGAAGGAAGAACTCACGTTGGTAGAACTTGCTTCACCTTCAAATTGAACAAGGCCTTAGGGCACAAGAAGGGGGACTCAAGAAGGAGGATAAGACTTCTACTTCCCACGAGACCAACATGATGGATGGCAAGGGCAAAAGGAAGAGGTTCAAAGGAAAGGACAAGGGAAATAAGTCCAAGAAGGATAATGTTGACAAGAAACCAAAAGGTTCTTATTTGAAGTGTGGCAAGACTGGCCACTTCAAGCGGGATTGCAAGGTTAAGGACGATGGATCCAAGGGTGGAGGCCAAAGTGGCCAAAACCCCTCAAACCAAGGTGACTCACTTATGAGTCTTGATTCTAACTTTGATATAAATTCTGATTTGAATTATGTGTCATTGACTTTTGAATGTTTGTCCATGCAGGATGATGACCTTGGATGGTAGGTGGACTCGGGTGCAACAACTCATGTTTGCAAAGATCGGCGTTGGTTCAAGACATACACTGTTGCTAACGATGGAGCACTCATACATATGGGAAACGAGTCTACCACCCCCGTTCTAGGAAGAGGACGGGTTGATCTATACTTCACAAGTGGCAAGACTCTAGTCTTGTCAAATGTACTACATGCACCGGCCATTAGAAAGAATGTGGTTTCTGGTGGTGTACTCAATAGGCTTGGCTTCAAACAAGTCATAGAAGCCAACCGCTATGTATTATCTAGGAGAGGAACATTTGTAGGCTTTGTCCATTGGAACAATAATATGTTTCTTCTCTCTTTATATAATAAAATTTCTAATAGTAATATAAACAAGAACATTTTGTTTACATTATCTTCTTCTTCTTCTTCCAATTGTGATTTTGTTAAATGACATGCACCACTTGGACATGTTCATTTTAAGCGTATGAATGGCATGACTAAGGATGGTATTTTGCCCAAACTTGACTTGCCAAAATACAAGTGTAAAACGTGCATGTTGACCAAGATAACAAGACTTCCATTTCCTAGAGTTGAAAGAGAACAATCAATGCTCGGCTTAGTCCACTCGGATCTAGGCGACTTGCACTCTACTCCTTCATTAGGAAAGAAGAAGTATTACGTAACATTGATAGATGATTACTCTAGGTATTGTTACGTGTATCTAGTCTTTGCAAAGAGTGATGCCTTAGACAAATTCTATGTATTCAAGAATGAATCTGAGTTGCAACAAGGTACCTTAATAAAAAGACTATGCACGGATCGTGGTGGTGAATTTATGGATAAGGAATATTTTAAGAGTGTCGGGATCATACATGAGACCATGGCACCTTACACACCACAATCAAATGGTGTGGCCGAACGAAAGAACCGAGTGCTTAAAGAGATGGTCAATGCCATGTTATCTTACTCGGGTCTTAAGCATTCGTTTTGGGGTGAAGCTATGCTCACGGCAAACTACTTGCTTAATCGTGTTCCAAACAAAAGAAGCAAGAAGACTCCTTACGAACTACGGTTCAAAAGGAAGCCAAACCTACATTACTTACGAGTTTGGGAATGTCGAGCCATAGTAAGGTTCAATGACAATAAATGTAAAACTTTAGGTGAAAAAGGTGTTGAGTGTGTGTTGATTTGCTATGCAGAACACTCGAAAGCTTATAGGTTCTATGTGATAGAACCAAATGACTTCATTTCGGTTAATACCGTAATAGAGTCTAGGGATGCCATCTTTGATGAAGATCGCTTCACCTCGGCTCCTAGGCCTAGGGAAGTGATCAACATGACTTTAGATGAGGAACACCCAAACAAGCATTGTAGGATTCAAGATGAATCCTGGCAAGCGTCCCACGGGCTTGACTTGCCAGAGATTGCTTCTATGAGCACTAATTTGTCCCAAAAGTCAATTTTACAAGTATTCTTGGACCTCTTGGTTGAAGGGTCAAGGGATAATGAAATGGATCGTCACTCTTACTTTCATATAGATGAGGATCCAAAGACATTTGATGAGGCCATGAAGTCTCAAGATGTTGCCTTTTGGAAGGAAGCAATCCAAGAGGAGATGGACTCCATTATGGGCAATCATACATGAGAGTTAGCCAACCTTCTTTCCGGTTGCAAACCTTTGGGATGCAAATGGATCTTCAAGAGGAAGATGAAAGTTGATGGTTCCATTGACAAGTTTAAAGCACGCTTGATCATCCAAGGCTTTAGACAAAGGGAAGGTGTCGATTATTTCGACACATATGCTCCAGTGGCTAGGATTACAACCATTAGGTTATTAATAGCTATGGCGGCTATACATAATCTAGTGATTCATCAAATGGATGTCAAGACAGCATTCCTTAGTGGTGATCTAGATGAGGAAGTGTATATGAGACAACCTGAAGGGTTTGTTTTAAAAGGACAAGAGCACAAAGTGTGTCGCTTGGTCAAATCCTTGTATGGACTAAAGCAAGCTCCAAAACAATGGCATCAAAAGTTTTATGATGTCGTATTGTCAAATGGATTTAAGATAAATCAAGCTGACAAGTGTGTCTATAGTAAGTTTGATCATACCGGTCAAGGTGTGATCATATGCTTATATGTTGATGACATGTTAATCTTTGGAACAAACCAAAGACAAGTAGATCTCACTAAGGATTTCTTGTCCACTAAGTTTTCTATGAAAGACTTAGGTGAGGCGGATGTGATTCTAGGCATAAGATTCAAACGTGATGCTAAAGGCTTAAGCCTCACACAATCACACTACATTGAGAAGATTGTCAAACGCTTCCAATGTGATAAAAGTACAATTGTTAGTACTCCTATGGACTCAAGTGAGAAGTTGATGCCCAACCAAGGATCAGCTGTCTCTCAACTTGAGTATGCACAAGTAATAGGATGTTGCATGTATGCAATGACTAGCACTAGGCCAGATATTGCTTTTTCTATTGGTAAATTGAGTAGGTACACAAGTTGTCCTAGCTCACAACATTGGAAGGCAATAAGGCGTGTGCTTAGGTACCTCAAGGGGACCATGGGTTTTGGCATCTTGTACAGTAAGTATCCTTTAGTGATAGAAGGCTACTCGGATGCATCATGGATCACTAATCTAGATGATCACTCATCCACCACAGGATGGGTTTTCTTGTTAGGTGGTGGTGCCATTACATGGGCTTCAAAGAAGCAAACGTGCTTCACAACCTCGACCATGGAGTCCGAGTTTGTGGCACTTGCCGCTGCCGGCAAGGAAGCTGAATGGCTAAGAAATTTGGTTCTAGAAATTCCTCTATGGCCAAAACCGGTTTCTCCTATCTCAATTCATTGTGATAGTGCAACTACGTTGGCTAAAGCTTATAGCCAAACGTATAATGAGAAATCAAGACATCTTGGTGTGAGACATAGCTCGGTTAGAGAGCTCATAACTCACGGTATAATATCGGTCAATTTTGTGAGAACACACAATAATCTAGCCGATCACTTAACAAAGAGCTTGGTTAGGGACTTAGTTCAAAAGTCAGCCAAGGGGATGGGGTTAAGGACCTAAATTGAAAACGACTTGTCGTGGGAAACCCAATTCGCCTATGGCTTGATGCCTTAGCCTAATTCATTGAGGAAAGCCCATTCCAAGAAGTTGTGAGCATAAAATGTCCATCCAAGGTAATGCTCTATGCCTATATAATATGTATAGTTTGAAATATGTAATATCTTAACAACTCTTTTGAAAAATTGCAATTATAGGTGCAAGATCAAAAGAGAGTTGGCTACATGAACGTGAAGTGTCAAGGCTTCTTCAAGGGAGTAGATGGTCGACTCGCCTATATGTTCATTAAAGGATTAGGACACAATAGCCTTTAAATGTGTCATTTATTTGTAAGGGAAATGTAAATTTCGTGTATGTTGCCTTCATATACTTAAACAAGTTAAGTGGTTCAATCCATTAGGACACCATAACTCTTTAGTGTAGAATGTGTAATTATACTAATTCAATAAATTCAATCAAAAGATATTTATGATTATGCAAATATTTTGTTTGGATGTATTTCTATTAAAAGTTTCTTGACTTTGCTCAAATGGAGGAGGAATGTTGGAGATTTGGGTTAAGTCTTCATTGTACCCGTTGAGCTTGTCTTGAGACAATGTGCAATGAGTTGTTCACATGTGTGTCACTATGGTCCGGGTTGCGGGAGGAAAGCCAAGTGACCGGCACTAAGAACAACTAGTATTATAAGGGGAGTCGAATCAAAGCAAGGTGATTCACGACAAGGACAACTTGTGCTAGCTTTTAGAAGGCCGACGATTGGGGCTTTTTAGCCACATTTTATCGGCACACCTTTGGTTCTTAGGCCTTATATTGGCTAAAGAATATGTGGTTAAAAATTGGGAGCAATCCAAGCTCAAATGCTTAGTGAATGTCAATGAAGCAGCTAGTAAGCTTCTTAAGGAGCTACACTAGCTTGAGCTAAGATATTGAGTATTTGTGGATCTTGGAGCTTACCCTAGCTATATTAAAGTGAATGAAGCTCATTGGAAGTGTTTGGACCAAGAAAAATAAGCTAGCTCTAAGCTAGCTCCGGGGAGCGGTTTTGGGCTCCCTATGTGGGCCTCGGGCCTCGGGATTTCTGGAGCTTCAAGGCCCATCTTCCAAGTAACTTCCATAACCGATTTTAACCGCTTTTAACTCCCCAAAACCGTGGCCCCTGTGCCTATAAAGGGAGAGTCATTTGCACTTGATTTCACATTCGTTTTTGCAATAATAAAGCTTTTAGTTCCATTGTATTGACATTGGATTGGCCTTCTTATAAGCTTGTTTTCAAAACTCGAAAGAACAGTATAGTTCCTTTCTATTGACAAAGGATAGGCATCCATCTTAGTTTGGTTTTGTATTGACAAAACCTAGGAATACCCTTTCTACAAAGTAAGACAAGTAAGTCTCTTACTTAGTCTTTGTAACGTGTAACGTTTTATCCCACTAAGGTATTTGCATATTCCCGGTGTAGGGAAGAATACACTTAGAAGGAAAATTCATTTATGAATGACTCATTACATTATCCAAGTCAATGGTTTTAACATATAACAACCGGTTTATAAGACGTGCAATTGAACTTAACTTCTATTAGAGTTTTATCTACTCCTTTTCGGAGATTACAAACTCTTGGTTGAGTTTTGTCTACTACTTTGGAGATTACAAACTCTTTTTGGTTGAGTTTTGTCTACTCCTTTGGAGACTACAAACTCTTGGTTGAGTTTTGTCTACTCCTTGGGAGACTACAAACTCTTGATTGGGTTTTGTCTACTCCTTTGTGGAGATTACAAACCCTTGGTTAATAACTTGTTTTTAGTTCAAGATAATTATATTAATTTGATTGGTAATTGGGAGAACCGTCTACTCACATAAGTGAGACTACGGCCCTTTGGTCTAAAACCGGACACCGAAAATCCAACAGGATAGATCACGAGGGAGGTCTCACTATCCACTATCCCAATTCAAAGTTCCTATCACCGTGTAAGTCTCAAGGACCTAAGGAAAGAAACTATAAACTCAAACGAACCACTCAACCTAAGGGAATAGAACTAACCTACACCGGGTAAGTCTCAAGTTAACTCACAAAATAAGGGGAAGGCACACTCAAACCTAGTAAAGGGTTTTGAATCCTTTATTACCTAGAACTCATCATCTTTTCCATCAAAGAAAGGGAATCACCGGGTAAGTCTTTTCCCAAGCTTGGATATAATCTTGAAAGGCTCAACAAGGCTAGGATTTGGGCAATCTATAACATAGGATTAAAGATATAATATCAAAGGCACGACAGAAGAAACCACGGGATGATCTTGGTGAAATCTCGGCTGAGATTCTCAAGAATAGAACGAGATTTGGTTATGCGAAGGTAAAAACAACTCTCAAGGTCCAATATAAACTTAAAGGCTCAATTTATCATCATCTAAACCACAACCTTCAACCAATCACCCTACAATCGTAAGGGTTTTAGCCAACAACGCACATATTCAAATCAAGAATTATATATGAAATAATGAAATCAAAATAACCATTGAAACTAAATGAGAAGTAAGAAATACTTAGCGAAAGTTCTTCAATAATCAAAATCTGAATGAAAGAAATAACAAAGATCCAGTCTTGTGTTCCAAAGTAAAGAAAACTAAAAACTAAGTATTCTCTCCAAAAATCTCTCAATCTCTCAAAGTGTTGTTGTACGGATTGTCAATCCGTGTCAATCGTTGTAGTCCTAGTGTCATTTGTCTCAAATCGTGGTCTTTATCGTCCTCTTGCAGCCATGATATCTTATAGAAGAAGTTAGGTTTGAAGTTTACATTTTGGGCCGTTTTCACTAAACCACGGTCAAGCCCGTTACAAATCTCGACCGAGATTTCTTTTAATGACCCGAAGTTTGTACTCTGCAGCGTTTTATCTCTTAGTCTTTCCTTCTATCTTCTTTTATGATATCTTATCAATCCTTTTGTGCTCCAGAATGCTTCCCATGTGGTCCATTTTGATGCCTTGCCCATGAATGTTCCATTTTTGCTCCGAATTGTGCCGATTTACCTACATTTGCAATAAAACTTTGTGTAGATCTCTATTCTAACAATATAGGTGAATATAAGCTTAATTGCTACAAATGCTATGTTTATGCATGGAAATGAAAGGGAAAAACTACCTATATCCATGTCTATACTAATGTCATAATTCATGTCAAAATCATGCTTCTTTTTTTTTGAAAGTTTAATTGTATTGAGAAAGAAGAATTTACATAAGGAGCATACATGCTCAATAATAAAAGATCCATGGGAGAGAGTGGAAGAAATCAGAAGAAAGCTTAAACAAGGTTGAAGTTCAACATTCGAGCAGTAGCCATAGAAGAAGGTGAACGATCCTTCTAGTTATGCTCGAAATGAATCTTGATAGATCTAATGGCCTCACCAGCACAGTCCACAGCTCTAGTGAAGGAGTTATTAAACACTAGGTTGTTCCTAGCCTTCCAAACGAAGTAGATGAAAGATGTAATTGAGGCGATCCGAATGCTATCCAGAAGTTTATGTTTAGGATTGGGCCTTGCGCTAAGCCAAATCAAAACATTATGGATGTAAGGGGCTGGATAGGAGACTCTTGTCCAACGGGATAGGATGTCGAGAACAAGAGAATCATAGCTGCAAAAGGACCACATATGATCATCATTTTCAGTCGAGCTATTACAGAGCTTACAAGTGTCATTATCAACTAGGTTCCACGACTTGATTTTAGCAAGGGTAGGGAGCCGTCGAAGATAGGCAAGACATGAGATGTAGCAGCTCTTGGGGATATTGGACTGGAGCCATATGGCCCTGAAGGGGTTAGGTTGGATCGGCGGGGGTCAGGCTTGAAGATGGTGTAGGATTTTTTATGGGAGAAGGTGCCGTTAGGGTTGGAAATAGCGCCACAGTGGTGGTTACCTGTGGAAGGAGGGGGGATCTCTTCCTTGATCTTAAGCACGCTCTTCCAGAAGAAGCTATGATGCGGCTTAGGGATACATCTCCAAATGCTTCGACCTTTGGTGATATGGCGATCAACCCAAAGGGACCAGATGTTATTACCACCCCTATCAATATCGTAGATAAGCCAAACAAGAGCAACCTTATTCCTGGCAGTAAGGTCGGGAAAACCAAGCCCACCGTCAGCTTTTGGAGTACAAATAGTGAACCAAGCAACCAACGCTCTGCTGCTATTCTGAATGCCAGACTAGAAATACGAACGGATGAGGGCTTGAATCATGCTCAAAACCTTTGCAGGGATCATGAACATAGAACTCCAGTATAGTTAATCGAGAAGAGTATAGATTTGATAAGTTAAGCTCTCCCAACATAGGATAGGGTCTTGGCACTCCAATATTGGGTTCTCTTAGTCATCTTATGAATTAAGGGAAGGTAATCTAGGATAGACAGCCTCCTACTACCTATGGGGACCCCAAGGTAGAGAAAAGGAAGGCTACCAATGGTCATGCCATTAAGATTAGAGGCCTGATCTTGCTCGTTATTGCTCATACCTCCAGTGAAGAGCTGGGATTTGGAGGGATTGATCTTAAGACTTGAAACGGCCCCAAACCCGTCTAGGATGTCCTTTAGAATTTTTATAGAAGGCAAGCCCCCTCTACAAAGAAGCAAGAGGTCATCGACAAAGGAGAGATGGGTTATGGTATAAGAGGAGCATTTTGGGTGGTAGTTGAATTAAGGGTTAGTAGTACTTAACTGGATCATTTTGGAGAGAAATTCCATAGCAATTGTGAAGAGAGGAGGGGATAGGGGACAACCTTGAAGCAATCATCTGCTAACATTGAAATGACCATGGAGGGAACCATTAATATTGACTGAAAATGAGGTGGTTGAGATGCACTCTTTGATCAGCCGGGTGAAGTGCTCCGGAAAACCCATTTTAAGAAGACAATGTAGGATGAACTCATGGCTGATAGTGTCAAAAGCTTAGATATATTCACTTTCATAGCGGCTCTGGGTGATATGTGCTTTCTACTATACTTATTGATCATCTCTTGGCATATTAGCACATTGTGCTTAATGGATCAGTTAGATACAAAGGCACTCTGATTGAAGTTGATGGTATGGGAAAGAACAGCGTTGATGCGAGCCGAAAGGACGTTTGCAATGGTTTTATAAACTGTATTACAGCAAGAGATAGGCATGTAATCAGAAGGAGCAAGAGGATTATCGTTTTAAGTAATTAGAGAAATAGAGGCATGATTGACTTGCTTCAAGAGTCTTCCATGGGAGAAAAAGATAAGAACCGCTTCAGTGAAGTCATGGTGAGTGATAGCCCGTGAGGATTTGAAGAAGAGAGAGTTGTACCCGTCCGTCCCTAGAGTCTTACTATCCCCAATGCTAAATAGAGCGTTTTTTATTTCGTCAGGGGTCACCATCTTATCAAGAGAAGCAACGTCATCCAGGTTAAGGAGAGGTAGGTTGATGCCAGGGATAGGGGAGGAGGAAGGTTGAGGATGTGGATTAAGGATATGCCGGAAGTGGTTAACAAATACGGAGTCGATGATATCAGGGTCATTGGTGATAGTGCCATCATGGGTTCGGATAGCATTGATACGGTTAGAACATCGACGAGTCTTGATCCCTCTAAAGAAGTAGGAAGAACACTGATCATCATGGGCGATCCAATTGGCTTTGGAGAGCTGAGCCAGGGTGGTTTGGAGGGCAAGAGTGCTAGGATTCAAGGAAGACGAGAGCCTACGTTCATCCTCTTGGAGGGAAGTGCCATGGAGGCTCTTCTGAAATCGAACCTGAGTGGAATGGAGGAGCCTACGGTTTTCTTGAATGGTCGAGTGGATCTCTTCGAGTTTGACACTAGGGAATTTTTTGAGATTTGTCTTGAGCAGCTTAAGCTTTTTTATAAGCTTATACATTGGGTTCTAATCAATCTCCGTCTCCCAGGTTCTTTTCACACAATCAAGGTAATCCTCATGATTGGCCCAAGCGTTGTTAAATCTGAATGAGGCGTAGTACTTAGCACCAGACGTCTCAGTGAAGAGAAGAGCCGGAGAATGATCCGATACATCAGCATTGTCAAAGTGAGCTTTGGATTAAGGGAAAAAGGTATGCCAAGCGAGGTTGGTGATGATACTATCAAGTTTACACCAAGTACGGGATCCAATTTGTTTATTATTCCATGTGAATTTACAGCCTGAGTAGGGATGATCCGAGATATCATTCAGTTCAAAGAAAGAGACAATCTCATTGGATGTTTGCGTAATGCAAGGGAGGTTATTTGAAGACTTCTCGTCAGGGGAGAGAGTAACATTGAAGTCACCAAGTAAGGACCAAGGGTTATGGGAGTTGAGCTTTCTAACGGTAAAGATGGTAGACCAAAGATCAGGGCGATCATTAGGCGAGTTGTGAGCGTAAATAAAAGAAATTTCAGCAGTTATAGATTGATCAGGGTTAGGCAGAGGCTTGGAGATATGGCAGTGGATAATTTGGTCAGTTTTGATGAAGGTTGAAAGGCGTAGCTTTGATGGGTTCCACCAGATCCATATTCTGCAGTTATGGGCGTGGGAGGAATTAGAAACCTGGCACCAAGTAGGAAAGAGAGACTTGGAGAGACACTTCTCATTATTAGATCTAAGCCTGGTTTCAAGAATGGCTAGGAGATCGATGTTTTGCTTCTTAGCAAGGATTTGGATGGCTTTTTGTTTTACGGGATCGTTTAAGCCCCGAATATTCCAAGAACAACTTCTTATATTCATTAAACGAATTTATTTGTTCCTTGGAAGCACTTGCTATCAAGGGGAGAGTAGTTGAAGACTGGGGATTAGTCACAGGGTTTGGGGGTTGGGGAGGGAGGTTAGGAGAAGAGGTAGGGATAGGGTTAATAGGAAGAGTGATGGATGAAAAGGCGAAAGAAAGATCAGGTTGGTTATTAGGTACGATGGCTTGGAAGAGAGGATCACTGGGGTGGGTTATTGATGAGCTTAGAGAACGAGGGATCAGGATTACATTGAGTAGAGGTTTGAGTAGGTTGGCTAGGAATGATCAATTCAGTTAGATCTGGGTTTGGCAGGATGGGAGAGGGA
Organism: Fagopyrum esculentum; assembly: GCA_033239045.1. Taxonomy (NCBI): domain Eukaryota; kingdom Viridiplantae; phylum Streptophyta; class Magnoliopsida; order Caryophyllales; family Polygonaceae; genus Fagopyrum; species Fagopyrum esculentum. The sequence goes on along the minus strand of BSUD01000002.1, from coordinate 66,587,383 downwards.
GAAGGATCAAGGGTGATCCTTAGGGATGTATCTGGGATTGGCAGTAGGGGTAAGGGATTAGGGTTAGGGTTACGCCTTGGAATAGGGCGATAGGATTTTGGATACGTGGTCTTCACGCTTCTACTTGCCTCCTTCGGAACAGTACAACAATGCCCAAACGTTAAACATTTAGGGCAACGAGATGGCAGCCAGTCGTAAGTCACCTTTTGAATGTATGAAGTTCCATCCAGACCAGTCAAGGTAACCTCCCGGAGGAGGGGGCGAGAAGCTTGGATATCAACCAGGATACGAGCATAACCCAACCTCTCTTGGTTAACCGAACAAGAGTCGGTGAGAATAGGGGTACCCAGAGCAGAACCAATTTTAGCAAGCATATGCTTGGACCAGAACCAAAAGTCTAGGTCATGGAGAGTAACCCAGATGGGTAGTGAGCTTAGGCTTGAGTAGTCCAAAGGGAGATCCTTGGTCCATCGTTTTAGGAGGAGGGTGGTGGATCCATTTGTAACCCACGGGCTGCCGATCAGGATCGCGTTGAGATCATCTTCATTTGTGAAATGAAACACAAAGACACCCTTCTCGTTACGGAGGATCTTGGGCATGGGGATTGTATTCCAGTTTTCATTAACGAACTTGTTCATGCGTTGAAAGGAGATAGGACTGCCTAGCGGGAACCCTACGAAGGAAAGAAGCCATTTTTGCGTATTCCCAGCAACTTCTTCATCAGTGAACGAGATGTGTCCCGATTCAAGCCCAGGGGTGAATGGTAAAGGGACATAATTCCAACACGCATTTCTTGAGACAATATCTTTGTAATTAACCGAGGTGGCGGCTAAAGGTACAGAAGACATAACGCATGCTTGGCTTTGGGGTTTAGGAACAGAAGTCAGAGAGACAAGAGAGTAGGTGGCTGGGGCCTTTGGGGGATCTGAGCGGATATCCCCCTCGAAAGTTGTACCACTCCCAAGAGAAGTTAGAAGGTTGGACATTTTGACTGACTGGTTGTCCAAAGAAGGCGATTCCGCATCCAGGGAAGAGCAAGCGTCAGGGCTAACGGGACCAGGCGGCATGGTGGGATTCGGGCAAGGTGTTTTGGAAACTTGCTGGTCCAATGGAACAGTCACAACTTCAGCAAAGGGAAGACAGGATTCCAAGGATCCTAAGCAGTTCTAGGAGTTAGGAGGGGAAATGGGTAGTTTTTGGGTTGCTTGGCACAACAGAGGGAATAGGGTATCTAAATATAAGGCGGGGGGGAAAGAGGTTTGGCATTCAGGCTTTTGTTGTTAGATTGGATCATGTCGTCAGGGATGGGTTCAAATGGACTTTCCGGGGAGGGAGGGGAAGATGGCATTTGGTGACTTTTGGGTGGTTGGTGGGGGTTGATGATGGACGTTGCAACTCCGAAAGCTTGATGGTAAGACGACGGAACCTCCTCGATCCGGCCATGGGGTGGACGGAACGGCGGAGAGGGGCGGGGCGTGGCCGGGGGGCCACACTGGGGTGGAGTAAGCGGGTCTTACTTCAGGGCGGTGAGGAGAGAGAAGAGAGAGTTTTTTTTCAATGAAAGATCTTTATTTACAATGTTTGTACTTCATACTTGATAGAAGTTGAATGTATGGAAAACAATCATGCTTCTTCTTTTTACAATCAGGTGACTTATGTCATTTCTTACCACAATAATAGAAGGTAACAATTTTGTCCTTTTCTTTATTATCATTGTTATCTTTACCCTTAGAGTTGTTATTACCTTGTTTATTCTTGGTTGAATTCTGATTAGATTTAGTCTTATCCTTATCCTTGTTATTCAATATGCACATGAAGAGTTGAGTAAGAGAAATTGTTAGATGCTATATTATATAGCATCTAGCAATTTGTTCTTAGTCAATTTTTCATATCCATATTGGATAACATCTTCAAACATATTAAACTAGGGAGGAAAATAATTCAATTTAATAAAAACTTGGTGAGTGTCATTAGTTTTTACCTTTATAAAATTCTAGGTCAAGGCTTCTTCAAGGGAGTAGATGGTCGACTCGCCTATATGTTCATTAAAGGATTAGGACACAATAGCCTTTAAATGTGTCATTTATTTGTAAGGGAAATGTAAATTTTGTGTATGTTGCCTTCATGTACTTAAACAAGTTAAGTGGTTCAATCCATTAGGACACCACAACTCTTTAGTGCAGAATGTGTAATTATACTAATTCAATAAATTCAATCAAAAGATATTTATGATTATGCGAATATTTTGTTTGGATGTATTTCTATTAAAAGTTTCTTGACTTTGCTCAAATGGAGGAGGAATGTTGGAGATTTGGGTTAAGTCTTCATTGTAACCGTTGAGCTTGTCTTGAGACAATGTGCAATGAGTTGTTCACATGTGTGTCACTATGGTCCGGGTTGCGGGAGGAAAGCCAAGTGACCGGCACTAAGAACAACTAGTATTATAAGGGGAGTCGAATCAAAGCAAGGTGATTCACGACAAGGACAACTTGTGCTAGCTTTTAGAAGGCCGGCATTTGGGGCTTTTTAGCCACATTTTATCGGCACACCTTTGGTTCTTAGGCCTTATATTGGCTAAAGAATATGTGGTTAAAAATTGGGAGCAATCCAAGCTCAAATGCTTAGTGAATGTCAATGAAGCAGCTAGTAAGCTTCTTAAGGAGCTACACTAGCTTGAGCTAAGATATTGAGTATTTGTGGATCTTGGAGCTTACCCTAGCTATATTAAAGTGAATGAAGCTCATTGGAAGTGTTTGGACCAAGAAAAATAAGCTAGCTCTAAGCTAGCTCCGGGGAGCGGTTTTGGGCTCCCTATGTGGGCCTCGGGCCTCGGGATTTCTGGAGCTTCAAGGCCCATCTTCCAAGTAACTTCCATAACCGATTTTAACCGCTTTTAACTCCCCAAAACCGTGGCCCCCTGTGCCTATAAAGGGAGAGCCATTTGCACTTGATTTCACATTCGTTTTTGCAACAATAAAGCTTTTAGTTCCATTGTATTGACATTGGATAGGCCTTCTTATAAGCTTGTTTTCAAAACTCGAAAGAACAGTATAGTTCCTTTCTATTGACAAAGGATAGGCATCCATCTTAGTTTGGTTTTGTATTGACAAAACCTAGGAATACCCTTTCTACAAAGTAAGACAAGTAAGTCTCTTACTTAGTCTTTGTAACGTGTAACGTTTTATCCCACTAAGGTATTTGCATATTCCCGGTGTAGGGAAGAATACACTTAGAAGGAAAATTCATTTATGAATGACTCATTACATTATCCAAGTCAATGGTTTTAACATATAACAACCGGTTTATAAGACGTGCAATTGAACTTAACTTCTATTAGAGTTTTATCTACTCCTTTTCGGAGATTACAAACTCTTGGTTGAGTTTTGTCTACTACTTTGGAGATTACAAACTCTTTTTGGTTGAGTTTTGTCTACTCCTTTGGAGACTACAAACTCTTTGTTGAGTTTTGTCTACTCCTTTGGAGACTACAAACTCTTGATTGGGTTTTGTCTACTCCTTTGTGGAGATTACAAACCCTTGGTTAATAACTTGTTTTTAGTTCAAGATAATTATATTAATTTGATTGGCAATTGAGAGAACCGTCTACTCACATAAGTGAGACTACGGCCCTTTGGTCTAAAACCGGACACCGAAAATCCAACAGGATAGATCACGAGGGAGGTCTCACTATCCACTATCCCAATCCAAAGTTCCTATCACCGTGTAAGTCTCAAGGACCTAAGGAAAGAAACTATAGACTCAAACGAACCACTCAACCTAAGGGAATAGAACTAACCTACACCGGGTAAGTCTCAAGTTAACTCACAAAAGCAAGGGGAAGGCACACTCAAACCTAGTAAAGGGTTTTGAATCCTATATTACCTAGAACTCATCATCTTTTCCATCAAAGAAAGGGAATCACCGGGTAAGTCTTTTCCCAAGCTTGGATATAATCTTGAAAGGCTCAACAAGGCTAGGATTTGGGCAATCTATAACATAGGATTAAAGATATAATATCAAAGGCACGACAGAAGAAACCACGGGATGATCTTGGTGAAATCTCGGCTGAGATTCTCAAGAATAGAACGAGATTTGGTTATGCGAAGGTAAAAACAACTCTCAAGGTCCAATATAAACTTAAAGGCTCAATTTATCATCATCTAAACCACAACCTTCAACCAATCACCCTACAATCGCAAGGGTTTTAGCCAACAACGCACATATTCAAATCAAGAATTATATATGAAATAATGAAATCAAAATAACCAATGAAACTAAAAGAGAAGTAAGAAATACTTAGCGAAAGTTCTTCAATAATCAAAATCTGAATGAAAGAAATAACAAAGATCCAGTCTTGTGTTCCAAAGTAAAGAAAACTAAAAACTAAGTATTCTCTCCAAAAATCTCTCAATCTCTCAAAGTGTTGTTGTACGGATTGTCAATCCGTGTCAATCGTTGTAGTCCTAGTGTCATTTGTCTCAAATCGTGGTCTTTATCGTCCTCTTGCAGCCATGATATCTTATAGAAGAAGTTAGGTTTGAAGTTTACATTTTGGGCCGTTTTCACTAAACCACGGTCAAGCCCGTTACAAATCTCGTCCGAGATTTCTTTTAATGACCCGAAGTTTGTACTCTGCAGCGTTTTATCTCTTAGTCTTTCCTTCTTTCTTCTTTTATGATATCTTATCAATCCTTTTGTGCTCCAGAATGCTTCCCATGTGGTCCATTTTGATGCCTTGCCCATGAATGTTCCATTTTTGCTCCGAATTGTGCCAATTTACCTACATTTGCAATAAAACTTTGTGTAGATCTCTATTCTAACAATATAGGTGAATATAAGCTTAATTGCTACAAATGCTATGTTTATGCATGGAAATGAAAGGGAAAAACTACCTATATCCATGTCTATACTAATGTCATAATTCATGTCAACAATCATGCTTCTTTTTTTTTGAAAGTTTAATTGTATTGAGAAAGAAGAATTTACATAAGGAGCATACATGCTCAATAATAAAAGATCCATGGGAGAGAGTGGAAGAAATCAGAAGAAAGCTTAAACAAGGTTGAAGTTCAACATTCGAGCAGTAGCCATAGAAGAAGGTGAACGATCCTTCTAGTTATGCTCGAAATGAATCTTGATAGATCTAATGGCCTCACCAGCACAGTCCACAGCTCTAGTGAAGGAGTTATTAAACACTAGGTTGTTCCTAGCCTTCCAAACGAAGTAGATAAAAGATGTAATTGAGGCGATCCGAATGCTATCCAGAAGTTTATGTTTAGGATTGGGCCTTGCGCTAAGCCAAATCCAAACATTATGGATGTAAGGGGCTGGATAGGAGACTCTTGTCCAATGGGATAGGATGTCGAGAACAAGAGAACCATAGCTGCAAAAGGACCACAGATGATCATCAATTTAGTAGAGCTATTACAGAACTTGCAAGTGTCATTATCAACTAGGTTCCACGACTTGATTTTAGCAAGGGTAGGGAGCCGTCAAAGATAGGCAAGCCATGAGATGTAGCAGCTCTTGGGGATATTGGACTGGAACCATATGGCCCTGAAGGGGTTAGGTTGGATCGGCGGGGGGTCAGGCTTGAAGATGGCGTAGGCTTTTTATGGGAGAAGGTGCCGTTAGGGTTAGAAATAGTGCCACAGTGGTGGTTACCTGTGGAAGGAGGGGGGATCTCTTCCTTGATCTTAAGCAAGCTCTTCCAAAAGAAGTTATGATGGGACTTAGGGCTACATCTCCAAATGTTTCGACCTTTGGTAATATGGCGATCAATCCAAAGGGACCAGATGTTATTACTACCGCTATCAATATCGTAGATAAGCCGGACAAGAGCAATCTTATTCCTGGTAGTAAGGTCGGGAAATCCAAGCTTGCCTTAGCTTTTGGAGTACAAACAGTGGACCAAGTAACCAGCGCTCTGCTGCTATTATCAACGCCAGACAAGAAATACGAACGGATTAGGGCTTGAATCATGCTCAAAACCTTTGTAGGGATCATGAACATAGAGCTCCAGTACTGGTTAATCGAGAAGAGTATATATTTGATAAGTTGAGCTCTCCCAACATAGGATAGGGTCTTGGCACTCCAAGATTGGATTCTCTTAGTGATCTTATGAATTAAGGGAAGCTAATCCGGGATAGCCAGCCTCCTACTACCTATGGGGACCCCAAGGTAGAGAAAAGGAAGGCTACCAATGGCCATGCTAGTAAGATTAGAGGCCTGATCCTCTTCGTTATTGCTCATACCTCCAGTGAAGAGCTGGGATTTGGAGGGATTGATCTTAAGCCCAAAAACGGCCCCAAACCCGTCGAGGATGTCCTTTAGAATTTTGATAGAAGGAAAGTCCCCTCTACAAAGAAGCAAGAGGTCATCGGAAAAGGAGAGATGGGTTATGGTAGGAGAGGAGCATTTTGGGTGGTAGTTGAACTAAGGGTTAGTAGTACTTAACTGGATTATTTTGGAGAGAAATTCCATAACAATTGTGAAGAGAGGAGGGGATAGGGGACAACCTTGGAGCAATCCTCTGCTACCATTGAAATGACCACGGAGGGAACCATTAATATTGACTGAAAATGAGGTGGTTGAGATGCACTTTTTAAATAGCCGGGTGAAGTGTTCCGGAAAACCTATTTTAAGATGACAATGTAGGATGAACTCATGGCTGACAGTGTCAAAAGGTTTAGGTATATCCACTTTCATAGCGGCTCTGGGTGATATGTTCTTTCTACTATACTTATTGAGCATATCTTGGCATATTAGCACACAGTTCTTAATGGATTGGTTAGATACAAAGGCACTCTGATTGAAGCTGATGATATGGGGAAGAACAACGTTGATGCGAGCCGAAAGGACGTTTGTGATGATTTTATAAACTGTATTACAGCAAGAGATAGGCTTGTAATCAGAAGGAACAAGAGGATTATAATTTTTAGCAATTAGAGAAATAGAGGCATTATTGACCTGCTTCAAGAGTCTTCCATGGGAGAAGAAGTCAAGAACCGCTTCAGTGAAGTCATGGTGAGTGGTAGCCCATGAGGATTTGAAGAAGAAAGAGTTGTACCCGTCCGGCCCTAGAGTCTTACTATCCCCAATGCTAAATAGAGCGTTTTTTATTTCGTCAAGGATCACCATTTTATCAAGAGAAGCAACGTCATCCAGGTTAAGGAGAGGTAGGTTGATGTCAAGGATAGGGGGTGAGGAAGGTTGAGGAGGGGGATTAAGGATATGCCGGAAGTGGTTAACAAATACGGAGTCGATGATATCAGGGTCATTGGTGATAGTGCCATCATGGGTTCGGATAGCATTGATACGGTTAGCACATCGACGAGTCTTGATCCCTCTAAAGAAGTAGGAAGAACATTGATCGTCATGGGCGATCCAATTGGCTTTGGAGAGCTGAGCCAGGGTGGTTTGGAGGGTAAGAGTGCTAGCATTCAAGGAAGACGAGAGCCTACGTTCATCCTCTTGGAGGACAGTGTCATGGAGCTCTCTTGTAATCGAACCTGAGTGGAATGGAGGAGCCTACGGTTTTCTTGAAAGGTCAAGTGGATCTCTTCGAGTTTGACACTAGGGAATTTTTTGAGATTTGGCTTGAGCAGATTAAGCTTTTTTGTAAGCTTATACATTGGGTTCCCATCAATCTCCGTCTCCTAGGTTCTTTTCACACATCAAGGTAATCCTCATGATTGGCCCAAGCGTTGTTAAATCTGAATGGGGCGTAGTACTTAGCACCAGACGTCTCAGTGAAGAGAAGAGTCGAAGAATGATCCGACACATCAACATTGTCAAAGTGAGCTTTGGATTGAGGGAAAGAGGTATGACAAGCGGGGTTGGTGATGATTCTGTCAAGTTTACACCAAGTACGGGATCCAATTTGTTTATTATTCCATGTGAATTTACAGCTTGAGTAGGGATGATCCGAGATATCATTCAGTTCAAAGCAAGAGACAATCTTATTGGATGTCTGCGTAATGCAAGGGAGGTTATTTGAAGACTTCTCGTCAGGGGAGAGAGTAACATTGAAGTCACCGAGTAAGGCCCAAGGGTTATGGGAGCTGAGCTGTCTAACGGTAGAGATGGTAGACCAAAGATCAGGGCGATCATTAGGCGAGTTGTGAGTGTAAATGAAAGAAATTTTAGTAGTTATAGATTGATCAGGGTTGGGCAGAGGCTTGGAGATATGGCTGTGGATAATTTGGTCATTTTTTATGAAGGTTGAAAGGTGTAGCTTTGATGGGTTCCACCAGATCCATATTCTTTAGTTATGGGCGTGGGAGGAATTAGAAACCTGGCACCAAGTAGGAAAGAGAGACTTGGAGAGGCGCTTCTCATTATTAGATCTAAGCCTGGTTTCAAGAATGGCTAGGAGATCGATATTTTGCTTCTTAGCAAGTATTTGGATGGCTTTTTGTTTTGCGGGATGATTTTAAGCCCCGAATATTCCAAGAACAACTTCTAAAATTCATTAGACGAATTTATTTGTTCCTTCGATGCACTTGCTATCAAGGGGAGAGTAGTTGAAGACTGGGGATTAGCCACAGGGTTTAGGGGTTGGGGAGGGAGGTTAGGGGAAGAGGTAGGGATAGGGTTAATAGGAAGAGTGATGAATGAAGAGGCGACAGAAAGATCAGGTTGGTTATTGGGTACGATGGTCTATGGAGGGAGGATCTCTGGGGTGGGGTTATTGATGGGGATAGAGAACGAGGGATCAAGATTACATTGAGTGGAGGTTTGAGCATGTTGGCTAGGAATGATCAAGTCAGTTAGATCTGGGTTTGGCAGGATGGAGGAGGGAGAAGGATCAGGGGTGATCCTTAGGGATATATTTGGGGTTGGCAGTAGGGGTAAGGGATTGGGTTAGGGTTACGCCTTGGAATAGGGCGATAGGATTTTGGATACGTGGTCTTCACGCTTCTACTTGCCTCCTTCGGAATAGTACAGCAATGCCCAAACGTTAAACATTTAGGGCAACGAGATGGCAACTAGTCGTAAGTCACCTTTTGAACGTATGAAGTTCCATCTGGACCGGTCAGGGTAACCTCCCGGAGGAGTGGGCGAGAAGTTTGGATATCAACCAGGATAAGAGCATAACCCAACCTCTCTTGGTTAACCGAACAAGATTCGGTGAGAATAGGGGTACCTAGAGAAGAACCAAATTTAGCAAGCATATGCTTGGACCAGAACCGGAAGTCTAGGTCATGGAGAGTAACCTAGATGGGTAGTGAGCTTAGGCTTGAGTAGTCCAAAGGGAGATCCTTGGTCCATCGTTTTAGGAGGAGGGTGGTGGATCCATTTGTGACCTACGGGCTGCCGATCAGGATCGCGTTGAGATCATCTTCATTTGTGAAATGAAACACAAAGACACCCTTCTCGTTACGGATGATCTTGGGCATGGGGATGGTATTCCAGTTTTCATTAACAAACTTGGTCATGCGTTGGAAGGAGATAGGATTGCCTAGCAGGAACCCTACGAGGGAAAGAAGCCATTTCTGCGTATTCCCAACAACTTCTTCATCAGTGAACGAGATGTGTCCCGATTCAAGCCCAGGGGTGAATGGTAAAGGGACATGATTCCAACACGCATTTCTCGAGACAATATCTTTGTAATTAACCGAGGTGGTGGCTAAAGGTACAAAAGACATAACACATGCTTGGCTTTGGGGTTGCGGAACAGAAGTCAAATAGACAGGAGGGTAGGTGGTTGGGGCCTTTAGGGGATCTGAGCGGATATCCCCCTCGAAAGTTGTACCACTCCCAAGAGAAGTTATAAGTTTGGAGGTTTTGGCTGTCTGGTTGTCCAAAGAAGGCGATTCCACAGCCAGGGAAGAGCAAGTGTCAGGGCTAATGGGACCAGGCGACATGGTGGGATTCGGGCAAGGTGTTTTGGAAACTTGTTGGTCCAACGGATCAGTCACAACTTCAGTAGAGGGAAGAGAGGCTTACAAGGATCCTAAGCAGTTCTAGGAGTTAGGAGGGGAAAAGGATAGTTTTTGGGTTGCTTGGCACAACAGAGGGAATAGGGTATGTGAAGATAAGGCAAGGGGGGAAAGAGGTTTGGCATTCAGTCTTCAGTTGTTAGATTGGATCAGGTCGTCAGGGATGGGTTCAAACGGACTTTCTGGGGAGGAAGGGGAAGATGGCATTTGGTGACTTTTGGGTGGTTGGTGGGGGGTTGAGGATGGACGTTGCAACTCCAAAATCTTGATGGTAAGACGACGGGACCTCCTCGATCCGGCCATGGGGTGGACGGAACGGCGGAGAGGGGCGGGGCGGGGTTGGGGGGCCACACTGGGGTGGAGTAAGCGGGTCTTACTCCAGGGCGGTGAGGGGAGAGAAGAGAGAGTTTTTTTTCGATGAAAGATCTTTATTTACAATGTTTGTACTTCATACTTGATAGAAGTTGAATGTATGGAAAATAATCATGCTTCTTCTTTTTACAATCAGGTGACTTATGTCATTTCTTACCACAATAATAGAAGGTAACAATTTTGTCCTTTTCTTTATTATCATTGTTATCCTTACCCTTAGAGTTGTTATTACCTTGTTTATTCTTAGTTGAATTCTAATTAGATTTAGTTTTATCCTTATCCTTGTTATTCAATATGCACATGAAGAGTTGAGTAAGAGAAATTGTTAGATGTTATATTATATAGCATCTAGCAATTTGTTCTTAGTCAATTCTTCATCTTCATATTGGATAACATCTTCAAACATATTAAACTAGGGAGGAAATTAATTCAATATAATAAAAACTTGGTGAGTGTCATTAGTTTTACCTTTATAAAATTCTAGGTCAAGTGTCATGCGTACGAAAGCATCAAGATTACCATTTAAGGTCAAGAAAATGTCCATTTCAAAATGAAACAAATGACAAAGAAGACTTATATGATCAGGCATGCTTCTAACTAAGAAAAGAGACTCAAGGGTATCCCAGAGAAGTTTGGAGGTAACTTGGGTTAGGACTTGATGTCCTACCTCATCAACGAGGCAAATCATTATTTCAAATTGAACTATCTAGTCTAACTCTTCATTCTCCTCCCCCTTGGTTGTGTTGGGGTAGGTTTGAGTCACCGTCTTCTAACATTTATCCCTTATGAGTGTGACCTTTATCTTTACTTTCCGCATGAAAAAAAATCGGTATTGCCGTCAAAGGGTTTAATCTTAGGAGAGTCTCCCATCTCCGGGACAGAGGAATAAGAAGATTAGCACTACAACTATTATAAATGCAAATATTGAGTACTCATAAAGTGATAAGTATTGTAGAAAGACTTCTCTCGCTTTATCCCTCGTCACAATCGGTATGAATTTCCCAACAACTATCCTAGAAACACCGTATACCGGATCTAGACTTAGAGAAGTCAAGAGTCCCCGGAAGAGCGGCAAAATTATAACTCCTGCAACACTTTTGGAACTCAAGCTCTTATAATCTCGGATTAGTGATTTCCAAAGGAAATGAAGAGGGAGAAGTGAGGACAAGATTAATGTAGATCCTCCTATGTAGATTTAAACTAAGAAGAGTCGAGAAATCTACTTTATGTGGTATGTTAGCTAGATCTAGACAACTAGCTCAGGAAAGCTTAGCTACACCGAGATTTGTAAGCTTTGGGTAAAGATCTTTAACGATGAACACAAGGATAGTAAGAGAATTACAATTGGAACTCAAATCTAGGTTTCTAATGACTATGTGTCAACAAAAAAAAAACCTTTTTCGAAGTAAAGAAACATTTTCATTAACAAGATTTTGTGACAAAGACTCTAAACTAAAAGTAAGGTCATTGGAAGCAAGATTTGTAAAAACACAATAGAGTTTTGAGGATCGAAAGACATGTTTTGAATGAGAAACTATCAAATTTGAGAGTTTTAATAGAAACTTAGAAGACCACAATAGTTTCGAACCTTTGGTCAGTGGACACGCGGTCAATGCCGATTTATGCTTAAATGAAAGATTACTCAAATGATAGGCAAATCTCAAAAAATACAAGCTCTTAAACCAATTTGTAAACACAATATTGAAAAATATAAATGAAAACCGATACGCAAATCAATCTAAAACGATTGATTCTAAGAGTATAAAGAGAAAATGATTTGTTTACGAGGTTCGAAACAACGTCATCGGGATCTTAGTATCGATCCAATCCACAATAATTTCGAAATCCAAAGCAAACAAGAATTATAGATGATAAAAGTGCAAGCATAAAACCAAAAACAAAGAATGCAAAGAGTAGAACTTGAAAATGGAACAAAAAAAAGCACACACGAGTTTGTAGATCTCAAGACCTCCTTCTTGATCCATGCAGATGGTGGTTCATAGTTCAATTTCAAGCCCGAAGCCATCAAAGACTCTAGCACTCAACCTTTCAAATTGTTATGGAAGCTAACACTCAAAGAAGGACAACTCAGGGTGGTGAAAGAGCGACAAGAAGAGAGGAGGAAAAGAGAGTGAATGAGATTCAGATTTTAGAAACCCTTAGAGATAATATATATATATATATATATAGCTCTTCTCTAGCTCAAACGATGCCGTTCCATTTAATGAACCAACGTTGATAACACAAAACCAGGTGAAGAGATGAGCTCATCTTCATAAAGCTAGATTCAACATAAAGCCGGTTGAAGGCGTTGGAGTACATTAGAGACAAGGAATTGGGCTTCTCCGAGCATTGGACCAACATTCCCAAGTCCTTAGAATGCCAGGAACCTTAGTGACACATAAGATCCAAACTTGATCCGGACTCCATTTGATCTCAAAGTCGATTCTCCTGAGCCACGTTTTCGACAGTGACGAGATGGTGGTATTGTGATCATAGCTACCGGATCATAAGCAATAAAAACCAAGAGAGAAGAAAAATGTCATACCAAAGAAGCTAAGGATGGACACACGTTTTCTGATTCTTCATAGCATGCTGAAGACCTCTGAGTAAACCACTCAGTAGACATTAGTATCCGTCAAAAGAAGAAAATCTAGGATGGGCTCATGGAAACTAGTACGTAGCACAATAAAAAACTGTCCGTCAAAAGAAGAAAAATTGATACGTGTCTCTGTAATATCGTAATAACGGAACAACTCAAAACTTGAACCCATGGAGAATGGTTATAGTTCTCCATCAAAAGTCGACATAATTTTGATACCTAGGTGCGTCTAGTGTCTTTGATTGAGAAATGTTCCTCTACGGTGCTTCCCAATCCCAACTATTTCTTTCTATCTCGACTCGAGATAGAAATAGTATCTGTTTTTAGTATAATCCACTTGCTGCAACTTTTTCATTCTCTTCACGTCCACTCTTTCACGATCTTCTACAACCTAATACAAAGAAACCTAGAGGGTTGGTTCTACTTTTTTTTTGGTGGTAGACAACAACTGGGTAAACACTGGAAAATGATTGTGCTTAGCCAATCATATGAATGTTTAAAATATATAAAAAGTTGGAAAATGGTTGTTTATAAATCTTCAAAGCTTCAAAATATAAATATTTGCTTGCCACTTCAGGAGCTTTTCAACCCTTACGTACAATGTGACCATATTATTACTATTCTTTCAATCTTCTCAAAAACATCATCCATCCAACAACAAAAAAATATATCCTATTTGAAAATTTGTTGGACAACGTTAATTGGTTATTTGGTAATTCTTGGCAACGTTAAATTGGTTGGGATAACTTTTTTACGTAATTCGTTTCTCGAGTATGTCCTAATCGAATATTCCGGAAGATATTGTAGTCACATGCACTGTTGATCGTGTTTGATAATAGTGGTGTTTGAGGTCTCCGAAGATTCTTCATCTAGATGGGGGAATGAGATATGACATCTGCATATAAAGGATTTTTATTATCTTATTTTCAGGCAGTGAGACACCACGTTAGTTCATCTATCACATGTCTTCTCCATGTTTTTGACAGTCAGAGTGTTCCTCACCTTTTCATATTATTTGTTTGTTTTAACTTTTTTAAATCTTATTAATCTTGACGATCATTTTTTGTGTTATTTGTTACGTTTTTCTCATAATTTTTACTATTTTTATAATAATTTCTCCTTTTCTTACCCCTTTAATTAAAAATATATATTATCAATATGGAAAAGTTTTGGTGGCTACCTCCCATTTTGACATTTGAAAGGCTGCGATACAAGAGGATATGTGGTTGACCAACAATGTTCATTATAAGCTATATAAAGTGAACCTTGAAGGAAAGGACGAACCGAAGACAAATCCAAAACAAACTTTTGAAAAGGTCAAAGAGTCCGTATTTGACCACACCTTCTGCGTTGACTTTACTTTAGGAAATCTTATATCTGATTTGGATTAATTCATCACGTTATAATCTTATTTTATTACTCCCTATTTATTATGCTTTAGATACTACATGACATAAGACTAAATCGTGTTTGGTTGTGACTCCGAAAACAAAAAAGAAATAAAAATGTGTTCAGTTCATATGAATATATTTTTTAGGAATCAGTAATTGAGCATGCAAAATGCATTTACTTCTCTTATTTTATTTTTCTATAGAGTATTAAAACTAATTAAATTTTACTACATTTATTTAAACTACGAGGAATAATTTCAAAATATTTCATGAACAAATAGATATGTATGAACTAGATTTGTTTTTGTTTTCGGAACTGAAATCAAACAAAAAATTTACATGTTGTGCTTAACCACACCAATAGGAAATAGTAAAAACATGATGAAGTTAAACATGAAACAAAATAAAGGGCATCGAATAAGTGTAGCACGTGAAATAAAATAAAGGGCATAAGAGGTGAAAACAAGAGTTATGTGATGACTCAAATGTTTTTAATGCTAAGAAAGCGCTTCAATAGTATCCAACTAGTGTATTACCCGCACTTTGTGCGGGTTCAGTTTTAATAAATATTTAATACTTAGACATTATATGTATATTGGTGTAAAATAAAAATTCGAAAAAAATGAAATTATAATTATATGATTTTTAATTCTCTTTTAAATATTTATCTCTTCTAGTTAATTATATTTTTATATTGATTTGTTAAGATATGTTTGTTGGTTAAAAAATCCTTAAAAGTTTAAAAACTATTTTCATAAAACTATTTATTTAAATATTTTTAAAATTTTAAAAATCAATTTCCAATTTATATTAACCTTTAGAAATCACTTTTTATAATAATTTTTTAGGCTTCGAGAAACCTGGCGTTGACACGTGGCAATAGAGGTTTGTACTTTAACAGATATATAAGATAAGATATGTATATTTTTGTAAAATAAAAATCCGGAGAATGAAATTATAATTATTATTATGACTTTTAATTCTCTTTTAAATATTTATCTATTCTAATTAATTATATATTTAAACTGATTTGTTAAGATATGCTCGTTGGTTAAAAAAAATCCTTAAAAGTTTAAAAACTATTTTTATAAAACTATTTATTTAAATATTTTTAAAAAATTTAAAAATCAATTTCCAATTTATATTAACACTAGTTTATATCCCGTGCCTTGCACGGGTATTTGTTAAGAAATACTTTTAAAATATATATATCTTGTCATAACTTCAATTCTTTGACCCTATTAATCCAATATAATTTAAATATAGTAAAATAACCAAAAAGTATAATCAAAATAATTATGATGAATATACATAATTACCATAACGTCCATTAAAACCATGTAAAATTAGTCTCATTTATATTAATATTTTTCATAAAATTATATTTCATCCAAAATTATTTTTATAATAATATAGTCTATTCCGCACTAAATGAATCCATAATAGACGTTATTCGATAATATCTAACTTAAAAATATGACCTCGTACAAAGATACCGATTATTATGTTTCATATCTAAATAACCTAAATATAATTATAATTTATAAATTATTATTAGCCATAATTAGAAAAAACGTTTAAATCGTCATGATTGTTATCACTCGGTGCATCAATTTAGACACGGTAATTATATGACTCTAATTCATACTAATTATTCTCTAGTTGTGGCCGTGGCTAACATGTATGGTTAGACCAATGATCCCATTACCCTTGAGTCTTGACCCCTTCCACCATATCTCTATATTCTACATTTTAGAGGTAGAGATAATATTTTATTGTAAATTTGACCAAATTTTATGTACAAATTAGTCGTCATGAGTATAAAAGTTTACAAAGTTTAGAATTCTATAATATTCGTCATGAGTATAAAAGTTTAGTTTATAGATATGTTTCTAATCATTCTAGACAACTAAATTTGATAAACTTTATATGCAATTAATAAATTTCCAAATTTTTATTTATTTTAATAGATATAAAATGAAACTTTGTTACTTTTTTGTTTGTTAAGATTAAATTACCTTAGGTAAAATGATTGAAAAAGTTTAAAAGACTTTAATTTTATAAAAAGTTTGTAAAGAATATTTTGATAGGAATTTATCAACTAAAACTTAATATGATATTTTTTTTTTTTTGATA